>CM042319.1:33391935-33406935 GCA_023566125.1 Zingel zingel
CCTGATATTATTTAAATTATCTTTAAGGTTAGATGTGAGATGAATGTCTTCAGATGTGAGATGGTGTCAGACTTTAGTCTGTTCAGAGTCTTCTAGTGTTTGGTAGGCATTAGCTATAAAAGCTAAACCTTCAAACTGTTTGTCTGAAATCTCAACAGCAGAAAAAAAATCACCATGAATGTACTAAGGTATGTATAAGCATGAGAGGCGTGCAGTGACAGGGCAGGGACTGACCCTGTGATTCAGTCTGCATGGTAAGGTGCTCTATGGGAGTGTGTGTCATGGTGGTAGTGAAAATAAGTCCAGTAGTGCAAGGATAAAGTCTAGAAACCAGCATTAAATATGGACAATATAAGAGAATAATGGAGACATAGTAATATAAAAACTATAGCAGTACAAAGATAAAGTTTAAAAAAAAAAAGACATGGTATTATAATATATTAATCTGGTAGGCATTAGCTACAAAGGCTACAGCAGTAAACCTTCAAACTGTCTGAAATCTCAACAGCAGCTGCGCCATTAGCTGTTCATTTCAGTCACCATGGCCGGTACTTACGGCTCATATTATGCTCTCATAACGCAGAACCTAACCTCTAATGAGGTTTGGACGCTGTTTACAAAATGTGTGTTTTCTTGTTTGCCGGGATTGGGTGGGTGTGTGGGGGGGGGGGGGGGTTAGTCGTCGGTGGTTAGTCGTCGTTACGGTGATTGCGATTCAGGGAATGTGATGTCAAATATTTAACAAATGCAAAGCAGGAGCAGCCGGCTATTTGTTCTTTTTGCAGAGAGCCTTGTACATTTATGGCGTGTTTATGTGTTTATGTGTAGGGAGGGAGAAGAAGTGGGTGGAGAAGAAAGATGGAGATTAGGGAAGAGAAAAGGGTAATATTTCCTTTTATTTTACGGTCCAAGTGTTCCAACCGTAATAAGAAAACCAAGATAAACATCTGCACCTCATAGGAGGGACGTCAGTTTCTAGCGTTTTACAAGCAAGGGATGTATTGGTTAGGTTTTAAAGTTAAGGGAATGACATTAAGTCTGTATAAAGCTCTCACAAGTGCAGTAAAGAAGGATCTGTATCTGTCTAAGCAAGGTTTATGCATGTATTGCTGGCTTATGCATCTGTTGCTGGTTAATGCATGTATTGTGCACTAGTCAGATGTACAAAGCATAAGGGTGGTAAAATAAAACTGGCCGAGCGCGTTCCCAGGCACTTAGCAGTGGCGGGGGATACGGTCGCCTCGGTGTGCCTCATTATGGATGCTGATGCATGGCTATGGGCTAAGTGTTAGGCCGAGGGGGGCAGTGATGTTGACAAGCATTACATTAAAGCATTGCTACAGACCTTTAAAATGCTTTTAGTGCACTGAACACGCTCTAGAGTCATATTAGCTTTGGTTAAGCCACAGAAAGGCAATCCACAGGACACAATGACATCCTAATCAACATTTAGACAAGACTATAGTTATGTGTGGACCCCATTTGATCCAATGGTTAGCTTTTTAATCCCTGATTTACAATCCCTGTGGTGCTTTGTAAAATGTTGCGAGGTAGAAATTTAAGAATTTGTGTATATATATAATATATGAATACACACACACAGAGACACACACACATACACACATACACACACAAAGAGACACACCTCACACAGACACACACACACACACAGAGACACACACACACACCTCACACCAACACACACACACACACACACACACACACACACACACACACACACACACACACACAGAGACACAAAACCAAACTACATCTAAGAGTTTAATTCCCAGAGGATTAGTTTCATCATCATCAGCACACAGCGGGAAATTTCCTTCACAAATTAGTGACACGGCAGATTAGCACAGGAATAAAGAGCTCCCATATGAACGGACACACCCATCTATTAGGCCTGTTCAGGAGAGGCTCAATCAATTAAAAGGCTTCTTTGGGTTCTTTTTTTTTTCAACCTGAACTCTGGACTTTCACTTTCTTATCTCTTTTTTTTTTATTACAGACGCGCTGCATTTTTCAGTGTTTGTGTGTTGGTTTCCAAATGTTGCGTTAGACTGAGCGCGACCTCATGTCAGCAGAGTAATAAAGCCCAGACCAAACTCATTACGTGTTTGAGTGTGTTTTCTCATCCCTCTGTACAAATCTCCACCCACAGGGGTGTGACCTGACAGCATTACTATTGTGTCCTGCTAATTCCCCCCCTTTCTCACTCTTTTCCTCCCTTCACTTTCCCATTTTCTGGCTCGCACCCACTCACCTTTCCCTATCTCTCTCCGTCCTCATGGACTCTATTTCCTGTGGTCTTTCGCGGGTCACTTGGCTCATTCTCTTTACGGTTCACGTGGCTTTTGCCTCAGCCAGCCAGGGGGAAAAAAACACACAGAAACCAGGGGACTCCGGCAGTTTCTTTAATTAGTTAGTACCAGTCTGCGCCGCCCTCGCAATCACCCCCACCGGCACCACTGTCTTTCTCTAGTCATGTGAACTGAACATCTGGGGGGTGGGAGAGGTTTTTACAGCTACACAACTCTGTCATTCTTTAACAAAACTGCAAGCTGCCAGAGGGACAGACAGACAGACAGACAGACAGACAGGCAGAGAGAGAACAGCCAGGAAAGTTTAATGAGAATGTCTTCTGACACACACACACACACACACACACACACACACACACACACAGGAACACACACACACACACACACATGGAAAGCAGAGCATACACAGACACAGACATACACACACAGGGACACACACACACACGCGCAGAGACACACACAAAGGGACACTCACACACACACACACACACACACACACACACACACACACACACACACACATATAGATGTCACAATATTTAGAGCTTGATATTCAGAGAAGAGTCACGGAGTCAACGAGTCTGTCACATAGACTCAAAACGCCTGACGTCTCTTACACAAAGTGGGAAATATTTCAAATGTGTTAAATCATTCAGCAACAGTTAATCCAGAGAGTTTATGTTCCCATACAGTTCAGATCATCCGAGCCAAGTCCCCAATAACAGTCTAAAATGGGATTTACATTTCTTTTACAACAAAACGGTAAAGTGTCCATTAAAGACTAAAGACTTTTGACTCCTAGATCGGTCTTTCGTCATTCTTTCTTTTATTCCTGAATGCTGGAAATGGAAAATAGGATTAAGGGCTGTCCTAAAGAAATGCTTAGTCCACTAACACTCGTATTCATTTTTTTTTCAGCTATTGATTAGTTGTTGTATTTCGTATAGGCTTCGCCCTCTAAGAGCTGTTGCTATTGGGTTGATCCCTCGCGTTTGCGCAGTCATGAAGATTTCTTTGGCGCCCTTGTGCCCTGCACGGGCCTCTCTTACGTCCGCAGTTACTGTATATTACAGCTGCGAGACCAGAGGTCTGTTTCCTATTTTTCTTCAGCGACAAGCAGTTTGAAGACATTGAAGAACAGCGGTGTCTGCCTGCGTACCGATTGACGGACCAGCTACATCCTGATGCCAGATCTCCACTCAGGCTGCGAGGCGTGCCTCAACCTTGTTCGCCAGGCTGGCACCCCGTCGGCCGCCAGCAGTTCTGCGCCCGCTTACCGATGGAGGAACTCAAGCGGCAGGCAATGGCAGCCCGGCGGACAGTCAGGTAAGGTAAGGATACCACTAGCGGCGACACCCAGACATCCCGGAAGGGGATCTCTTTGGCGGGCAAGAGTCCGCTGACTTGGAACCCCCCAAGAGAACACCCCCCCACCCCCCAAGAGATGGTTCTCTAGCCGCCAACGGCTCTCCCTCCTGCCCGTTGGGAGAACTGGAGCTCAAAACAGACGAGGATTACGGAGCCCTGCCAATGCGTCTGTCTCCGTCCCAGAAGGGCAGCACCGCATCAGCGGCTTTCTTCTCCACATCAGACGGGCTCCCTGCCCACCGCTAAGGTTGTGGTTCTCGACCTGTGCGAATGCTGAGTTAGTAGCATTCTCAAAACCTGGGTGACGGACGGCACCAATGTCTTGCTATGCACTGTTCACCAGGATCCAAGGCGACGTGGAAACGGAGTTCCCAGCGGCCTCCATCTTGCTTCCGAAGGCTTTTTCGGCTGATGGAAGCCCACACCGCCATCTCCCCGGGACCAGGTCCACGCTCGCCTTACTGACCTGTGTGCCGCCTAGGTGACTGCGGCGCAGAACAACATCGACTGCTTCACTGTCTCCACCATGACCGCTAAGCCTTTGGCTATCCCCCGGAGTTATATTGATATCTGGCTGCACATTTCACAGCAGAACATCTGCCTGCACAGGTCACACCTCCCAGACAATAGCAGACGTGTGCTCTTGGACGGTCCCATTGCCCCCGGTGGGTTGTTTGGACCGCACCATGGACAGCCACGAACTGTAGGTAGGGATGCGGAAACACACCTCCTGGAGAGTGGCACCTCGGCCACAATAACAGCACCAAGATGTCAGCTCGAGGAGACGGCGCCCCGCATGCTGCGGCCACGCCTCCCCAAGCCCCAGCTCCAGCTCCCACCTCCTCCTACCACCCTCCTCCCCCGCGGCGGTATCCCCCCGCCAAACATCAATAAGCGCCGGGAACGCATGTCTCACTCCAGCGAGTTGGAAAACATAACTGCGCTATTAAGGGCCACACAATTTCTCCTAAAGAACACTTTCCTCTCACTCAGTCTGCTTTTGTCCCTTCTGAGCATCTTGCGTCCACTGACGGTCACACACACAGACCGGCTCGCTGCCACGCTCACATGCAGTAACGCAGGTGCAGCCCAGCCACACTGTGTCAGAATTAACAGGAGCAAACACCCATTCAAAGTGCGTGTTGATAGTCTACTCAGTTATTCTCCACCTCCCAGCTGATTACGCAGATTGGTGATTGTTTTCGGTATTCTGATCCGAATACACATTTCGTTTGCTGACCCCGCCATGTATCCCCAGCATATATCGGGCAGCAGCCGCATTTTCGACTCTGCCTACTGTGGCTTGTGAGAAACGGACAAATTGCTTCAGCTCTATAGTACTTTTCGTTAAGTAGAATATGTTTGAACTCTTTTCCACCTCAGCTGTTTCCTGGTGGTGCAGTGGCAGCAGGTCATTTTTGCTCATGCACAATCCGTGCCGGAACGAAGTCTTGCTTGATATTTCAGCAAAGACGGCTTTGTTCAGAAGCATGTTCTGTATTATAAGTGGTGGGTTCTCCATTTTTGACTTGATCCACAATCGGGCCTCAGTGATGTTTCATTGTCCTCTGTTTTCGGCTATTTGGTTACCTTGTTCTTTTGGTTAATTCGGCTGCTGCTGCTGTTTCTCGCCATGGCAACCAAATGTCAGCGAGTTGCTAATAATATCAGTGACCTTACTCGCTCTGGCTCTGTTTGCAGAGCTGCGAGCAAGGGCTAATTTTCCCAAACGGAGACAGACCGGGTCTGTGATTGAGGATTTCAAGGTTGAATAAAGTTAACAGAAATCACTCAAGTCACAGCTGTCTCCCAGGCAACAACACGGCAGGGTTTCTTCTTTTTTTAAGTTGTACCTCCTGAAATGTTAATTACATTTGTGGGGGAAAATGTGCACTTTGCACATGGGATATATACAAATTTTTTCAACATTTTGAATGTTTTCAAACACTGAAAACACAAAAAATTATGTTTCCTCAAAGCTCAGCGCTGCCCTTGCTGTCACCGTTGATTTCTTTGCTATTGAAACACTCTCCATTTCAATTTGCTGCTGAGATGTTTGATTGCTTATTATTAGCACAATAATGCAAAATTAAGACGGACTGAATTACAGGTCTGACGGAGAAAATAAGCAGGTATGTTGTTTTAATTTGTGAGACGCCAACTGAATGGATAGCAGAGCTCCGGGATGCACAATGCCAACTCATTTCATGCATAATGTCACATCAATTACACATAAACAGGTTGTTGAAAGCAAGAACATATCTGTTAACAAATGTGTCTGTTTCTCCTTCCCACGATGTTCATTAAGCCGTTGGAGGGAAGAGAGCTCGTTATCGGGATGTTTACCCGTTAGCTGCACACTGAATGTGCAACCAACCAAAGTGCATTGTGTCATTTTCAAAATGGTAAAACAGAAAATTGGAGACACTCAGCGCTGCTGGAGACATCATGTTTTAATTAGCAACTCTGCAGATGCCACGTGGTGGAAAACAATCGGTGACAATCTTCTTACTGTTTACTGTATCTTTGTAACTCATTACTAAAACATGAAGTGTAGAAATAGAATAAATACATATGTAAATACACACCTCATAGGGTTGTAAGACACTTTAACAAGACAACAATGTTTACAGTACAACACACAGAACTAGAGAATTCTCTATGTTGAAAGGCTGACGTTACACTGGATTGTTGGCTTGAATGTGTAACGGTGAAAACACACCAGTCACATATAGCAGCGCAGCTATTTTTATTTCGGCGCCCATGTTATCCAATCTGTCCGTTCCTGCCGGGCGCGGAGCGGCTGCGTCGGCCCGCGCGCTGCAGCGATTTCGGCGTCTCCTCTATGTCTTGCGCGAGACGCGAGCGAATGTGTCGAGCCAGGCAGGTAATCACGTACAGGAAGACCACAGTGCAGCCGGATGCTTTAGTTGACAACTAAACAATTAATCGCTTAATATTTGCAGCTCTAAAACAATATGTATATATACGCACACAAATGAACAATATTCTCAAGATTTAAACTCTTTCCTTCATTGTTTTGGATGCACAATACAGCATTTAACTGTTTCTGTTGAATATATCCACCAGAAAGTCATAAAATAACCCAAGTTTGGTTTCAATACACAAAACAAAAATCGAAATGCCACATGGTGTTTGAAAATAATACTCTGCTGTTGATGGGCACAGGGTCAACTGCTGTTATGTCAGGGGTGAAAAAGTTCCACTTTCACACAACAGATTAATTTACATGCAAATGTAACGGATTGTTACTTTAACCCTAAACCCAGGCAACAGTCCCGATCGAAATCGCTTGAAGGGGAGCCAGGAATGACCCCACTTTGCCAAAATGCCCTCTCTGTTGGTTTACATAAAACTCAACCGGCCCTCAGACGGACAGTTAGAGGACTCGTTGTCACAAAGCAAAGCTGGTTGGAGACTGCAGCTCTGAGCAGAAACATCTGTTCTGGCTGGCACTGCGTCTCTCTGTCTCGCGTCCTAGTTGTCTCTCAGTTTGTCTCGTATTTCACTGTCTCTCGCTCATGTACTGATACGTATAATATAGTATACTCCCTCTCTTCACAGTCAGCTTATCCTTTTTTTCTTCTTCTTTTCTTTATAGCTTGCATCAAAAGACACTTAGAATATTAATCTGAGCCTGTCAGCGGCTAAATGAGAAAAACAAAAATAACAAGCTGGACAATTGTCCCATTAACTTACATTGTAGCTTGTTTGACCACTGACGTAAACATACACGCCACTTTCTAAAGCCATGTGTCGTGTTATCGCGAGGCTACGTGTTATCGCGAGGTTACGGTTGGTTTTAACGTCACGCGGGGGAAAAGAAAAAATGGTTGGGATTAGGAAAAGAAGAACGTGGTAAGGAAACAACACACGGAAAAAGAAGGAAACATCACACGCGGGACGCGATCCCCGCTCTCCTGTGTGAAAGGCCTGTGTTTTACCCATCCACCCCCCCAACCAACCAATTTTCCACCTTTCATACTACTCACTATGGCGTCAATTTCCACGCAAACGCAAGGTAATGTAAGTCAATGGCACACCAACTGGCGTGTCATACATACGCCACTTCATGAGATCAGTCTGAAAATAGAGTCCAGGTTGAAAAAAAAGGTAGTTACAGTTTAAATCAACTGCTCCTAACAAAGAAAGTGACATTGAGGAGACGGAAACGTCGGTCAATACTGGTTGTTTTTTTGCAAATTAAAGCCCCATCAGAAAACAGAAACTAGCAAATATGAACACAGAATAATAAAGTAAAAACAATCAGACTGACCACGGTCTGTTTGGGTGCCAGATAAACTTCTGGCTTAAAATCAAGAAAGCAGAAAGGAAGAAGGAAAAGAGAATGCCAACATTTAAACAGGAGACGTTTTAACTAAGTTAAGAAACGGCCGATATCAGTCTCACACCACGGCTCCTGCGAGACAAAAAAACATATCTCCAAAACGTCAGCTTTTCCAAAAAATGTGCCTTTAAATTAAAACAAATTACACAGTCTATTGAAAGTGGGCCATGAAACCTAATCAGCACTGAAATGACCGTGTACATTTTTAATTCAAAATAAGCTATAACACTTAAAGCTATAGTTCGTAGCTTCTGTCTCCCCCCAGGAGGAATTCGAAGTAATGACAACAAAACAGAATAAATATACAAAGACAGGAAACATATAGAATTAATAATACCGGCAACAGAAATAGAACAAAATACATAGCAAAATGCTGAAACCATAACACAGTGCACAATTAAAGCTATAGTGCGTAGTTTCTGTCGCCCCCATGAGGAATTCAAAGTAAATTCTAAGTAATGACATCAACACTGTCGGCGCGTCCACGTAATACAAGCCTTTCGTGATCATGCCTGGAGCCTCTTAGTTGGAGTTAGGAGGAAGGCTGGGGGTCCTGGAGCATACTAACCCAGGCTTAGAGCCACTTACTGGGGCTTGGAGGTGAGGCTGGGGGCCCTGGAGGTCAATACCCAGGCCTAGAGCCTCTTAGTTGGGGTTAGGAGGGAGGCTGGGGGTCCTGGAGGTAAATACCCAGGCTTGGAGAGGGTTAGTTGGGGTTAGGATGGAGACTGTTTATCATGCGTGGGTGGTGCAGTCCTGTCTGTGCTCTGTCTAGTGGTCATTACAATGCTACAAACGCTCAAAGGAGGCTAGCTTTTCCTGGCATCCCTTAGAGAAAAAGTAAACATTTTCAGCCAATCAGATTGAGGCAAGGTTTGACCGAGCTCGACATTGAATGGTCAATTCATCGTAAAGAAAAAAAACCAGGGAACCAATCACATGCCTCAGACCAGATGCGTAACTGTGGTATCTACACGTATGTGGTGGCGGTGCCGGCTGGCGTCAGCTAACAGTAAGTTATAGCAGCAAGTTTACACAATGGATGGTGATCTTGAGTTTCTTGTAAAAAATGACTTCACTAAAGAAAACGGTAGACCTTAACACATTTCTGAAAACATTTCACAAAACAACATTTCACAAAACACAACATTTCACAAAACGCATTTCTGAAAACACGAAAAAACAGATTTAAAGGGGTGATAGAATGCTAAACCGATTTTACCTTGTCATAGTTGATTGAGCGGTGCTCCATACCCGCGCAAAGTCACCGTTTCTGGCTTACTGGACTACCAAACGTTACTGCCCTGACAGAGCTCCAGGGCCTGCAGCTCGCTGCTCTCCGTCCCCTCTTCCTGCCAAATGGTCGTGTGTGTGAGTGAGAGCGCGGTCAGCGAGCTTCTTACGCCCGCAATCTCTTACCACAGGTTCCAATTAATCTTAAAATGGATATGTGTGTTGAGTTATTTAAACAAACGATCGGGGAAATAAACGCCTCTTGTCCGCGAGTGAGCTGGATGGAGCTCTATCAATGAGAACTAGCTAACCTCCTCCTAACGAGACCTCTGAAATTCACAAAAATGCATTAAATTGAAATTGGATAGTTAGCTAAACTTTGAAAGACCTTAGGGTAGCTGTGATATACATGCCGTGCACGAAAGTGTAAATATACTATAGTTACACCGAAAGTGTAGCTAGCTTTTCATAATGAGTTTATGGTCAATCTCTAGTTACAAGTCTTGTTCAACACAGCTTGATGTTCAGTTAGTAAATGATGGTCCCATTTATTTTAAAACAGACGATAAAGAAGGGGAAGCTTTAGGACCTGTCAATCAGGACAGAGGCTTAGCGATGATAACCATGCTAACACTGTGGACATTAAAATAGACCTCAACTTGTTTTTGGCTGTTGTCTGTGTTCATATGCTAAACTTAGACCCTCTCATTGTGTGTTCGCACTTCAGCAAAGTTAATTGGAACATTGTGGTCGCCTAAAAATGATATATACAGACACTGATACAGATATACAGAGACACTGATACAGATATACAGATACAATGATACAGATATACAGATACAATGATACAGATATACAGAGACACTGATACAGATATACAAATACAATGATACAGATATACAGATACAATGATACAGATATACAGATACAATGATACAGATATACAGATACAATGATACAGATATACAGAGACACTGATACAGATATACAGAGACACTGATACAGATATACAGATACAATGATACAGATATACAGAGACACTGATACAGATATACAAATACAATGATACAGATATACAGAGACACTGATACAGATATACAGATACAATGATACAGATATACAGATACAATGATACAGATATACAGAGACACTGATACAGATATACAGAGACACTGATACAGATATACAGATACAATGATACAGATATACAGAGACACTGATACAGATATACAGATATACAGAGACACTGATACAGATATACAAATACAATGATACAGATATACAGAGACACTGATACAGATATACAGAGACACTGATACAGATATACAGATACAATGATACAGATATACAGAGACACTGATACAGATATACAGATACAATGATACAGATATACAGAGACACTGATACAGATATACAGATACAATGATACAGATATACAGAGACACTGATACAGATATACAGATATACAGATATACAAATACAATGATACAGATATACAGAGACACTGATACAAATATATAGATATACAAATACAATGATACAGATATACAGAGACACTGATACAGATATACAGATACACAAATACAATGATACAGATATACAGAGACACTGACACAGATATACAGATACAATGATACAGATATACAGATACAATGATACAGATATACAGAGATAAAGATATACAGGTATATGATTCATAACAATTATAGCAGTTGGCATGATGCGCCGTGGCACTTACAGTAACAATAAAGATAATAGAACTATGAATTTACAGTCTACATTCTGGCAGTCTGGGACACGCACATACACACACAGTTACACTCACACACTCCGTGTGTTAAATCCAAGCACTGGAATCCTGCAGAAAACTACAGTACTCACTCTGAAACTGGGCAGAAACACAATTTCTAGAGCAGATTTAGGGCGTGTGTGTGTGTGTGTGTGTGTGTGTGTGTGTGTGTGTGTGTGTGTGTGTGTGTGTGACCAACTAAGCAACTCTGCACAGGCACAGTGCAGTTTAAAGTGGAGAAAAGGCTGAATCTAGATATTTGATTACTGTAGTAGGAGAAATACAGTATCAGCATGTGGCTTTGGACTGGCCTTCAGTATTGGTGAATCACATCAGCTCCTCTCAGCCCTTTAAAACCAATCAACTGTCGATTAGCTAATGAGCCGGGAGAAAAGTCAGGCTGGTGGAGAAAAGTTGAACTCCTCTCTGGGAGTGCAGAGTGCAGATCAGGGCCGGCGGTAGCTAGGGGCACTAGAGGACACACCTCCTCTTCCCGTCGTGTTCAGGGCAGACTGCTGCGGTGCGTTCGCGCTCCATGAATTTCTGCCGTAGTTTTGGCTTTTCACTTCCGATGTAGAGCAGCATACAACCTCTTCCTTATACTTTGTCTCATCCAGAGATCAGAATGAGATACTTCTATAATAATTGAATGCACAGCAGACTATAGGACAGGTGGATTATTTTCCTGAAATGTTGTGGCTTTAATTTGGTACCATTATGACTCGTTTCTCGTTACATCCCTAGTGACAAGTATTTCTCAGTGACGTGAAGTTCTCTGGTCCAGAATCACAGATAAAAACAAATAAGTCCAGGGACTCGGACCATTCATTACAGAGAAACATCCAGAAGTCTCCGAGTTATCACCGTGTGGACTGTGAGTGACACGCTTAGTGGGCACCTACATTAGGGCTGCACAGTACATTGTTTTTTTATCGTCATTGCGATATCAACTGGCGCGATATACGTTTTGGGAAAGGTTGCGACTCGCAATAGACACTACGAGATTCTTTTTTTGTTAGTTGAAAGAAAATATATAACTGCAGAATGTTAGTAATGACTTCCTTTTATTTGTTTTAAGTTCAACACGCAATTTGTTGTATTTTCTAAGAATATTGAAAGCAACAGAAAGGCAGAACTGAGTACATTTTAATATCTGTTAATTTATTCCAAATAATATCATTATCACGATATTCAACAACATTATCGCGTAACGTATATTTTCCTCATATCGTGCAACCCTAACCTACATCGTGATTCATTTTGTTTCTGAACTGGTTTTAATTTTCACACATTTATATCTATGTTTAACCGATTCACGATGCGTCGTTACAGTACATCCCTAGCGTAAGTTCTCTCTGTCCAAAAGTACAGATGAAAACAAAGAATTTAGCTGTGTCATTAGTTATATTAGGGTAGAAACGAAAATGTAAAAGTTATTAATACAGTTGGCCGTGCCAGATTCTTTCTTGGCCAGGCACAGAGACTTCCTGGAGCCTCTGCTAAAGGTCTGGCAACTGCTCCGAGCCAAGAAACAGTCTGGCACATAAAACTGAATTTAGATGTGCTGGTCGACAGATGTTGTTACCTTCAGACAGAGCCAGGCTCACTGTTGTCCCCCCTGTTTCCAGTCTCTGTGCTAACCTAAGCTAACTAGCTGCTGGCTGCAACATACAGACGTGAGAGTGGTACCAACCATCGCATCCAACTCCCCACCCTAAAATGTTCAACTTTATCCTTACAGAAAAGATAAGAGCCTGATCTGCGCAAGGGCCGGTTTAAGGCTGCTATATGAGGGTGGGCTGGTAGAAATATTAGGTGGGCAGAAGAACACTAGAGGACCCAAAAGTTGCCGGGTCTAAACCAAACTCTGGAGCACATTGAAGTGAATCTAGACCCCCAATTTCAAACAGACCAGAGTTTGGTTGTTTGGTCTGCATCAGAGTTTGAATAAGCTTTCACTCTGCCCCTAGTCTCGCCCAGACCTTCCTCCACAGCGCTGTAGAGGAGGGTCTGGCTAGTCCACACACAAAAACATGCTCTGGTTTATTGGCATTTCTTTAAACCAATCACAATCGTCAATCGACTGTCGACAATCAGAGCCGCTGCAAAATAATCGTGTAACAGAAAACTCAGATTGGACAGATAGTCTAGCTAGCTGTCTGGATTTACCCTGCAGAGATCTGAGGAGCAGTTACCCAGTTCCAGAAACCCCAGTTCCAGATGTAGGTGCCCATAAAGCGTGATTACTTTTGAATGTTTCTGTGCTTTCATTGTAATGGATGGTCCGAGTCCCTGGACGTTACATGACCTACAAATGTCAACTGTGAGCACAGCAAGGACAGAATCTCCACACTGCCCAGCACTAGTGTCTGGGGATTTGCAATGTTCAGCAGCCATCCACTAAAAAATCAAAAAGTGGGTCATTTTTCACCAGAGTAAACACCGCCTGTAGCAGCACAGCAATGAACTGCAATCCATTTTTACAAACCTGATACAAACATACACTGAACAAAATTATAAACGCAACACTTTTATTTTTGCCCCCATTTTTCATGAGCTGAACTCAAAGACCTAAGACTTTTTCTATGTACATATGTGGTTAGGGTTAGGGTTAGGGTTCGTCCCTCTCTCCCTCTCTCTCTCTCCCTCTCTCTCTCTCCCTCTCTCTCTCTCTCTCGACCTGACTGCAGTACGTCGTGGTAACCGACTTGAGTGGGCAAATGCCCACATTCGATGGCGTCTGGCTCGCAGGGGGGATGTTATCTTCGCGGATGAACCCTAACCCTAACCCTAACACCATATTTTTTATCATGGCCAGCCTAAGTCACACCTGTGCAATAATCCTGCTTTCTAATCAGCAACTTGATATGCCACAACTGTGAGGTGGATGGATTATCTCGGCAAAGGAGAAGTGCTCACTAACACAGATTTAGACAGATTTGTGAACAATATTTGAGAGGAATAGGCCTTTTGTGTACATAGAAAAAGTCTTAGATCTTTGAGCTCAGCTTATGACAAATGGGGGCAAAACCAAAAGTGTTGCGTTTAGAATTTTGTTCAGTATACGTTGTGATCTGATTGGGATCCAGAGGCAAACCTAGAGCTTGTGTGACGTCCCGTTGTGTTCTTAAACCCCCCAACGTAGCACACAAAGACTTTCAGAGTTTTACAGTTAGTTTCCCATTATATCGTTTATAGATCTCAACGATCCAGAGTGCACTTGAAGGCAGCTTCGTGTCCCGGAGAAAGAGACGAAGAGACGGAGGGACTGAGGAAACAGTCAGCTGTTCCACAAATTCAACGGCCAGTTCACAGCTTGTGTTTGGTGTTATTAAAACGTTCTCGTGGCAGAGATAGAGGCAGTGATGTTTCCTGTTTCCTGTACGGGACTCTCACACCGCCTCAAAACACTCTGACAAGTCTGATCTCCGTTGCAGCGGGACACAGGGTTGCGTTTCTCCAGCAGTTGAAGTACTGAAGGAAAAACAAAACCACGAATATTCGAATCCGACAATTAAAAATCCAAATAGTCAAATATTTCCGGTCATTTCGGTCATCTCGACTGGAAGAAAAACTGACCTTATTTCTATAAAATGCATGTTTGGAGTCATATTCATGTTTTTTTATTTCTTCTGTTTTTTTAAAGCCACTGTCACTGAATTTGCTTGGTTTGGTGCATACATACACACGCATTTAAACATTAATATGAAATAAACCAACAATAAATACAGAAACAAATAACACATACATAACTATATAACATTAAGAAAGGAATGAAAGAGGCTGAATGGATTAGTGGATGATCTCAGTCCAGGCAGAAGTGGCCTCCATTGTTTACGCCCCGGCACACTTTGTTTGGGACACAACGGGGAGTCGGCGGCCTTCAGGTGAAGCAGTATGAATTAATAATT
>CM042319.1:33409435-33521935 GCA_023566125.1 Zingel zingel
ACACACACACACACAGTAACACACACACACACACACACACACATATACACAGTAACACACACACAGAGCAGTGTAATTCGTTGATACCTCTGCTGTAATCTACTCAGCAGATCAAACCTGACAAGGCTTCTGAGTAACACCTCGGCCTGCATTATTCAGAGAGAATCAAAGAAGATGAGAGATGGAGGGTGATGAAGGAAAAAGAAATCCTGCACACTGTCTTTTTTCTTTAATCCCAGTAAGCTGCTGTGCTGGATGGAGAGAGGCCGGTTAGAGAAGCTAGATGGTGACAGCTGGAAGATGGATGATTTGAAGCCGCAGGACAGAAGGTATGATTCGAGTGAAACAGGAAGTGATGGAAGCGCTGACCTCTGAACTGCTTTATAAAAACTGTGTAAGGGTGCGACAAGTGCTGTCAAGAGGGGTTTAACTTCCAATGTCTCATCTTAATCCTGTGTGAAAATGTTTTAAATTTTAAGTAAAGATTCCAATGCACATTACCTATCATATTTCGCCAAACACAGAAGTTGTGTAATCCAGGGATAGATGCTAATATTTGTAAGCACTGGGCCACCAAGTCTCTAAATTTGGTGGCCAAAGTACATTTTTGGTGGCCCAAATGTGAACTTATAAAAAACAAACAAAAAAACCCCAGAAAAGACAACTTAACGCAATTTAACGCAGCCTTCCTTAACACTTATATAAATGAGAAGACATCAACAGAATGAACATATACAATTTAATCAAATTGAAAACTGAAGTTCTTTGTAAACATTTTTTTTTTCTCTCACAGTGTCTGACTTCAGTCTTTCTGTTTTGAGCTAAAAGTGACGCGTCGTTCTCCCGTCTCATCTTCAAGAGAGACTTGCATGTTGTCCACACAGGGCCACTGTTATGGGTTTAGTGTGTTTTGTCTTATTTTGGTAATTGTTTTTTCTGTTTTGTATTTTTGCCCTGTTGCCACATTGCTACCTGGAGCCACATGGCTACCTGGAGCCATGTGGAGCCACTTGGCTACCTGGAGCCACATGGCTACCGGCTACCTGGAGCCACATGGCTACCTGGAGCCACATAGCTACCTGGAGCCACATGGCTACCTGGAGACACGTGGAGCACATGGCTACCTGGAGCCACATGGCTACCGGCTACCTGGAGGCACGTGGCTACCTGGAGGCACGTGGCTACCTGGAGCCACATGGCTACCTGGAGCCATGTGGAGCCACTTGGCTACCTGGAGCCACATGGCTACCGGCTACCTGGAGCCACATGGCTACCTGGAGCCACATGGCTACCTGGAGCCACATGGCTACCTGGAGACACGTGGAGACACGTGGAGCACATGGCTACCTGGAGCCACATGGCTACCGGCTACCTGGAGCCACGTGGCTACCTGGAGGCACGTGGCTACAGGGAGGCACGTGGCTACCTGGAGCCACATGGCTTCCTGGAGCCCCATCGATACCTGGATGTGTGACAGCTTGATGAAAAACGGGACACGCTGAATTTCTAGATGAACGGCAGCCATGCTTATAGTTAGATAAAGTTGTGGAAAAATTACTGGGAACCATGAAATCGGCCTGTTCCAAACTGCACTGCACTAGTAATATTTGTCCTGTACGAATCGGCATCTCTGTGTTTCGGAGTTGTTTTGGCTGCGTTGGCAATTATAAATCAAAGGTTTGACAGAGCTTTGACATCATAATGTCACGGCATAACCACAACCAGGTGGAAAACTTGATGCTGTGCCTTTGTGTCTAGGAAAACCATGGCTTAGTTAGCTGTGCATTTTAATCTTAAAGTACTGAATACTCGGTCCACCAGGCTGGAAGTAAGGATAAGGGGCCTTCTGCTGTCGTAGCTGGGCTGCGCTTCCTCCTCCGCTCTTTGGGCAAGTCAAGTGCGTCACATATCTCATCCTGCACGGACATTATGCTATATCTGTCCGCTCCGAAAATAACCGCAGAGATAAAACACAAATCAGCCAAGAGTTTATTTTCAGTGTGGGTTTTATTTATTAGAACATGTCATGAATGGAAAGAAAACAGAGAATCACAAACACATCAGGCTGATATACAAAGAGCAAAAAGCTCCCCACCTTCTCAGGAAAGGAGAAATTAAAACACAAAGATGAAGTACCTCATACTCAGAAGAGAAGATCTTGTCCTAATGGATTGAAGTGCAATACAATATGCATGACCGTGGTCATTTTTGTTCAGCATATGGTTTAGAGTGAATGTGTTTGGGTGTATTCTTATACATATGTTTGCCTTACAAGCTATGTATGTATTCGTAGTACATTTTGGAATTAGGGCTTAATTTATTAGTAAATTCCTTCTTATATTCATATAATAAAGTCTTGTATAGTTTTGCTGAAATCTTCATCCACTGTCCCTTACCCCGTGTGAAAGTGCTGTACCAAACACAAACGTGGGGCTATACCAGACCTGCCAACATGTACGCATTTTTCGTACTTGGCACGCATTTCGTATGCAAGACAGACACGAAGGGGCAACAGGGTAACGAACACAGTCCCCCACGCAAATACTGTGTCGGGTATGACTGCAGCCTGGAGACCTCCCGCCTCATGCCGCCCATGCTCACTAACTTAACCGAGACTTAATTTAGAAAATAATTCACAATGTTGAAGGCTATTCTGAATATCTGAATTTACCGTCGTATTCTGAACATCTGAGTTTACCGTTGGACATGCCCAGGCATGAGACGGGATGAGCATGAGACAGGAGGTCTCCAGGCTGCAGCCATACACTCTTGCAAATACTCCCCGCCCACCATCCAACACATAATGATATTAAAAATAAAAGGATGATAAGAAAAAAATGTTCATATAGTGTCAATAGGCTTGCCTATCACACCCGCCATCCTCCCCATTAGTTGGGGGCAGTTAGAAAAGTGGTGGAATGGCTAGTTAACTAGAAGGTTTTAGACAGGCCAGGTGCTGATTAACGTAAGATAAAGGTAACAGTTAGGCTATTTTTTAGCCTACTTGAATTTATGAACATAAATAATGACTGTGACATAACAGGGAGTCCAGCTGTTACAAGCTCAGTTAATGATGCATAGCATACAGTAGGGCTATTTGCTAGGCCAATGTGATGGCAACTGACATAATGCAATGTCACCCATGTCAATCTTTGAAAAGCCTATCTGAAAATATCTGACCCATGTTATTTATTAGCCAAACAATGTATTTGAATATAAATGACATATATCTAGTTTCCGTGTGTGTGTGTGTGTGTGTGTGTGTGTGTGTGTATATATATAACATAATTCATAATATTTGTAACAATATGCAGGAATATGACCTACTCATAGTAGCCTATCATAATCTTCCCTCTCTCCACCTACATTTTCAGATTGCAGACGCCATGTTTATGTTATGTGTTATGGTGTTAGGTATTTCATAGGTTTCTCACTGGTGGGTGGGCAACAATGGAGCGTACATTGGCAGTGGGCTGTCGGGTGCGCGGGGAGGGGGGGGGGGGGGGGGGGGTTGTACTCATAACATTTCTTCAAGGTTGGCAAGTCTGCTATACTGTAAATTAGGGGTGTAAAATCACATTTTATTATATTATATCGATTCTTTGGACAATACAAAATGTACTAATATCACAAAGTCTGCCGCGATACCATTTCGACTCAGTTCATGGTCCTGCGACCGATAGGAGACGATACATAATGCCCATTTAACACAGTCAGTTCCATTTATACTTATTTACAAAAAGCAACTAAAATATGATTTGACAATTTCATTACTCTTCCAGAAAATTTAATTAAAAACAAACTACTCTTTTTAATAAAAAGAATAAATATAAAGTGGGAATTTAATAAAGGGACATCTTAAAGATGACAATATGATGGATATTTTCCATTTTGCATTGATGATATTAGATCGTTGAGGTTGTGAACGATGTAGCGTTGCACCACGACTATACATAATGAAATAGAAATGTGCAGATCTCAAATTGTACCACTTGTATTAAGATTGTAAAGTCTAAGGAGCATTGTGCACTCTGATGGCGACTGACACTAATCCACACGCTGTTGGGTCGAAGCTGAATCAGCTCAACATGCAGAGGATGAGAGTTATTGTCTCAGATAGAGTTCACATTAGTGCATACACTGTCTCTGGGTCGTCCAGGCCGAGCCAACCTTTTAAACAGTCTGTTAATCCTGATTGCACCCCCAGCCTCGACGCTGCCTCCCCAGTGAGACAACAGCACGCTGGTCAGACATCTACTGTCGTCTGTCAGATTATTTTAGAACGGAAAAATCCCCAAAACAGCTAAAGGCTTGTATTTCACTCTCTACATCCCTGCTTTATTTAATTCTCTCTCCACCACATTTAAAGTTAGAGGTCCCTATTTTAACGATCTAATGGCGTGAAGCGCCTGGCGCAGGTGCATTTAGGCCATGTCCAAATCCACTTTTGCTAGTTTAATGGCGGAAAAAAGGGTCCGTGCGCCAGGTGCATGGTTCAAAAGAGTTGTACTTTAGTGTCTTCATTAATCGTAGGTGTGTTTTGGGCGTAACATGCAATAAACCAATCAGAGATCATCTCCAATTCCCTTTAAAAGCCAGGCGCGTTTGGACCTCGGAGCACGCTAAACGCACCTGCGCCAGGCGCTTCACACCGTACGCTTAGATCTTTAAAATAGGGCCCTATGACAGACTGTTTTTAGATGTGAGATGGTGTCAGACTTTAGTCTTTTTAGAGTCTTTTAGTGTTTGGCAGGTATAAAGGACACTGACCAGTCAAACTGTTGCTGCTGAACTGCTGAAGCTTGGCTGCAGGGTTTGAACCTGTGACCTCATGGTTACAGGAAGCTGCATCTCACTAAACTCGCACCTCACAGCATCGGTTCACTGGCTCGGCTCCATCCAAGCACCTCGCTGGGTTTCCTCTTTGTCATGCAACAGGGAAAATCCAATTATGTTTCCTTCTGCTGTATCACTGCCTCATTGATAATAAAAGAAACACCCTATTGATTATGTATGCTGTTATCTGATGTATGTAGAGAGTATGCATAGCGTCACATTTTACCAAACAGAAACAAACAGCTTTTGATGTCATCTATTTTGTTGACAACAGCGGAATTCAAAGGACGAATACCAATATAGTGTATTATAGTTACATGGTGTGGGGTGTGTGGCTTTGTAATCTGCTTTGCATCTTTTTGTTTTTATGCTTACAAAACTCACACACATCTTCACACACTCTCATAAATACACAAGTATATGTGGATGTAATTTCCAACCTGGATCCTATTTTCCATGTTTTTGAGTTTTAAGTGACTGATGGGAACCACATTTTTAAAAGTTGTTCCAGCTTTAAGATAGACACTAGCTGCAATGTAACGTTAATGGGCAATTGTGCACCTTCATTTGTCGGTCCAAAGTTCTTTTTTTTTTTGCCGCTACAGAGATAGACCTTTTTGTTAAAGAGTAAGAGCCTTTTAGTTTAACATGAAACAGCCCCGAAATCCCCATCACCAAACCCACCTCCATGTAAATACAGTGCCTTGCGAAAGTATTCGACCCCCTTGAACTTTTCGACCTTTTGCCACATTTCAGGCTTCAAACATAAAGATATAAATCTGTAATTTTTTGTGAAGAATCAACAACAAGTGGGACACAATCATGAAATGGAACTGAAAAATTGGGCGTGCAAAATTATTCAGCCCCCTTAAGTTAATACTTTGTAGCGCCACCTTTTGCTGCGATTACAGCTGTAAGTCTCTTGGGGTATGTCTCTATCAGTTTTGCACATCGAGAGACTGAAATTTTTGCCCATTCCTCCTTGCAAAACAGCTGGAGCTCAGTGAGGTTGGATGGAGAGCGTTTGTGAACAGCAGTTTTCCGTTCTTTCCACAGATTCTCGATTGGATTCAGGTCTGGACTTTGACTTGGCCATTCTAACACCTGGATATGTTTATTTGTGAACCATTCCATTGTAGATTTTGCTTTATGTTTTGGATCATTGTCTTGTTGGAAGACAAATCTCCGTCCCAGTCTCAGGTCTTTTGCAGACTCCATCAGGTTTTCTTCCAGAATGGTCCTGTATTTGGCTCCATCCATCTTCCCATCAATTTTAACCATCTTCCCTGTCCCTGCTGAAGAAAAGCAGGCCCAAACCATGATGCTGTCACCACCATGTTTGACAGTGGGGATGGTGTGTTCAGGGTGATGAGCTGTGTTGCTTTGACGCCAAACATAACGTTTTGCATTGTTGCCAAAAAGTTTGATTTTGGTTTCATCTGACCAGAGCACCTTCTTCCACATGTTTGGTGTGTCTCCCAGGTGGCTTGTGGCAAACTTTAAACGACACTATTTATGGATATCTTTAAGAAATGGCTTTGTTCTTGCCACTCTTCCATAAAGGCCAGATTTGTGCAGTGTACGACTGATTGTTGTCCTATGGACAGAGTCTCCCACCTCAGCTGTAGATCTCTGCAGTTCATCCAGAGTGATCATGGGCCTCTTGGCTGCATCTCTGATCAGTCTTCTCCTTGTATGAGCTGAAGGTTTAGAGGGACAGCCGGGTCTTCGTAGATTTGCAGTGGTCTGATACTCCTTCCATTTCAATATTATCGCTTGCACAGTGCTCCTTGGGATGTTTAAAGCTTGGGAAATCTTTTTGTATCCAAATCCGGCTTTAAACTTCTCCACAACAGTATCTCTGACCTGCCTGGTGTGTTCCTTGTTCTTCATGATGCTCTCTGCTCTTTAAACGGACCTCTGAGACTATCACAGAGCAGGTGCATTTATACGGAGACTTGATTACACACAGGCGGATTCTATTTTTCATCATTAGTCATTTAGGTCAACATTGGATCATTCAGAGATCCTCACTGAACTTCTAGAGAGAGTTTGCTGCACTGAAAGTAAGGGGGCTGAATAATTTTGCACGCCCAATTTTTCCGTTTTTTATCTGTTAAAAACGTTTGAAATATCCAATAAATTTCGTTCCACTTTAGGATTGTGTCCCACTTGTTGTTGATTCTTCACAAAAAATTACAGTTTTATATCTTTATGTTTGAAACCTGAAATGTGGCAAAAGGTCGAAAAGTTCAAGGGGGCCGAATACTTTCGCAAGGCACTGTAATAAGCACTTTTATCATCCTAAAACAACACTTCATTCAATGTCGATAGAAACAAAACTATGAAAAGCCGTTTTGGTTCATCTTTCCACTGTTCCAACAATCACCACTCTGGTTTGGTTGAAATAAACCCTTAATTCACCCATTTACATGTGGAGATATGCTGGCTCTTTTTTTGATTGGTGTCCGGGGGAGGACGTTCAGCGAATCAGGATGTTACTTTGACGAAGTCCTCAAAATCAGCTGGCTCCTGGCAGCGGGCCTGGCTCTCATGTCATTAACCGGAAGGTTAAAAAGCACATTAAATATTAAAGAAAATTATGTTTAATCATGTGTACCCTTGTAAGACATTTGACTACTTTTAATTCTTTTCAGCGTTCATGCAGAGTAGGTTGAACTTCTGCATGTGAGTGCGTGACTGCAGGAGTGAGTGTGTCTGTGTGTGGCCTCGTGTGGATACATATATATATATATATATATATATATATATATATATATACATACAGTGAGGAAAATAAGTATTTGAACACCCTGCTATTTTGCAGGTTCTCCCACTTGGAAATCATGGAGGGGTCTGAAATTGTCATCGTAGGTGCATGTCGACTGTGAGAGACATAATCTAAAAACAAAAATCCAGAAATCACAATGTATGATTTTTTAACTATTTATTTGTATGATACAGCTGCAAATAAGTATTTGAACACCTGAGAAAATCAATGTTAATATTTGGTACAGTAGCCTTTGTTTGCAATTACAGAGGTCAAACGTTTCCTGTAGTTTTTCACCAGGTTTGCACACACTGCAGGAGAGTTTGGCCCACTCCTCCACACAGATCTTCTCTAGATCAGTCAGGTTTCTGGGCTGTCGCTGAGAAACACGGAGTTTGAGCTCCCTCCAAAGATTCTCTATTGGGTTTAGGTCTGGAGACTGGCTAGGCCACGCCAGAACCTTGATATGCTTCTTACAGAGCCACTCCTTGGTTATCCTGGCTGTGTGCTTCGGGTCATTGTCATGTTGGAAGACCCAGCCTCGACCCATCTTCAATGCTCTAACTGAGGGAAGGAGGTTGTTCCCCAAAATCTCGCAATACATGGCCCCGGTCATCCTCTCCTTAATACAGTGCAGTCGCCCTGTCCCATGTGCAGAAAAACACCCCCAAAGCATGATGCTACCACCCCCATGCTTCACAGTAGGGATGGTGTTCTTGGGATGGTACATATCATTCTTCTTCCTCCAAACACGGTTAGTGGAATTATGACCAAAAAGTTCTATTTTGGTCTCATCTGACCACATGACTTTCTCCCATGACTCCTCTGAATCATCCAAATGGTCATTGGCAAACTTAAGACGGGCCTTGACATGTGCTGGTTTAAGCAGGGGAACCTTCCGTGCCATGCATGATTTCAAACCATGACATCTTAGTGTATTACCAACAGTAACCTTGGAAACGGTGGTCCCAGCTCTTTTCAGGTCATTGACCAGCTCCTCCCGTGTAGTCCTGGGCTGATTTCTCACCTTTCTTAGGATCATTGAGACCCCACGAGGTGAGATCTTGCATGGAGCCCCAGTCCGAGGGAGATTGACAGTCATGTTTAGCTTCTTCCATTTTCTAATGATTGCTCCAACAGTGGACCTTTTTTCACCAAGCTGCTTGGCAATTTACCCCGTAGCCCTTTCCAGCCTTGTGGAGGTGTACAATTTTGACTCTAGTGTCTTTGGACAGCTCTTTGGTCTTGGCCATGTTAGTAGTTGGATTCTTACTGATTGTATGGGGTGGACGGGTGTGTTTATGCAGCTAACGACCTCTAACAAGTGCATCTAATTTAGGATAATAAATGGAGTGGAGGTGGACATTTTAAAGGCAGACTAACAGGTCTTTGAGGGTCAGAATTCTAGCTGATAGACAGGTGTTCAAATACTTATTTGCAGCTGTATCATACAAATAAATAGTTAAAAAAATCATACATTGTGATTTCTGGATTTTTGTTTTTAGATTATGTCTCTCACAGTGGACATGCACCTACGATGAAAATTTCAGACCCCTCCATGATTTCCAAGTGGGAGAACTTGCAAAATAGCAGGGTGTTCAAATACTTATTTTCCTCACTGTATATATATATATATATAAGCAGCAGAAATAGGTTGAGGGGGTTCACTGTCACCTCTTGCTTGTAAACTGTAATCTAAACCGTGTGCCGTTAATTAAGGTCCTGTCAAATAGCTGACAGTGATGGTTTCCGCCTGCACAGTGTGTTACGTAAAGAGGATGGCCACCCCACAGCTGAGGCCCACGGGGGCAGCAGCAACAAGGGCAGAGAGGACGGGTCACACTCGTATATGCACATACCTTTATTAGCCACAGCCGCCTGAGTCGAGACTGTTTGCTCGGTTCGGTAACAGAACCATGGAACACAATGTGAGACACAATATTACTGGTAAAAGTAATATCTGTAATATAACCTATTTCATTTCTAGGGTTGGGCATTGTTTGGATTTTAACAATTCAGATTCTTCCTTTTTGAATTCGGTTCTTATCGTTTCTCGATTGCGATTCTTTGAGGGGTGGAGTTGAAACAGATCCCATGCTTATTTTCACAAATAAGACGAGAGCTTTATTTTGATTCAGTGGTGGTTTGCGGTTTCACCGGGCTTTTTCAACGTAAAATAAAGCCACACTAGAGCGCTGCTTACTGTGCTCCTTGGCTGCAATACAACAAGAACCTGGCCGCTACGGAAAAAAACAATACTTCCGCATGTTAAATTTGGAACCGATGATCGGATTTGAAACCAAATCCTCCAAACGACTCCAATAAAGAAACAATTTCACTGGAATCATAATTTTTGAAACAATGCCAAGTAAGAATCTGTTCTTGATGCCCAATCCTATTAATTTCATTTTTCTATAGGCTTGTTATTAGACTGCCGTGTCTTTACTTTTTATTTTTCTGAGTGTCTGATTTATTCCCATTGTGTAGGCTAACGTGATTGGTCGATGCATTTAACATTACAATATGTCTTTTTCTGCTGCTTTGGGTCTCCATAGGGGTCTCTCAATTGAAACCCAGGCTTATGATGACTTCTGTGTTGCAAAGCGGCATGTAGGCTAGTTAATGTCAAAATCATGGATTACTACCTACTACGTACCTGGGGTGACAGAGCTTTCACCATTGCAGCCGCCTCCCTCTGGAACTCCCTACCCATACACATCCGTGACTGTACTGACCTGGACACATTCAAAACACTCATCAAAACACACCTCTTCCGGTACATACGAGAGTCAACTCTACCCAACCTAAAAACGGCATGTTCACTGCAAACTCACGGTCCTCTCTTTCTGATTTAACTACAGCCCCCCTCTCTTGGCTTCAAATAACTCACTGTTGTCGGCTACAGCCGCTGAACGTTGTAAACAGCCGTGGCTCACTTGCCTGCTCTTCCGTTAACGTTAGCCGTTAGCAGGGTTAGCATGGCGGCGTTAGCCACGGTTAGCCAGGACCCATCGGGATCACTTTACTGGCAGTGTCTCAATTGTTTTTGCGAGTAACCAACTCGGGTACTCTAGCTATATAATTCAATGTGAGTACACAAATGTTGTAATGACATAAGATGCCCGTCCCTTGTAGTCGTGATAAATTAGCCTGAAGCTAATGCTTAGCTATCTGTTTAGGAGGAAATTAGCCAACTCAGCGCCCTTTCGGGCTCTAAGCTGTCTCTATCTTTCAAATACATCTCCAATATTTACCCGGTGTTTGTAACGTCTCTGGTCACGCAACTGTTAGAAACGCTGTTGTTGTTTTTGCACAGTACCTTTTGAAAAGATGCCTGGAAGTCTGGAATGTGTCTGGGGACACTAGTTGTTGCACTATGACCATTCATTGCTTTATTATGCTATTCTATGCTCTATTGCACACATGTTTTGTATATCTTGTTATGACATTTTGATATTTTTCAAATATTTTAATAAAGAAGTTCATGTTTCAAGTTAAAGTACATTGAATCTTAGAAAATCTTTTTTTAACCGTGGTATTGAAATCGGCATCGAGAATCATGTTATTTGACTGGTATTGGCACCGACAACTGAATTTTTGGTAGGGCAGGGCTGGGTTTAAAAAATTGATTTTCATTTGAATGATCCAATATCCAATGATCCAAAATCCTAACCCGATTTTATAAAATCCAGAATCGATCTCGGTCTGTATCATATGAAACTAGTACTATGGTTTAGGACCAAATACCTGCAGAACTAAAGACATTCAAATCAGCTATCAAATATTCATGGAACTCACGTAAATGTTTCTTACTTTTTTGGTGTTTAGGCACGTTTTAAAAAAAAATGTTTTTGTTATCTATCTTTTCATATGTAGAGTCATTTCACTGACTTCCTGATCTTTATATGTGTTTATTGACGAGAGAAACAGCAGAGGAAGATTCAGTTATTAAATCACAAACATTGCATAGTCTGAACCCAAACTGAGAGGACAGATGCTTGGGCTTACGCGCTTTCAGGTACCGAAAATAGGCCCCGTTTGATTTAAATTGAATCATTCCTCGGCAGTACCGACGTAATTTGGTCGGTACCCAAAAATTACAGCGTTCGTTACCCGAGCCTACTATTCTGTGAATAGATAATGGAAAATGGAGGGAAAGGTCTAACATTGGAATATTGTTTTGGTTTTGATAGATCAGAAAGTGATTATAGCTTTACTCAAACAGGGACAGTGTTTGAGTCAGGGGTTCCCACAGGGAATCAGCTGTGGATTGATACACTTTCAGAGAGTATTGGTGGCAGCAGGTGGTAATGCTATGGTAATGAAGGAACATGTCACCCAGTGCCACAATATGGCTCATTGATGTCTTTTCAAAAATACAGATGGGACATATTTTATTTCAAATGGTAGGAAGCGCTGTGGGATATTAATTTGCATAAATGTGAACTCAGTTTATGATTAAATATGAGCACAGTTTCATTTTATATGGATAGAAATTGAATGATATGCTGCCAAATGTTAAATATAACCACACACTAAGTGTGAGCGGGTAAAATGGTAAAAATACAAACACAGCCTGTAGGAAGTTTCAAATGCCACATTACGTGATTAAAATACATGAAAATCAGAAATCAGCTCATGAGTCGCCGGGGAGCAAGTTGGCCTGGCGGTAAAGAGGGTGAATGGAAATCAGACGGGATCCTGGCTCGAGTCTGGCATCATTGGGAACTCTCCAGCTGTGAGCTGGGGACCAGAAGGCGACTGGTTTTACATTCAAAGTGGGAAGCAAACATGCGTGAGCCGCGGAACCGCTCCAGGGCGGCGCTGTAGGCTACACTGTCTGTTTGTAGCAAACGACTAACAATGTCATCTAACAAAAAGATACAGGGAGAGATGTCCTTCTTCTTAGCAGTGCAGGCGCTGAATACTACCACCTCCCTCATTTATAACTAAACAAGACAAACACTGGGTTAGAGGATGAGACAGTGATGGTTATTTAAACCCAGCTACAACCTGACAGCATCAAAGAGAGCGCCAAGAGCGTTCTCAGTTTCAAGTCATTAACACGTTTGTCTTCATAATGAAGGAACATGTCTAGCTCTTCAGGCAAATGCATGCTCTGTTGCTGTTTGTTGCTTCTTAAGTAATGCAGTTTTAGTTTTGTAATCTTAATCCGTGTAAATATGTAGAGATGTTCTAATACAATTTTTACCCCCTTACTGGCTACGATACCTTAAAGATACACTGTGTAGGAATTTCTCCCATCTAGCGGTGAAACTGTATTTTGCATTCAAACGAATAGTGCTCTCTAGCGCCTCGCTTTTTCAAATGCGTGTTGCAACTACGGTAGCCGTCAAGTACCAAGAAGCTATGACAGTGTGTCTTCCAATTTTCACTTTTTTGGCGACGGGGATTCCTTCTCCTGTGGCTCAACATAAGAAGGCTCCTCCATTATGAACTAAAGGGCAGTGCAGGCTTTCAAATTTGCCGGGGCGGTGACAAGTGTCTCTCACTGATCTCCTTCTCTGTTTCAGCTGGTTTCAGTCACGTGACGCTGGCTCTGAAGGAAAACGCGTTGTGGATTAGCTAGACAGGTAGGCTAGTGCTCTATGTCCCTCTCAGCAATTAGAGTTTGTCAAAATGGCGGAATGACATGGAAGCCTCCTTGGACTTGCCCGTCCAATGTAAATACGGATAAGAAATTCTTCGCTTACGAGGATAAGTCAGATCATTGGCAGAGGTCATTTTACACCAGTGAGGACATATTTATGAATGAAGACATTGATTTTGAATCTGTCTGACGATTTCGACGTCTGCACCGACAGAAGTTCAAGAATTTTGTCATCTCTCATTGAATGAATGAATGAATGAATGAATGAATGAAGAAATGTATTTCAGACATATCAAAAATAAACCAAACAGAAACGACAGGCGCTCAAGACGTTAATCATGTTTATCATTATGTGATGTGAGCCATATCTGACTTGTCCTAAGTTCCATCAACAGGGAGGTTTACTCTGACATTTAGAAAAACAGTATATTATTAACACCTGGCCTGTGGTAGATTTAATAGAATGAACGCTTTATTAGACATCAGGATAGAAATGGCCAGAGACAATTGAAAATGTGTGTTTGAAAATGTGTGTTTGAGAGTAGAAGAAAGAGCAGCAGTCAGTGTTACTTAAAGACAGAAAAACTAGGGAAAGAGTGAGGGAGATCGAAGGGAAACACACTGGGGAAATTAAGATGTCATGTTGATCTTTGCGTTATTCAAAACTATGTTCAGGCTGGGAGGAATAGATTTCTTCCACTCACAGAGTGATGTTCAATAACATTAATAAAGACTTCAAAGCTGTCCTCGCTGACCACAAACACTCACAGATCTTTGAGTGAAAACATGTATAGGTTCGCAGCCTTCTTGTTTGCCGTCCTCAATATTAGAAAATCAAAAAGTGACGTCCCTGCGGGAGGATGCTTCAGAGTTCTTCATGGCCCCGTAAAGCATGTTTTATGTATTTGTTGTTGTTTGTTGTATGTTAAATGAATCCCCGACCCACTGGAAATCAAAAAGACCAATGATTAGTTCTGAGACGGATATGAGAAGGAATTAATTGAATCCACATTATGTATTATCCTTCAGAAGAATCTTTTGGGGGAAATCCATCAATGCATTCTTTCCACGTGAAGAAAGAGAGAGAGGGAGAGATGTTTTTCTTCATTTACAATTGCTATTTGCAATATATTTCTTGTCTTGCCTATGCACCACCTGTCTATACTTTTATATCACATTGCACTTTTGGGCTTTTTTGCACTTCTGGTTAGACGCAAACTGCATTTCGTTGTCTCTGTACTTGTACTCTGCACAATGACAATAAAGTTGAATTTGCACGGCACTTAAAGCTATAGTGCCTGACTATTTTACATGAATGAACGTCCGTTACATTCGAGCCATTGTCAAATGAGTTGATACAAAACTAATTAAGTTATTGGCTCCACAAAACTCTCTCTATATTTCTCAGTATGGCTATGTTTACTAAATGGTGTAGTGCGTCAGAAAACGCCACTGCGGACACGTACTATAACTGCTGAAGTGGAGCCAGTTACAAAAACTGTGTGAGACTATGAATGTAAAGCAGAGTGAGCGTGAATAAATTACTCATTTACATTATGAAATGCATTTAGTTTGAAACATAATGCTGCTCGACATAACGACTAAACTGCTTTGGTAAAATGTCCATTTCTAAACCGTTCTTCTGGTTGGATGATTGTAAATTGCTTGAGCTGTGTTTCAGGAAGGGGCCATTTATTGTGGCAGATTATATTTGTAGAGTTTAGGACAGAAGACAAAATGATTTGTTTCGCAAACACAAATGTTTTCTTGGTGTCTCATAAGTCGATGTGGGCTGTCACTTGTAGGCGGAGGTAATGCATCTTAATGCTGGTTGGCAGGCACCCGCCATAAAACGGGGAAATAAAAGAGGAACAAGCGACCTTAGTGCACTTGTCAGTCAGTCAGACAGCACAGATGACAGAGAGTGATAGGGGAATGGCAGGTATGGAGACAGATAGCTTTGGTATTCTGCTTAAACAATGTTTGGCTTTTATGAAATGAAACCATAACTTTGATTAGTGTCAAGAGCAGAGTGTTGTCTCACTTTGTTGTTTCTAATTTGGTTTGTCAAATGATGTCAATCAGATTTTGTAGTCTATTACACACACATGCACCCATGGCAAGCCTGAAACCACAGAGCCTCCCCACCTAACAAATCCCAATTTAACCCCTGACCCTAAACACAGTATTTCCCAAGCATTAAAGAATACCTTTGGTATTTTTCAACCTGCTCCCTAATTCCCCATGTTGTTGTGTCTGTTGGGAACAAGATCCTTATTATTGAACATGAAACAGCCCTGAAATCACAATTGCCAAACGCACCAGACTCCATGTAAATAATCAGTACTTTTAGCGTGTATAGAGCCCAGTGTTTCCTTCAGGATTTTTTTTTAGCAGTGGGGGCAGGTCTGTCCGAACAACAATCTCCCCCTTTGCCCTGCCGCCAACTGTTTTACGTATGAAACGGAACTGACACTTCGCTACAACGCAAACAAATATATTTATTCACCTCTATTCACACTCAATGAGGCATATTTCCAGTTGTGATTGAACTGTATATTTTGAGGAACCTATAGTATATAGTGTAACATCTACAACAGGTCTACACTTAGAACGGACCCACCGTGGTTCGTTTAATAGTCGACTCGGAAGACAGCAAACGTTTTGACAATAAACTATGTACATCAACACAACAGCATGTGGAGTTAAACTGGACGGGCCCAATAACCTCTGAATAGTTCTACTTGTTAAATTGCAATGTGAGCGGCAGCCAACGGGAGGTGCCTTATGTCGGCAGGATCATTTAAAAGGCAAACGCGACTACATTTTTTGGACAGCCCTATTTCTGATACCGTGGTGGCAGAAATTTTGCCATGGTGGGCCGCCACTACAAAATCAACATAGAGGAAACACTGGAGCCAGCATATTTCATGTTAAACTAAAAGGATCTTACTCTTTATATAACAAAAAGGTCTATCTCTGTAGGGATCCTTTCCATAATGTTGTCAGACACTTAGAATAATACTCTGAGCCTGTCAGCGACAAAAACAGAACTTTTAGTGGACGCTGACTGATGCTGAACATTAGTCCTATAGGGTTACATTGCAGCTTGTTTTGTCTTGCTTAACAGTGGACCAATTTCAAAGATTGTTGTTCCCATCAGTCACTTAGACACAGAAACATGGGGCGAAAAGGGCCCAGATTGAAAACCCTTTAAGTATTTGTTGTTTAACATACCTGAATCACAGTTACTTCTATATGACCATGACCTTCCCTAACCTTAAACATACTGCAATTACCATTAGAAGATATAGTAGAAAGAACAACTTTTAAAATGTTGGCTCAATGCAATCCGAGGCTCTGCCAATTCGTCTGATATCAACGTTCTTGTCTGGCGACTGGGCATCATTTATGTTGAGAGGAGATGAGTGTAGATGGATGGACGCACAAAGAATGCGACGATAGTTAGTTTCTGTTGCCTACCGTCAGTCAACACGGGTTTTCCGTGCATTACAAGAGAATCTTTCCTTGACCTTAAGTGGTGTAGTTTAAGCTGTGTAAACTTTTGAAATGGTGGTATGGATTGTGTTGGAAGGCCCTGATAAATGAGCCTCTGGTTTTCGCCAATATGGTCGGGTCCAGACAGGGTTGGTGTTATGTTCCATCGAGTGAAAACAACTCTGGCACTAAGTGTTTATTGCCCTTGAGGGAGTTTTTCCACCCACTTGCATCCATCTCCAATTAATTGTCTAGTTATTTACACCTTGCTGTGCCAGCCGTACAAGAGTTTGCATTGAAAGGGAATACACGTTTCCCTCTTTACCCCTCGCTATCACTTCCATTCTCTGCGTCTTTATGTCTGACTCATGCTGTCTTTCACTCTCTCTCTCTCTCTCTCTTCGGTCTCTCTCTATCCCTTCGTCTTCACTCCTCTGGAACACTGAATTGAAAATAATTGGCCAGGTGTCCAAAATGCAAATTGCTTGGGTTAGCTAATTATCCCAACATATGCGGTTTGAAGTGTCACAATTTTTTTTCTTTCTCTGAGTGGTATTTCCAGCTTTATTCATGGGACAGAAAATGCTGGTTTGGATTATCAGTGAAGAGCTTTTTCCTCTGGCTGTGGTCTCATAATGGGGCCTCGTGACTGACAGCTGATGGACAAGAGCAAACAACTGTGTTTTGCCTGTAATTACAGTAGACGGCTGTGAGATTATTCAGTATGCACTGCTCTTGTGTTAAGTAGCTAACACATTGCCAGCCATGTGAAATAAAACCTAACTACATCCACAATGTCCAAATATGAATATCAAATAGGTTGGAATGTTAGGGCGGCAATCCTTATAACCCACTGACAAACACTTATGTAGCACAAGGGCTGTACAACATATCGTTTTTATCATCATCACGATATCAACCGGCGCAATAAACGCATCGCAAAAAGCTGTGACACATTGCTAAAGACAAGGGATGCACCGAATCCAGATTTTTGGGGTTTGGCCGAATCCGAAACCGAATCGTCCTCCCATCCTCAGTCCATTAACACAATAAACACATTAATGAAGTAAACAACGTCCACAGCCTCTAAAATAGTTAAATGTAACAACTTAATGTTGAATTCACACGCTCTTTTCACATCGTAGGAAAGCACATCGCTATCGACAGATGAGTGGCAATTTCGTTTGGCAAATTTTCGCTAACCAGTGTATGATGAAGGCATGTTGGCTGGGTGAAATTAGAAAGCTAATGTTAGCTAACGAGCAGCAGCCGGCCGTTCGGTCGCTCCGCTCACACTGTAGGGAGACTCATTTGCCGAGAGAACAGCTGACAGCCTGGGAGAGGCACTGTCTGGTTAACACAAATTTTTAGGTGTGACTGTCCTTCTTTCGGATGTTTCATACGCAGGTGTTTTGGAAGTGGATATGTTGTGTGTTGTTTGGGGTCCTTGCCGCCGCGGGACAGGTCGGCATTGCGGGTTGGGTGTGTGGCTCGGCTTGGGTTGCCTTCTTTTGGCTGGGGGTGCTGCTGGGCGGCATCAAAAATCCCAATATTCGGCCGAATCGTGGATTCAGTGCATCCCTACTAAAGACACTCCCAAGTATCTGTGTTAGTTGAAAGAAAATAACAGCAGAGAGCTACACTTTAAAATGTAACTGTCATTCTTTTTTTATGCTGCCTTTTGTTTTCAATTAAATGTTCAATTTGTTCAATAAAAAAAAAGTTTGGGGATGATTTCCTTTCATTTGTTTTGAATTCAACAAGCAGTTTGTTGTATTTTAACAGAATACTGAAAGCACTTTAATATCTGTTAATCAGAAGTAATATTGTTATTGCATGTCATTTTCTTCACATATCATGCAGCCCTACTAAAAACATCTTCACAGTTTATAATGCTGATGATTGATTGATTGATTGATCTGTCATTTTACCCATAAAGATATCCTGTAATTCTCTGGTGTTCCATGCTAACACATTAGCATGACACCAGGCAGAGCTGAACCAAAAACAAAAAAGAACAGAACAGACACAAGGTCATAAATACATCTGATAGATCTTTGGTCAATGTCTCAAACCCAATGAGTTACTTTGAAGCTGCGTTGAAGGATGTTTTGCTCACTTTGAAGCTGTGGGAACAAGCTGGAAACCCAACAGTTACTCTGTTTTTAGACACAAGTCCTCTGTGTGATACGTCCAGCAGACATTGGATTTTTATCTGGAGTCATATCTTCAGCCACATGACTATTATAAGTCCAATATTCACTTTCTTTCAGACAGACAGAAGACTATTTAGGCCATGTTCCCACTTGGCGTCTTTTTTTGACAAGAAAAAGTTGACTAGAAAAAAAAGCTGGCGGCGTTTGGTTCCAAAAAGCAGCCAAAAGCTTCTTTTGTTGCTGTAACAACGGATACTGCTACAGTATCCTAGAGCGCTATGTGGAGCGGTGCTAACGTTAGATTAAACAAAGTGGTGTAGCGAGCTAGAAAGAACAGAGAGAGAGAGAGAGAGAGAGAGAGAGAGAGGTGCTAACGCTCATATCATATAACATATATTGTTATGGAAAGGACAGGTCTGGCTACATCCGCTTGTCATTGGTCGGCTGTCAAAAAAGCGCTTGATGTCGGGCGTTTTTTTCAGAAAAGTTTCACTTTTTTCAACTTCAGAAAGACGCTCCGAGCTGCAGAAAAGAAGTAGGCGGTGGCGTTTAAAAAAACGCTCAGGAATTTTTTGAAAACACGATTTACTCCACAGGATTATAATGTCAAACAGACGCCGGCAGCTTGTGTGTGAACATCGCCTAAGCTGCTAAATGCTCCACTATGGAGACAAGCTTCTCTAACTGTGTCTATCTGCTGTTTGCTGCTGAGTAGGTAGTAGTAGTGCAGTGTTTTTCAGAGCTTTTCAGCTTAAGACAGCTTCCTGCTGCTGCAGGAAACATCACTGTGAAAGCGCTGAGACTGAACCAAAACATAAGATAGATAAGATAAGATATACTTTATTGTCCTCGAAGGGAAATTTGTTTTGGAAAATAAGCATCTCTCAACACATACTCTCATGCATCACAAAACATGCTCTCATATACATTAGACAGGTACCTATATAGTAAGCACATTAACTCCTTCTTTCAGTGGCAGTTTTTAACACCATTGGCAAGTCTTTCAAATTCACTCTGCACGCAATAGGATAGCACTACAACCAACCAGAGCAACGCTAGATGATAGATTAAACTTTAAACTCTGAACACATCTTCCTTTTTTAAGAACGACTTCAGTGCCGTTCTTTTTTCTTTTCTCAAAGAAAAGCTTAACTCCAAGTCTTCCAGAGTCACGGCCAAAGCCGACTCCAAAGACCGCTGTTCGCCAGCAGCAGCAGCCATCTTCTTTGTTTTCAAGTAGCAGGGAATTCACGCCGAACCGTCGCAACTCTGTCGTCATTATGTTAAGCCCCGCCCACCAACTCTATACACAATGAGCTTGGCCCGGCTACAGTTTGGCTTTTCCAGCTCGCAAGCCAATGGAGAGTTGCTAGACCCCCTGGCTGCAAATCTAGACACACCGCTAGGGTGTGTCTAGATTTCTAGGCTAGCATTCGCTAGCTTTCCCATTTAGGTGTGTCAGGTTGTTATTTTAAAGCTCGGATTTTCTGTGTGGCCGGTATGTCAAGATGCTCTCCACACTGTTTTAGCATTCATACGCTTAGGTCGTGTGCAAAAACTCTCAGGCGCTGCGCCTGAGCCGTATATTGGCAGGGAGAACTATAATTAAGTCTTCTCTGGACCCTTGCATAAAGAAAATGTAGCTTCCAAAAGGTGAAATCACTTTTTCTTCTTACAGTCTCACATTAGGTTCTCAAACCTTATTTTTCTCTCACTCTGTTTTACAAACTGCAGGCCCCTGGACTCCAACTCGGGCCCCAAGAGTCCTACAGTTCAAGTCTCTGAGCTGAGGCAGCCCATTTAATGGACTGAGGTGTGATTACATCCTGGAGAGCTTAATTTAGATTGCAGCCAAGTGATCCTCTACGCCTGTTATTAAATCCATGCAGAAATCAATGTGGAAGAGTCCATTGCTCCGACAAAAGCAACGGCAACATGATTTATACCATGTTTGGGTAATCTATCGATTTATAATGCGGTGGAAACCATCCATGTTGTTTTTTCTATTAGATGAGAGTAAACACAGCTCACCGTGAGTAATGGGTTGTGACCTCCTCTCCCTCCTCCGCACACACACACACACACACACACACATATTTAATCTTAGAGAAATATGTACCCACGCTTACAGTACGCAAAGGCAGGAATACAGCGTTCAAACTGAACGTATGACTGACACTGTGCAGCACTCAGCGCACACAACAAAGAGAAATGTAGTCCCCCGCATGCCAAGTCACCAAAAATGTACACATTCAATGTACACACACACACACACTGACCCACATATAAGCAAGCAAAACAACATTTGAAAGCTCATTTGTATGAATTATAAGTTTAAGATGAAGAGTTACAAAAACATTTGGGAGACAACAACAAAAATTCTGCGACAAACCCACAACAAAAACACACACACACACACAGACACACGCGCACACACACACACACACACACACACACACACACACACACACACACACACACACACACACACACACACACACACAGGAAGACACACACACACATACACACGCACACACAAACACACACAAACGCACACGCACAGAGACACAGACACACACACACACACACACACACACGCATGCACACACAAACACACACAAACGCACACGCACAGAGACACAGACACACACAAACACACACATACACACACACACACACACACACACTCATAAACAAACAAACAAACAAGGCCGCATGAGCAGAAAAACTGGAACGATAAAAACATATTGTTTGCCTAGATTAGCCTCCTTTCCTAATAAAAGTTCTTGGCAGTAGGATATCGTGAAAGTTGCAGAGAATGCTATTATTTTACCCTGAAATTCAACACACTCTCACTCTAAACTCGTCAAATAGTCAGTATTTGACACGCTAGTTAAATGCTGGAAACTGGAGTTTTTGCAGTTACTAATTTTACAATCAAATTAGATTTCATATTTTTCTCCCCAACATCTTCACTTGTTGCTGATTATCAAAAAGTAAAATACAACACAATCAGACTGTCACTCACCATCTGATTATTGTTCATGTGATGCGTTTATTTCCCTCCCAAGAGACTCTGTCAGCCCATCTGTCTCTGTAATAAGCCCCTCACCATTTTCATTCTGTCTCCCTATTGGTCGGCCCATGGGGGATTCCACTGTGATGAAGAATGGTAAAATAACACTATTATGTTACATTTATCAACACAATAGGAGGATTGAGACGCCTCTGGTTTGTGTGTGTGTGTGTGTGTGCTGGAAAACAGTTTGTGAATATTTGTTTGTGTGTATGTCACTCTGTCACTGGCAGTCTGATTGCTGTTTTGATCGTGTCAATTCCCCTGCCACCGTGAGCGTCTGTCTGGCCCTAAAACAAACTCACGTCACTCTGTGTCTTGGTCTCTGGAAGTCTCCAGAGTCTTTCTCTCCTTTCAACTCTCTCGCTCGGTCTTTCTCCAAAATCTCCACTCTCTCTCAGTCTCTTGAGTGTTTCACATATCTGGGGACACTTTTGCATCTGAATGTGTTGATAATCGCCAAATAGAACTGCAAAGATGAATCGCTTGGTTGTCCACTATTAAATTAATAACAAGCTATTTTGATTTTGATAATCGGTTTGAGTAATTTTTTTATCAAAAAAATGTAAATCTTTCTGTGACGTCAGCTTCTTAAACATGAATATGTTCTAGTTTATTCTCCCCTCTGTGACAGTTAACTGAATTTCTTTGAGTTGTGGACAAAACAATGAGCTGCCAGAACTTATTTTTTACAGATTTATATCTTAGGGTGCATACGTTCCAGTCACAAAGGGCCAACCCAGTTTTAAGTGCACATCGCTCACCGTTTGTTGTCTATATTATTATGTCTGAGCGGACAAATATGACGTGCAGAGTTCCCCAAGGCTCCATTCTGGGGCCTCTGTTGTTTAATTGGTTTGAGTCATTTTTAAATACATTGATTCCAGCTTCCAGAATTTGTTCTAGTTTCTTCTCTCCTTTGTGACAGTAAACTTAATATCATTGAGTTGTGGACAAAACAAGACATTTGAGGACGTCATCTTGGGACTTTGGGAAACACGGATCCACATTTTTCACCATTTTCTGACATTTTAGAGACCAAACAACTAATCCAGTCATCCAGGAAATAATCGTTAGTTGCAGCCCTACTGCCGATCTGTGTGTGCTGTGCACACAGGCCTCTCTGCACATAGAAACCTGCTGATCATTAATAAACTACAGTACGTTTTCTACGGGGCGAAGGTTAACTGTGGACAAATAGGAAAGGTGACAAATGGTCACTTTAGCCAGTTTTCAATCCAAATGTATCACAAACTTTTACCAAATTTCAAGAGTAGGAAGGAAAATGTAAATCAATGCTTTTCTAACCACTACCATTGAAAACTCGAAAATACATTTCTGTTTGTTTCAGTCCCCTTTCTCCATCATTTATTCACGCAGTTGCATTTTGCATAACTTTTTCATTTGTTCCAGCATCATTCTGACCTTTATTCATGTTTCTAGTGGCGGCGCCCTCTAATGACTGTAGCAGTTCTGACGGGAGCAAAGCAGGAAGTAAGGTGAGGAAGTATAATAGCGCCAAATGGCCTGGTAAGGAGGCAGGTTGGGGGGGTGGGTGCGTGGGTCAAACAAACAGGACTTTCTCCCATGAGACCGGGATTCATGTCCCGTTTGAAAAGAAAAATACTTCTTTATTTACATATATTTTTTTAACTTTAAGGAACAAACCAAACAAATGGAGCTCCGTCACGTTCTTCGTCACGTGTATCCAAAATGAAGTCTCATAAAGTCTATTTAAAATCCCGGTCTTTAGTTTTATTTCATACACAAATAAATAGATGCATACTTTGTACTCAGTTCTGTAATGTCCATATATACAGTACATGGATATATGTTTCTGCAGGTTAAGTGAAGTTTGTGTGTGTGTGTGCGTGTGTGTGTGTGTGTGTGTGTGTGTGTGTGTGTGTGTGTTTGTGTGTTTGTGTGTGTGTGTGTGTGTGTGTGTGTGTGCGTGTGTGTGTGTGTGCGTGTGTGTGTGTGTGCGTGTGTGTGTGTGTTTTGGAGGGAAAGAAACATGCGTTTCCTGCATCTCTGTAAGTGTGTGTTCTCTACGTTCCTGGCTGTGTGTCTCTTCATCAAACACGTGTCACTTGCAGCCTGATTGCTGTTTCTGTCACGTCACACACTTGGCTCCTCTGCCGCTTGGCATGTCTGTCAGCATCCTATAATAGACTCTGCATCTTTCTCTCTTTTTACCGTTATCAATGAAACACTTTCTTAACTTTCTTAGCAAAAGGTCTTTTTAAGAAGCTACAAGAAAACACATTTCCTGACTGACAACCATGTACAGTACTTCTGAAATTTCCTTTTAATTGTGGCAATGTTTAATGTTTTCATGACTGTTTAAAAGCTCTTCTAGGGACGGGCATTGGAAATTAGCAAAAGCTATAAATACTGTGATGCTGTACATTGGAGATTTGTTGCACAAATGTCTATGTCTAAGCAACTGTCCCTATTCAAATAGATATGAAATTTAAATTGAACAAAGCAACGTGAAAACCCCACATGAGCTTTGGATATATATATATATATATATATATATATATATATATATATATTAGGGCTGTCAAAATAACGTGTTAATTTCGATTAATTAATCTGAGAAAAAATAACACGGATTAATCCATTCCATTGACGTTTGATCCGGAGCCGTTCTAGCCACCATTCGACTGTAAAATGAAGGAGGGAGACGAGAATGTGCTGCCTGGATCATTAATTGGAACATTTACTTGTAAAATTCTTCTTCCTGCCAACCCTGGCTACCAAATCTGGTGCCATTGATATGTCTTCACTTCTCTCTGATGCTCTGAAACAGACGATGCAGGCAACACAAACACGTGACGCTAGTTAACACTACACTCGACAGCAGCTAATGTTAGCCTACCGCTAGCTAGTAGCTGGATTAAAAACAGTTAAAATGCTGACAGCTAACGCTAAACGGTGTAAAGTTTGACTGTGTTTTACTGTAGAGGATTCTACACCGGTATGTAACAATCTGCTAGCCTGGCTCTGCCCTCCTACGTACTTCCGCTCAATTTTCATTTCCCTTCAGTACTCCGTCTGGGTTTGCGGTATATTATTAGGTTTTCTCCGGTCAAATATTTGTAGGTCCAATCAGCAAACAGAGGGAGTGGCTGAGAACGATGACGTTGAGGACGTGCACTAGAAAGATGCGAGCGAAGCCATTCGGTCCGTTGTGGCAGCCACGCTGCCGAAAATCCAGAAGTTAAAGCCCGAGCAAGAACAATCAACAATGTTGTGGTGCTCCTCCCCACGGGGTTCGGGAAAAGTTTGATTTTCCAGCTCGCTCCGTTAGTGGTGAAGGAGTTGGCTAAGGCTAACGCTAGCGATGCTAATGCTAAATATAAGCCCATTGTTGTTGTCGGTCTCCCCTCTTGTTGCACATGCGCATGACATACGTCACGACCAAACGTTAGCGATTGGATAGTTTTAAACTTCAACAGAGTACACGCCTTCAAGCAAGTTAACACTTGTCAATGGAGAGAGGCCAGACTCTCTGGACAAATGAAATGTACCAGAGTCTGGTAGGACCAGGCTAACAATCTGCAGCTGCCGTTGGAAAAACAACACAGACGGTGCATTCAATGAAACTGGTAAACTACAGCCTCGTGGTGCATTTGAAGTTATTGTAAATGTCCTTTTCCCATCTGGTGGTTGTTTTTGTCGTTCAACAGCAATTTACTAGTGAAATAAGTTATTGTTATTGTTATACATTATTATTAAATCATTTAATTTTGACCATATGGCCTTAGCAATAAACAAGCCGTTCTTTAATGTCATCAACTGTTGTTTAGTACCCTTTTTTTTCTTTTCTTTTTTTAATTTCTTAAAAAGTATCGGTTCAGGCACCGTTAATTATGTATGCGATTAATTTCAATTAATTAATCACAGAGTACATAATTAATTAGATTACATTTTTCAATCGATTGACAGCCCTTATATATATATATATATATATAGAAATAAACATGCATATTAAAAGATCTACATACCTGTAAAGCACAAAAGTAATGTCCTATATAACGTAAAACTTAATTTAAACACCGTCAAACTCTCCCTCTCTCTCTCGCTCTCTCTCTGGAGCGTGCAGGAGGCAGGAAATGACTCAGCGGATCACAGAGACGGTTTTTATTTTGGTCATAAACAACCGAGCCGTTCCTTGAAATTGTCCAAGGATTTTGGCGTCAGTCCTTACCAACAGAAGTCCCCGAATCTAGTTTTCTCTCCAGTTAGACATTTTTGTTGGCGTCTTCTACTTCACCCTTGTTGTTGGTTTACTAGCGGCAGCCTGGGATAGAAACGGTGTTTGGTGTTTTAAGCCCCCAATGTCGTCTTCCAGGTAGCGCTGCATGGAAGGCACTAGGGTTAGGTGCCTCGAAGTCGATGGTGGGGGCTTAAAACACCATTGAGCGATAGAAACGTCAACACGCTCACTCGCTCGCTGTGAATTCTCTTCCTGCCCGGCTGGGCCCAATCCTCCGACATTACACAGACGGGGAGTTCAAATAAACTAGTGCAGTCCTGTTTGGAAACGGGTCAATTGCTTGATTCCAAGCATTTTTTTGCCCCAAAACTATATATAATTATAAGCGTGGGTTAGGTGCAGCTCATTTAGAGATTGTGTCTGTCCTCTTTTTTTGCCTAGCCGTCACACATCTATGTGTTTGTTTACAATTCTTCCTTTTATCATGTATGTGTTGGGTAGACAGAAATCAGTTTTTGGCTGATTTGGAAGTTTTCTGCGCATGCGGGAGACACACACACGAACAGAGATTCCTCACTTTCATAGATAGATATTCAAATTTAGAATATTTGTTGATCGCGTTAGACGGGATACTGAAGTTTTGAGGCTCTTCACACTGACTATCCAGCCAGTCTTTTCCTCTCCTGCATGTAGAAGGAACATGCAGAGTCAGTTGACATGGCAGGCTCCACACTAACTAGAAGAGGCGTGATGCCGTTTTATTACAGAGACAATTTCCCAGCTGTCTGTTTGCCGTATTGGCCCATTTTGGAGCGCCTGTCAGCTGCTCATTTAGACCGCGGCGGCCATCGGTAGGTGAGAACATGATGGCGTCCCTGGCGTCTTCCAATATCCACTCTCAATTCTCTCTTCCTCGAATATCTGAAGTGGGAGATCCTTCTGTGGTGAATGAGATCAGACAGTCCTGATCTGTGTGTGTGTGTGTGTGTGTGTGTGTGTGTGTGTGTGTGTGTGTGTGTGTGTGTGTGTGTGTGTGGTCAGAAGCAAGTGTGTTTGTCTTGCTGGCTGGATGAGTGGTTGGATATCTGATTTGGAGGCTCTTTCTCTGTTTGATTGGGTCTCTGCAGCTGTGTGTTTGTCAGTGATTCTCTGTTTGGCTGCCTCTCACTCTCTGTGTGTGTGTGTGTGTGTGTGTGTGTGTGTGTGTGTGTGTGTGTGTGTGTTCCTGTGAAGGTTTTCTTTTCACCTGTCTGTCATTGCCTCCATAGTTCCCTGCCTTAGTCTTCTTCACAGTTTACAGCAAAGCACTGCCATTGAATTCAGACAATGCAAAAGTTCATATTAATGCAGAACATATACAAGCAGGCAGCTGTTGTTGTTTAGCATCGACACATGGAATCTGCGGACGTATAATTCCACCGATTTGTCTGCAGATTTATCCAGGGAAATAAACTAAAATGAAACTCAGAATGTTAACATCTCCACAACAAACAGTCCGCTAAATTCTGCAGATTTTCATTCTGGATCACCGCTAAAAGACTCCGAGTCCGTTCTCGGCGTGTTTATTGGCAATGTCTTATCACCATGCTAATATATATTGAAGCAGGGGCATGATTACATTAGGTTTCTTTCGAAATGTATTTGTTGTTTCATATTAGTAGTATAAAAAAAATTACTTTTTAAAGAATAGGGTTGCCAAAATTGGGAAAAGGAGCTTGATTTTGTAAATGATGCCTCTATTGATTTTCTAATGAGTAGAGTATTTAATTCAGTGTACATCTGATGGCTTGGTACATTTGCTTTGCTGTGGTCTGAGCAGTAGCACGAATACAAAATGTCTATGTGATCCACATTTCTGTGTTGATTACCCATCCTTCTACCCAACCATTTTCCAAAAACACAACACCTCTATATCAGATTCCAGGGGGACAAAGGACAGAGTGATGGATCTATATATATGTGACACATTTAATCTGGTGCTGTGTGACCTCCTCTTAACCCAAACAGACAGGAGGAGCAAGAGGGAGCGGAGCTATGATTCAGACTGGTGTATGTCAGGTCAAACAGAGACATAGATTACTTTACACTTCTTCAGCATCTCTTTTCAAAGCAAATCATGTATGCAGAGTTGTTTTTAGTCCCAACAGGAAGTGGCCTTGCTACTTTCTCAGGGATAATTTAAAGATGGAAAACCATGTTGCAGCTGGACTCAACTTTAGTCCTTTTCGTAGTCTATGTCTACGACATTCCCTTTCCGGGATTGTTCAGGTTCCGCCGGATGTCCTCTTTCTTTGTGTTGGCGTTCTAACCTCTGGTGGATTTGTGAGGACTATGGTTAACTGCTCCTCAGATCTCTGCAGGGTAAATCCAGACAGCTAGCTAGACTATCTGTCTATTTAGCAGAGGCACCGTGGCTCCGTCCGACGCTTAGCACCGCTTACTCCACAATGCTGCGGAGGAAGGTCTAGCAATGCGAGACTAGTCCTTTACCTCCTCGGACTATTAAAGGAATATTTTCGACATTTCGGGATATATGTTTATACGTTTATACAGTTTCTGGTGGAGTTAGATTGGTTTTACACTGTCATGTAAAACCAATTTTCTGTTTTGCAGGACCATTTCTCTAGCCTGATTGACACCAGACCCTTCTCAGCTGTAACTGAGAGTGGGTCTGGGGAAGGTAAATCACAGCCCATTTCCAAAGGGGCGTCACCAACGGACGCCGCTCAAATTCCTCTGGGCGCAAATGGAAAGACCTAAAACCAATCAGAGGCATGTTGCAGAGCCCGTTCACGGAAATTCAAAATCTGCTTCAACGTTGCTTTGCTATCGTCATCGTGTAAAGCCCGCCTCAACGGTTGTGATTGGTGCCTTGATTTGGAAAAAATGGAGATGGGCTTGAATGGGCTCTTGGCCAGACGGACTTGCAGAGCATGTCTCAAATTTGCCGGAAGTTCGTCAGGGTTTTCCCAGGCTACCATTTCTCGACTCTGAGAAGTTTAGTTTTCAATTTCAATATTTTTTAAATTAGTGTCAGTTGTTATCTCAGGACACTTTACACATAGAATAGGTCTAGACCACACCCTATTATTTACAGAGACACCCAACGTTTACTCCAAGAGCAGTTACACTTATTGCAGCGGCGGCGAGAAAAAACTTCCTTTTAACAGTCAGAAACCTCAGCCAGAACCTGGCTCTTGTTATGAAATATAATGAAGAAGGCATTTCATTTTAGGCCATATGAACATTTTGCACATTCATCATTACACAAATTAGGAAAAGTAATTAAAACAGAAATTATCCCTTGAATCTTCAACAGGAGTAATATACTAATTTATATGATATTAATATAGTGTAGTTACATGGTAAGTTTAGTCTTTTCCTGGTTTTAAAGGCTGCATTACAGTAAAGTGATGTCATTTTCTGAATTTACCAGACTGTTGTAACTGTTCTATTATCTGCCTTTAACCACTCAGTCATTATATCCACATCATGATGGTTATTTATCTAAAATCTAAATGTGGAAGATATTTTGTGAAAGCACCAATAGTCAACCCTACAATATCGTTGTAATATCGACATCAAGGTGTTTGGTCAAAAATATCATGATATTTGATTTTCTCCATATCGCCCAGCCCTAATAGAAGAGCAGTTTTAATTCACCTTTGTTCCTTTGTTGTTGATCCAGGCATGTGGTCATTGTTTGAAAATAATAATTAAACACAAATATCCTCCCTATAGAAATAAATCTTTATGATCCTACCAAAACATTGTATGCTAATGTTGTAATAGTGGTGGTTTCTTAAATGATGTCAAATAAGAAGAAACATGATGACTAGATGTGGTTGAAATAACTGTTTGGTCTCAACTAAAGCTAGGACTTCCAAAAAACCACCTCCACCCGTGTTTCCAACTTCCCTTCATTAATTATACCACACCCACAATTACAATGGTGTGGCCAATTTGCCAATCAGTGACCTATGTGTCGATCAAAATCAGTGGATCAGAACTATTTACCAAAATATGGGAAGTCTTAAAATAATAACTATTCTGTTCTTTAAATATAAACAAAAACTGCTTTTTTGGCTCCTACACAGTGGACCGCCCTGGGCTTCATTTAGAAGAAGCATCAATGCAGTATGGTCTGAATGAGCCATGCCCCCCTTTCAAATGAATCACAGTTAAGTATCCCGAAGCTAGGGGACAAGTTGGCCCCTGGGGGTAAAGTGGCATTTTGCTCAGGGCTCGAAACTCGTGCACTGTGAAAAGCCCTAATTAGAAGAACATAAGGGCAGCACTGGGATTCATCTTGTGGCCGGACAGTGACAACGTGCCCTGTAAAAGAGATGATGTGGGAGACTGAACACATTAATGTTAGGGAGGAACAGAAGAGCAACAGTTAAAAGGTCAATAGGATGAGAGTGGATTGCTTTGGACGTCTAACGAGCCCATGCGGCTGATTATTAATATCTCCTGAGTGAAACTGTAACATATGGAAAACTCTGTTTGAATAACATTAATGTTATTCACCACCATGGGGGAATACAATAAAATAAAGAAAAAAATCGAACATTGTCTTTGAGGAGCTGCCAAGAAGAAAATCAATTTAGAGTTTTACCAGAAATTGAGAACTTGAGTAGAGCAGTATTTCCTCTGATGATAAAATAACCCCAGTTTGTGAAACACTGAGAATTTCATAATCAAATGTCATTGAGTTATTAGACTATGGAGAGGATTTTAACTTAAATTCCAAATGATATTGTACTTCAATTCAATTTTAATTATAGTCTCAAGTCATAACAGACGTTATCACAGGACATGTTACGGATAGATTTAAAAATTTACAGAGACCCGACAAATTCCACAAGAAGCGTTTGGTGCGAACATGACTCTTGGTGGTATGACTGACAGTAGTAGTAGTAGTAGTGGGTGTCGAGCAGGACCAATGGCAGCAGCTGCAACCACAATCCAGGTGCCACCACAATCCAGGTATACAGTGCACCGCATAAATGAGCACACCCATGCTAAATTTGACTAAAAAGAGGAATAAAAAAAAATCATCTTTTGGAAATTGAACTTAATGCCTCAATTAACAAAATGAGGAAAAATCCAACCTTTAAGGACACCAATTTTCTTTGTGAATGAATAATATATCGTAAATAAATAAATGTTCTTCCTTAAAATACACGGAGCATAAGTGAGTATGTTAAATTCCCATAGAGCCAGGCAGATTTTTATTTTTAAAGGCCAGTTATTTCATGGATCCAGGATACTATGCATCCTGATAAAGTTCCCTTGGCCTTTGGAATTAAAATAGCCCCACATCATCACATCCCCTTCACCACACCTAGAGATTGGCATGGGGTACTTTCCAAAAAAAGCACAAGGACTCCAGGGAAGAAGCTAAGTTAGTAACATGCATGAATGGGTCATGAATGAACACAGATGGAGAGAGAGACATTTGGGAATTGAACCTGCAGAGTCAAGCTGAAGGCTTCTCTAACCTCAGACCACTTTTTCGAGTGTAGTTTATTTCTTTGAATCGGTTCCTCTGTCGCAGAATCTCATGATTTCCCAGACTTTTCATCTACAAACAGTTGACAGATTAAAAATCCAAATCAAACCGCAACTTTGTGCCTTGTCCATGGGACCTTTTTATTACATTTGGTTATAAAATATAAATGCAGTTAAAGGTGTACAAACACCTTGGATTCACATGCGATATTCCTGACAGGTGCAGAAATCTGTTGATGTGTTTCACACTTAAGATGAATCATGTTGCTCTCCAGCTCCTCTGGACATTTCAATTACCACACCCGCTCATCTGGTGGGAGTGCAGGTGAATTTAGAAGTCACCATGCTAACATGTTTGTGACAGGGCCCCAGCCTTGGAGAAATATGCGCTGTCAAAAAAAGCTGCGTTCTACAGAATATGTATCAGATGAACGGCGCCCACCCTCCCTTTTTGCCGACCAGCACAGAAAAACAGTGAATAGCGTCTCATCTCCGTGCACGGTGCACACTGGCGGCTTAACCGCAGTCAGCCTCAACTTTACTGTACGTCTAGTCTATATCGACGACGCTCCACTTTCAGGATTGCTCCTGTGCCGCCTGAAATTCCGCCTGATGTGTTTCATTCAGCCAGATGTCCGTCACCTTCCTCTGTCTTTGTGTTGGCTTGTGTGGATTTCTGAGGACTATGGTTAACTGCTCCTCAGATCTCTGCAGGGTAAATCCAGACAGCTAGCTAGATTAGGAACACAAACCCCTGTCTCTGGGGTGAAAGCCCTGTGTTATTTGACACTACTCTCTACAATTGTCTCTCCACATACTACCCTCTACTGTTGTCTCTCTACATACTACTCTCTACTGTTATCTCTCCACATACTACTCTCTACTGTTGTCTCTCCACATACTACCCTCTACTGTTGTCTCTCTACATACTACTCTCTACTGTTGTCTCTCCTCATACTACTCTCTACTGTTGTCTCTCTACATACTACTCTCTACTGTTGTCTCCCTACATACTACTCTCTACTGTTGTCTCTCTACATACTACTCTCTACTGTTGTCCCTCTACATACTACTCTCTACTGTTGTCTCTCTACATACTACTCTCTACTGTTGTCTCTCTACATACTACTCTCTACTGTTGTCTCTGTTCATACTACTCTCTACTGTTGTCTCTGTTCATACTACTCTCTACTGTTGTCTCTCTACATACTACTCTCTACTGTTGTCTCTGTTCATACTACTCTCTACTGTTGTCTCTCTACATACTACTCTCTACTGTTGTCTCTGTTCATACTCTCTACTGTTGTCTCTCTACATAACACTCTCTACTGTTGTATCTCTTCATACTACTCTCTACATACTACTCTCTACTGTTGTCTCTCTACATACTACTCTCTACATACTACTCTCTACTCTCTACATACTCTCTACTGTTGTCTCTCTACATACTACTCTCTACTCTCTACATACTACTCTCTACTCTCTACATACTACTCTCTACTGTTGTCTCTCTTCATACTACTCTCTACTCTCTACTGTTGTCATTCTCTCTCTACATACTACTCTCTACTGTTGTCTCTCTTCATACTACTCTCTACTCTCTACTGTTGTCATTCTCTCTCTACATACTACTCTCTACCGTTGTCTATTTACATACTACTCTCTACTGTTATCTCTCTACATACTACTCTCTACTCTCTACATACTACTCTCTGTTATCTCTCTACATACTACTCTCTACATACTACTCTCTACTGTTATCTCTCTACATACTACTCTCTACTCTCTACATACTACTCTCTACTGTTATCTCTCTACATACTACTCTCTACTCTCTACATACTACTCTCTACTGTTATCTCTCTACATACTACTCTCTACTGTTGTCTCTCTACATACTACTCTCTACTGTTGTCTCTCTACATACTACTCTCTCTCTCTCTCTCTCTACATACTACTCTCTACTGTTGTCCCTCTACATACTACTCTCTACTGTTGTCTCTCTACATACTACTCTCTACTGTTGTCTCTCTACATACTACTCTCTACTGTTGTCTCTGTTCATACTACTCTCTACTGTTGTCTCTGTTCATACTACTCTCTACTGTTGTCTCTCTACATACTACTCTCTACTGTTGTCTCTGTTCATACTACTCTCTACTGTTGTCTCTCTACATACTACTCTCTACTGTTGTCTCTGTTCATACTCTCTACTGTTGTCTCTCTACATACAACTCTCTACTGTTGTATCTCTTCATACTACTCTCTACATACTACTCTCTACTGTTGTCTCTCTACATACTACTCTCTACATACTACTCTCTACTCTCTACATACTCTCTACTGTTGTCTCTCTACATACTACTCTCTACTCTCTACATACTACTCTCTACTGTTGTCTCTCTTCATACTACTCTCTACTCTCTACTGTTGTCATTCTCTCTCTACATACTACTCTCTACTGTTGTCTCTCTTCATACTACTCTCTACTCTCTACTGTTGTCATTCTCTCTCTACATACTACTCTCTACCATTGTCTATTTACATACTACTCTCTACTGTTATCTCTCTACATACTACTCTCTACTCTCTACATACTACTCTCTGTTATCTCTCTACATACTACTCTCTACATACTACTCTCTACTGTTATCTCTCTACATACTACTCTCTACTCTCTACATACTACTCTCTACTGTTATCTCTCTACATACTACTCTCTACTCTCTACATACTACTCTCTACTGTTATCTCTCTACATACTACTCTCTACTGTTGTCTCTCTACATACTACTCTCTACTGTTGTCTCTCTACATACTACTCTCTCTCTCTCTCTCTACATACTACTCTCTACTGTTGTCTCTCTTCATACTACTCTCTATATACTACTCTCTCTCTCTACATACTACTCTCTACTGTTGTCTCTCTACATACTACTCTTTACTGTTGTCTCTCTACATACTAATCTCTACCGTGGTCTCTCTACATACTACTCTCTACCGTTGTCTCTCTACATACTACTCTTTACTGTTGTCTCTCTACATACTACTCTCTACTGTTGTCTCTCTACATACTACTCTCTACCGTTGTCTCTCTACATACTACTCTTTACTGTTGTCTCTCTACATACTACTCTCTACTGTTGTCTCTCTACATACTACTCTCTACTGTTGTCGCTCTACATACTACTCTCTACTGTTGCCTCTCTACATACTACTATGTACTGTTGTTTCTCTACATACTAATATCTACCGTTGTCTCTCTTAATACTACGTCATCTTCAATCGTCGCGGAGTTGATGCTCTGCCCGGTGCACTCTACACACACGCTGAAGAGTGATTTTTTTTTTGCATCGTATCTGACGCTGACAGACACTGCCCAAGCGTCTGTATTTTACAGAGTTCGGAGTGAGAACGGGTTGAACACACTAACTATGGAGAAGTAGCTCATACAACCACACTTCAAAAAATCTGAACTCTCCCTTTAAGTACAGTATAACGATATCGATATATGTGCACACACATGGCTGCGTCCTTACAGAAGGAAGATTAGAAATGTCCCGAGGCAGGTGGAGAGAAAAGGAAAATCCTTCACATTTAACTGACTGTATTAACCGGATTATGGGCCAGGGATAGGATTGGAGTTAGAAGAAGGACGGGCTGAGACACGGAGTCAGGTTTCGGGGTCAACAAATGAATGGAAGTCACAGTATAGTCTGTATGTGAGTGTGCGTTTCCCTTTGATATGTTCTGGTGTCAGGTGCGCTGATTGTGTCTGCAGGCGCCGCTTTTGATCTACAAGGGTCTTATAAAATATTCACATAAAAAAGACATAAGCCTCAAAAACTAAAAAACAGAGGGAAATAATGCAACTTTTTCTGTTATTTAATGGCACAGCAAAAGAGCAAAAGGACAAACGGAAAATAACCATAAACAAAGGAAATTTAATGAATAAAAGAAAGAAAGAAAGAAAGAAAGGAATCGTAAACAAGAGAAAAGCTCATTTTCTGCAAATCCTGTTCTTTCCAGCCTTTGCTCTCGGCCTTCCTTTTAGCGATGCTGAACTTCTAACAGCGCGGCGGTGTTCGAGTGCGTGCTGTCGCTGCATTAGTAGCCCGCTCCATTAGGGAAAGGTCAGCCATGCAGGCACATATCGAACACGGCCGTCCTGCCGATGTCTCAAGCTGCTCGTTTGAAAAGGCGCTCTTTCTTTCAATGGCTCGCCGAGCATTTGTATTACTCTGGAAATCAAGTTAAAAGGTCAACTATTCGACGGCCTCCTTTTGTGTTGTAAGTGCCAGTGGGTGGGTTTGAATGTGTGTGTGTGTATGTGTGCGTCTGTGTGTGTGTGTGTGTGTGTGTGTGTGTGTGTGTGTGTGTGTGTGTGTGGGATGGTGTGTGTCTGTCTGTGTGTCCGTGTGTGTGTGTGTGTGTGTGTATGTGTGTGTGTGTGTGCGTGTGTATCTGTTTCTGTGTGTTTCTGTGTGTGTGTTTCTGTGTGTGTGTGTGTGTGTATGTGATTCTGTGTGTGTGTGTGTGTGTGTGTGTGTGTGTGGTTGGTTGGGAGAAAAGGAGAGTTAGTCTAAACTTCTGTTCCCCGGTGTCCTTGTCTACCTGTCCTCCCTCTCTCCTTCGCCTCCCTGGATCCATTAATCCATCGTCCTGTGACGCCCATTCATCTTTTTTGTCGGTTTTGCATCTGTCTGTCCTCCCTGCATTCATTCATTTCCCTATTCATCTGTCATTCGCTTGCATCCAGCTTGTACCTCTACTAACAGCTGAGGAAAGCACAGAGAAGTTGCTTTATCTTGTCAAATCCTCTTCTCTTTTATTTTCTTTACTCTTTCCTTTATTTCTCACCCATGTTTAGTCGTCTTCTCTTCTGTCTTCTGTTGTTTTCGACTCTCTTTGTTTCAATTGGCTGATGTAATTTTTTTTTTTTAGACTTTTTTTATGGCTTTGTCTGATGTTTTTTGTGACATTTTTGTCGCTTTTTGAATTAGAATTCTGCAAATCAATAAAAAATAATTAAACATTTTTTACAACAACCTGTTTCACAGCCTGAATATGAAAACTCTCTCTCTGCTTCTGGGTTTTTTTCTGAATCTCAACTTCGGCAAATCTGCCAATTTATGCTTTAAATGTCACGTAATTGCAGTAAACACAGGCCAAAATTTATTGTGACCCTTAATTGATATGCAGGGCCAGAGCTAAATCTGAAAGGGGCTGGATTCGGCCAGCGGGCCTCGAGTTTGACACATGTGCTTCACCACAAACATGAAAACCACATCGATGCATTCACCAGACTTTTATCTCTGTGGTGATGATAATATTTTGCTGTTTAGACTCACGGTTTTTCAATTAAGAAAGGAACTTCAGAGGTATATTCATCATTAAATGGACATTTCCACCGCTGCTGGATTTCTTTCTTCTGTTCTGACCTCCCCTCCTTGTCTCATATCTCATCTCCGCTGTCGTCTGCTAATCTCGCCTCTCTTTCCCCTCCTCCTCTGACCTCACTGTCCCCCCCGCCCCGCCTCCTCGCTCTCCTCACTGCACATATCCATTCAATCCGTCTATCCATCACATTGTCTCAGCCTTCCCTCAGCTATCTATCCTTTCCGCCGCACATGGTTTGAAGAATGGACTGTATTTTACACCTGCCCTCTCCTGTCTCCGCTCGCTCTCTCCTCACCTTTCTATATCTCGCCCCTGTGCATTTCATCTCCTCTCTTCTGTTACAAACAGAACTCCAATGAACAACACAATGTTTGGCTTAGATTAGAATTGGGCAGTGGTGGGATGTAACTAATGGGGCATTCACAACAACAAAAAAGCGGTCTGGCAATTTTCCGCAGGGTGGTGCGGCTGTGGGGGGAGTGTCAATGAAAACGGCCCAGGTCCGTGCGCCGGGCGCATGGTTCAAAAGTACTTAGTACTTAGTACTTGTACTTAGTGTCTTCATTAATCATAGGTGTGTTTTGGGCGCAACATGCAATCAACCAATCAGAGATCATCTCCCATTCCCTTTAAAAGCCAGGCGTGTTTGGACCTTGGAGCATTGCTATTATGATGGAGGATTTGCACCGTAATATTTTTATTTGTAATCTTCTGCATGTGTGTGTGTGTGTGTCCCTGTGTGTGTAACAAGCATAGTGTGTGCACGCTGTGCACGAGCCTAGGAGCATTTTACTAATGCTCTGTTAAAATAACAATGAAATGCTGCGTTATTGACTTTAGACCAGGTTTTTGTTGGTCAATGGCGCGTACACTTCCCGCTGCCTCAAGATAGCAATACTCCCAGAATGCACCTGAACACACCTCCCTGTAAGACCAGCACGCCCAGAATGCACCTGAACACACCTCCCTGTAAGACCAGCACGCCCAGAATGCACCTGAACACACCTCCCTGTAAGACCAGCACGCCCAGAATGCACCTGAACACACCTCCCTGTAAGACCAGCACGCCCATGGGCCACAGATGGGCACAGGTGCATTTGCTATTTAAACGACCTGGGCGCTGGACGGGAAACTGACAACTGCGTCGGTTACTAGTTACTTTACACATTAAGATTCCTGTACACACAAGACATGTAGTTTATAAAATCTGATGTTTGAATCTAAAGTAAACTAGCCAACAATATAACGGCCTACAAGTCCTGCTGTGATGATTAGACCATTAAACACACAACTGGTTGGATCCTTTACACTTTCTACAATGATTTAATACTTTAACTACATTTTCCTGATGATACTTATATACTTTTACTGAAATAACATCTTCAATGCAGGACTTTAACTTCTAACAGGGTATTCTTACAGTATGGTATTAGTACTTTTACTGGAGTTAAGGATCTGAATACTTCTTCCGCCGCTGGAATTGGGTTTTGTGTCTTTGCAGTAATATGATACAAAAGTATAATTTGGCTTTTGCACGTTTCTCCCTGCATCACAAACACTGCTGCAGACAAACAGAGCTTCACAATTGCCCAGGTATGTAGTTATTAATTTGCACTCTGATTGTCTTGTTTGTATTATTTGCATATTATTCTATTTGTCAGCAGCATGTAGAGTAAGGAGTTGGTAGGGTACCTGCCCGCTGATTGCAATGTGCCTGAAATTAGAGCGGAGGTGTGAAATTATGAAATGATTATTAGATTTGTTGCCATTTGCTGTAATTTTCTGTGGCGGAGCGTTCTGCCTGATGCGTCCATCCACCGCCTTGTTAAAGACAATTCAAGGAGACAAGGAGGGAAATTGACTATGGGCGTCGAGCGAGGCCCAGCGTTGAAATCTGCATTCAGCCGGCGAGCTCATAAAGCTTGTTTCCCCCTCCCGCTCTCTTTTTCCCCCTCATCTGTAACGATCACACCTTTCTATAGCGGCCCCTTGTAAACGTAAAACTCTCCCAATGTAAGTGCCCCTGTCTCTCTTTCCGTCTCTCTGCCCTCACTTCTCATTTGTACCAATCACTCGCTCGCAGCCACACAAAAAAAAAAAAATCCTTGTACTCTCAAACCACTTTCACGCCGTTTGATGTCTGATTTATTTGAAATCGATCCCCCCCCCCCCCCACACACACACACGCTCGTGGTTTGTTGATGAATCTGTCTGTGATCCGTCTTTTTGGGGAATTTTACCTGATATCAGGAGGGTCTGGCAACCACGCCGCCTGAGGCCCATGTATGATTTAGCAGAGATCAATACGCAACTCTTGTCTTGGCTTCAAAGACGACTCATGTTTAAGGATCTTTTCTGAAAAGGAAAGATCTGTGTAGGCTGCCCCCCCCCCCTGGTCGTTTTGGTCTTAGTCGACTAACACCTACCAAACACTAGAGCAGTGGTTCTCAAGCTTTTTTCAATAATGTTCCCCCTTTGAACTGTTTTTTTTAAGCCATGTACCTCCTAAATAGCGCAAATAATTTTTGGTAGTAAAGAAAAAAGAGGATAAAGAGGAAGAATACAGCGATGTCAGCGATAGATTTACTAATCAACAGCCTTGTACCTGGAAAACATTTAAATGCTGATGGAAAAAGGAGACAGAACTTTCAAAAAAAGGTGACAAACTTCAAAAACAGCGACAAAAACTTGAAAAATGAAAAATTAAAGTAGAAGTAACTACAGCCTTGGAACTGAAAAATGTTTTTGCAAAAAATGTCACGTACCCCCTGCAGTCCTCCAGAGTACCCCTAAGGGTACACGTACCCCCATTTGAGAAACACTGATCTAAATGACCGGTATCCACCGGACCAAATGATAACATAGATTTGGGTGCCTCATTTATCCTGGAAATGTACTTCCGTTGACCCAGACTTCCCAATGTGTAACCTTTGGCTTCATCGCCCAACTCCAGTTACACTTCATACAAATAATATGCAGGATGGAGAATGGACGTGATGATAGCCAGATTGTTGTTTGAAAGAGTGAGTGAAGTGGCCAGCGGTGTCTGAATTCAGAGCACAGCCTGGCATGGGGCCAGACTAATGCCTGGAGGCCCGGAGATGCTGCTCCTTTATCAGCCTCGTACGAGCAGCCAGCAGATGGACATGAAGGGAACGACTCTGGAGAATTCAAGGAGGTTGAAGACAGATGGGGTGGTGTGTTCTGGATGAGTTGCATGAGCTAGAAAGTATTCTGTACTCTCTCATCCCAATCCAGATTGGATTGGGATGAGAGAGTTTTTGCCAAAATGGTGAAATATGTCTTTAAATTGACTTACATTACTAGTTTTTAAAGTTGCACATGATGGGAATGGTCAGAGGGCCATAATGTTGAAACCACTATGCAACATTACTTTCAGCTTTAAAAAGTTATATCAAAATAATAATATCACATAATAATATTTTACGGTTTTGTCATCTTTGTGTTAACGCTCTTGTTCTAAAATATAAGATGGTTTTCCATGGGGGAATGCAAACTGCTGCCGATTGGAAAGAACTGAGCTGAAGTTCAGCTGAATTGAAGTGTTTGTTGCATAAGCTGAAGTTAACAAGGACGAGCTCCGACTTCACTGACAGACACCAGACACATTCCCCCTGCCTGAAAAGGCCATGAACTCCCCTAATGATGTGTTTGGATGCTGCTGGGTGGCTTACTCTCCAAGCAGAGCCAGGCGAGCAGACACCCAAAGATGCACATCACACATTAACACTATATACTGCGGATACACACTGAGACATGCAGGCTACATGCACTTCACACATGAACACTATATAGGAGATAATCTTAAGGTAAGATAATATGATATAAGATAAGCCTTTTATTGTTTCCTACAGGAGACATTTGTCTTGGGCAGACGAGAGAACAACAATGGCGACACATCGCACATAAACACACAATGAGCATACATGAAACATAAACATACAATTATATATTGTATATGTGCGCCTGCTCTACCAACTGAGCCACGTAGCTCTTATCTTAGCGCCAATACCGTCTGGTAGCAGCTCAAGTTGAGCCGAAGCAAGTTATAATACTAAGTTATAAACATATTGTACCATAGACGTGTAGTTTCAGTGAAACCAGCTTTTTTAAATTTACAATAACTACAAACCCGACCTTGTTGTTTATGAGTAAAAACTTGTGAATATAAAAACATGATGCAGGGAACCCACTTGCGAGCTGGATCACACACAGATTCAAAGGTTACATCAGTCAGCTCAGCAGAATCTCTCAGTGTTTGAAACCTACTTTCATACTGCAAAATGAAAAATCTGTTTACTTTACAGAGGGTTTAATTATTACTAATCTTTGATGTGTGCTCCAGAGAACACACAATCGCGGGTCATTTTAATTGCGCTTTGATGTTAAATGAGTTATAGCCTACTCCTAGATATTCAGAGCAAGCAAAATAATGTTTAATTTTGCAGACAGAAAGACTGAAGACTTTGTTCACACACAGTAACGTCTCCTCAGTGTTCTGTGCCTCTCCAGGGGTTATGATTTTCTAAAATCATGTATATCTATACCTTGAATATTAGTTAATATTATTATTATTATTATTATTATTATTATTATAAAATCGGACAAAGTCTTTGCTGCGAGTCATTTTATGAAATGATTTATTTCAGATCTTTCTTTTTGCAATTTTCCTTTAGTTATTTGGTTACTTTGATACTAGTCTCTCATTGCCAGACCTTCCTCCACAGCGATGCAAAGGAGGGTCTGGTTAGTCCACACAGCATTCCTGGATGGGAGGAAAACGTGCTCTGGTTTATTGGCATTTCTTTAAACCAATCACATCGTCTTGGGCAGTGCTAAGCGCCGGACGGAGCCACGGTGCCTCTGCTAAATATCCTCGGGAAGGAACTTGTTTTGGTGGAACGTGTACGTTCAAAAGTAGTTTTAATTGTGCAACAGAAAACTCAGATTGGACAGATAGTCTAGCTAGCTGTCTGGATTTACCCTGCAGAGACCTGAGGAGCAGTTAACCATAGTCCTCACAAATCCACCAGAGGTTAGAACGCCAACACAGAGACACAGGAAGGGGACGGACATCCAGCAGCATTTCCTGCAGCACCTGAACAATCCTCAGACTTTGGATGTTTCTGGTATGCAATTAGGTACTTGTGAGCAAAAACTGTCCTTTTCTTGAATCATTTAATCATCTCATTTATTGATCTGAACAGATTTGTAGTCATCAGGCTCTGAGATTACAGGAAGAGCAGTCCATCACCACACTTCAGTTATGACGATAGCTCCAACTGTAAAACCTGTGAAGCTTTTGTTCATCTTATTTAACATGTCTTGTTTTCTCAGTTGATCTCTCAGTACGTTTCCCTGCTGTTTTGACAATAGTCCTGTCAGAACATAAAGTGAAGACACACTGAATCATCATTATCATGACTTTAACATTACTAAGTCCCTCTTCTGCAGAGAAATTATGAGCCGTGCAGATACTGTTAATCTCAAGGACACAAAGACAGTATAACCAATGACCAATTAAACCAAATAAGTTCAGAACGATGGCTGTGCAGCATAGACTTTATTCTGTTAATGGAACAAAGAAACTTTTCTTATATTGGAGACTTTCACGACTGAAGTTGCTTTCACACCTGCCTCGTTTGGTCCGTTTACGAACAGCGGTCTTTGGAGTCGGCTTTGGCCGCGACTCTGGAAGACTTGGAGTTAAGCTTTTCTTTGAGAAAAGAACAAAGAACGGCACTGAAGTCATTCTTAAAAAAGTAAGATGTGTTCGCAGTTTGAAGTTTAATCTATGAACTAGCGTTGCTCTGGTTGGTTGTAGCACTATCCTATTGCATGCAGAGAGAATTTGAAAGACAACTGTTTATCCCGCCCCTTGGATTGAGCCCTGCCAATGTTGAGTTCCCAGACCCAACATCTGGATGTGGGGCTGGCTTGTCAGACTAAGTGAGAACACAATCCGACAGCTCCACTTCTTATTTACTAAAACTAAATGATGCAACCGAGGGAACGACATGATGCAACCCAAACTCCTTCTGCTGTTCGGCAACATGCTGAGCCAGCCTCCCCACTGCAAACATATCCATATGAAGCTGTTTAGTCTTAAGTGTTCGAATGTTCATTTATCTGCATATTACCCCTCGCTGCTTAACACTTCAGCAGCCCCAAGTGGAATATTTTCTAGTTTCTTCTTTTCTCTGTGACAGTAAACTGAATATCTTTGAGTTGTGGACATAACAAGACATTTGAGGACGTCCTCTTGGGACTTTGGGAAACACTGATGCACACTTTCCACTTTCTTTCTGACATTTTAGAGACCAAACAACAGGAAATAATCAACAATTAAAATAAAATCGTTAGTTGCAGCCCTACTATTGAATAAGTCACTTCCTGTTGTCGGATCATTTTCTTGAGAAGCCCTCTGGTGAATGTAAGCCGTCTCACCTCCCACCTGCCCTCTGTACGTCAAGACAAATTACATTTAATGATATGATGCATGGCGTGGGAAAGAAAGGGTTTATAAAAGGAAAAAGGGCTTCAGATTGAGAGGGAGGAGGTAGACAGATGGATGGGTGGATGGATTTAAAAACAATGTCTAAGAAAAGGAGAACTATACGTGTAAGGTAAACAGACAAAGCAGATGTAAAGATTGAGAAAAGTTGCAGCCATAAATGTAAACTGGATTCTTACCTAAATATTTATCAGTGGCTCTGGAGGCAGAATGAATCTAATACGGTTACGAGTTGTTGCTAAGAGAGAAATGCAGCGATGGTCAGAGAAGAAAACAAAGCTCAAATATCTGGTATTGAAGACAGAAGTTATGATGATTGTAACCGAACTGGGATCAGTTTGGCACTAAATTGTCTAAACGTTGGGTTGATTAACCCTGTCTCCTATAAATTCTTATATATATTTATATATATTTATATGTTATTAATTTGCAACGGCGCATATTGTGTAATGTCGCCCAGATTGCATTTTCTATCGCCGTAATTAGGAAAACAAAAAAAAATGAACTTCCATGCCAAGTCACAAAGTGATTCTGAACATATGTACAAATTCTTCACTGACAATGTTGAATCCACTCGTATAGCAACTGAAGCATTATAACACTAAGTTATGGTTATGTTTAGATAAAAAAACTTCATTAGCTTTTAAACCAAGCCACAAATCTAACTGAACTTAAGGCTGTTAGCTGTAGCTACGCAGTAGCTCCTATGGCGTCGTGACCCTTTCGGAGTTCTGCGTCGGGGTTGAACGTGTTTCTTTGTATCGCAGTGCATTTCACCGCCAGAATGCTGGGGGGAGGGGTGGGGGGGGTATGGTTTCCGCAGGGTCAATCGCGAAACTGCCATTTCCGTGAGCGAAAGAGAGAGAGACAGTTTATGTTATGTTAGCAAGCAAACTTTAGCACAACTGCCCACAAAGTACTGCTTGCTGGAGAAGTACTAATTTCAAAACAATACTTCACAAACGGATAACCCCGTCACTGTAACCAAAATATGTCTGAGTTTATTTGCAAAGCTGATATCAGTGAACTAGCATGTTGCTACTCCCCACAGTAGGCTGCTTGAAACACCGACTACCAACACACAGGACCAGTTGACCAATCACAGTCCTTGCGGACTGCGTCACCTCGACGCCAAGTTACAAATTTTTGGAGGTGCGCGTCGAGCTACGGCGGAGGGCTCGGAGAGGGGTTGGCGGGGACGCAGAGGGGTCTGCGGGGGTTCTCCGTTGATTCAACGCAGAAGCATGAAACAGCCTTTAGGGCACTTTTACACCTTCCTTATTTAGATCTGTTGAATCGCGCTAGAGTTGGTTTTCCTTGGTGCGGTTCTTTTGGGCAGGTGTGAACACAGCAATCGCACTCAGATGAGCACCAAATGCTGACCAAACTATTTTCTTTCAATCAGACTCTGGAGCGGTTTGTTTGTGCTGAGAATGTGATTGCAGTCAAGCTCGCCCCCACTCACATTTCCGTGGTCAAAGCAGCCGCCGCTAAAGTTGGAGACAGACACCGGCAGAGCAGAGCGAAGTCTCTGTAGTCTATATAGCCACGACATTGCACTTCCGGGATTGTTCAGGTGCCGCCGGAAATTCCGCCAGATGTCCTTCTTTTCAGCCGGATGTCTGTCCCCTTCCTCTGTCTTTGTGTTGTGTCTAACCTCTGGTGGATTTCTGAGGACTATGGTTAACTGCTCCTCAGATCTCTGCAGGGTAAATCCAGACAGCTAGCTAGACTATCTGTCCAATCTGAGTTTTCTGTTGCACGACTAAAACTACTTTTGAACGTACACATGTTCCACCAAAACAAGTTCCTTCACAAGGCTATTTTGCAGAGGCACCGTCCGGCGCTTAGCCCCGCCCAAGACGATTGTGATTGGTTTAAAGAAATACCAATAAACCAGAGCACGTTTTTCTCCCATTTTTCAGCCCTATGTTCCCACAGCCATATGTTCCCGCATTTCTAGGACATTTTCAAAATTAGGTCTTATGTTTCTACATTTCCCTTCAATTTAAGCCCTATCCTCCCACAACATTTTTTAGGGTTAGGGGGATAAAATCTGATACAAATTTATAAAAAAGGAAATGTGGGAACATAGGGCACGCCCCCATACCGGGGATCCGTCAAAGATTTTTTTTAAACTTTTTGTTTGGTCTACAGTTACCAGATATCGGACAGAATGATCATATCCTTACACTCCGTTTCCATCTTTAGTCTGTCATTGCCTCCCGTGTTGGAGGATTTGATTTTCTAACTAACCAATCACAAGAGATCAACGTATTCACCTGAATGTTACGTCATTTTAAGTCGACACAGATGCACAGCCGTGCCAACACGCTGGTTTTGCTGGGGTTTTAAGAGTGGAGCGTTTTTTTGTTATTTTTTTTATATTGAAAAACCTAAACAAAAATTAAGAGATTACCATTGAAATCCCACCGAATACATGCCCCTCAGTCTTCCTCAAACCTAGGGAAAACACTGCTAACTAAGTGTTGTTGTTGATTAAATGTAACTCCTTTTCACAACTTTGACCTGCTTAGAAACTGCGCCCATAACAGCGACAAGATTACGTTGACATGATTAAACCGCCGGCGTGCAGGCAGTAGAAAGAACAGTCGTGTGTGTCGTTTTTGCAGCTTTGGAAATCAATCTATAATGTTGTTTAGGTATGAGAAAGTGTTGAGAATCACTTACTAGAAAAAGCCGAAAATGGAGACCGATGGATTCAACAAACAGCTTCTATTAACGTCTTGTTAAATTTTAAGAGCGGCTGTATGACTAAGACGACTTTTATCAACCTGTCTCGTCTCGCCTTTATCTCCCCGTTTACTGGGAGAGCTGGACGGACAGCTCTATGTGTGTGTGTGTGTGTGTGTGTGTGTGTGTGTGTGTGTGTGTGTGTGTTTATGGTTGTGTTTCAAGGTAGCAGGCCTCGTGCTGTAGTTTATAAGGTTTATTTGGAGGATTATGTGGTGGCACTGGGCCTGCATTTATATCAGCAGGAAATGAGGTCATTATTGCCTCCCCCAGTTCCAGACACACACACAAACACACACACACACGCAAACACGCACACATACACACACAAAAATGCACACTTTTCAGACGCATGAGGTTGCATACCTAATCACTGACACCTCTAAACAGATGTCTGTAATTTATATGGATAATCATTAAACCCAAAACAAACAGCACCCACACACACCCTGCATCACCTCTCTCTCTCACTTTCTCTCTAACACACACACACACAGACACAGTGTCAGCGTGTCTCCATGGTTTGCGGTCAGACTAAAATTGGTTGCACCTGTTACCAGACTCAGCAGTGATGCACAGGTTTCTGGATTACTTCTTTGCTGCCGAGCCAGTGTTGTCATCCAGCGGGAGATTTACCAGTGGATAACACAGACTTCTGGGTACTGGAGACAGAGTTTAAGATGAAAACACAGACAACCACCAAAAACAAGTTGAGGACTATTTTAATGTCCCCAGTGTTAGCATGGTTGGCATCGCTGATTGACAGGTCCCCTGCTTTATCGTCTGTTTTAAAATAAACGGGACCATCATTTACTAAATGATCATCATACTGTGTTGGAGAAGGCTTAAAACTAGCGATTGAGACCATTAACTCATTGTGAAAATGTTTACTGAGGTAATAAATCCAGAGAGAAGTAGGCTCATTTTCTCACAGACTATGCTATAGAAACAGACTTGTTGTTGGAGCCAGTGGCGGCGCGCCCTGCTGGAAGTTATAGAGAATGCTACATTAACCCTTGTGTTGTCTTCTGGTCGACCATGTACTTGTTGTCCTTCTGGGTCAAAATGAATTAATTAATATTTTTGATACATTTTCTGATGTTTTTGTCACTTTTTTCAATGATTTTGTCACTTTTTTCCCACGTTTTCGATGCTATTTTTCACTAACACCAACATATTACCACTAGTTTTACACCTATTTTTGGAATTCATGGCCAATTAATCTCAGTTCTAGGAGATTATACCTCATTTTTAAATGATGAATGATTTGGACTAATATTAGAGGAACGTATGTCGGTGGAGAATCACAGACGTGTGGATGTCAAAGTTTAGTCAGGTTTGAAATCATTTCAATTTTTTCAAATGCTATAAAATTTTATACCCACAATTCAATGAAAGTAGTGATCGAGAACTTGCAATTTACTTACTTTTTTGAGCAATTTGGTTATAAAGAAACCCATATTTCTGATAGAGAACAGGTCAAATTTGACCCGAGGACAACAGGAGGGTTAAGGAGCTTCAGCTTTGGCTTCACTTCTCAGACCTGGATGTTGCTGCTTGAGTAAAACATGAATCCATGAATGATAGATTTGTTTTCGTTAACTATTTGATGCAACTTTCTACATAAAATATCGGAATCAATTTTTGTTCCATGAGATTGAAATTTCTAGTTAATGTTGAATGATTACACCGTTAAAGTGTAAGTTGTACTTCAAACTTCCTCTTCTTAGGGGAAATCTTTACCACCTGTAACTTCTTTTAATTACTGAACTTTTCGTCTCATTGAATCCACATCCCAATCCGAGTTTTTCTAAAGTTTCTAAAGTCTGTTTTGGGGTAAAAACAAGGAATGTGAATGTGGCAAACCATATGGTAATGTGAGAGAAAACAGTCAAACAAAACACCTTCATCTTTTCCTTCCAGCCTCTGCTCAGAAACTTCATCATTCATCAATCACAATCCTTCTTTTGCTCACTTGGCTTTTCATTGCCGTCTGGCTGAAGTGCTACTGGAAACTTCAACAATGCTCTCTCTTGTTGAAGTGGCCTTTCCAACACAAGGCCTTTGTCGCTCTTCGCTTTGGCTAGGAATGTTCCCCCCTTTACTGGAATGGAGGGGGAGAGGGACAAAGACAGAGAGACAGAGGCGGACAAAAAGGAGGTGATAGAGAGGAAAGAATCTGATGAAGAAGAAAAGACAGACGGTGGAAAGAGAGACGGATGTGGAGGCAGCATGCGGAGTGAGGATTGGCAAACGTGTGTGAGGCAGTGCCAAGAAAGTGCACCGAAATCTTTGGCCAATTTAAGTGATTAGTTCCTTTTTCCCGGATTAAAGTGAACTCATGACTATGGGGCTACAGCTACACAATTCGTTTTCATATTCAAGCGGCGTTTTGAGACTGAAGGGATCTCCATCCACAAAAGAGTTTTAGCTGGGGTAGCAGGGAGTGAAGCAGGACCACGGCAACAGCTGCATCTTGGTGCCATCCTAATCCAAGGAAGTATGCTGGGAGAGAAAAAAAAACATAAGGACTCCGGGGAGTAAACTCCCCAGAGCTAGGTTAGTAACAAGCATTTCTGGGACAAGGATGCACACAAATGGAAACAAATGGAAATAGAGAGGAGAGAGCAGCTCAGTGTGTCACAGGAAGGAAGGAAGTCCCCCGGCAGTCTAGAACTATAACAGCATAACTAAGAGAGGCAGGTTAAGGAGAGGAGCCTGGTCGGACCAGAACTCTCCCCAACCGGATCGGGCTGTACTGCCCTGCCTCCCTCTACTTTGATTATATTATTGATTATATGGTAGATGAATCAGCCAATTATGAAGAGAAGCAGGTGGGCCGGGTTGGGTGGACGCTGCAACTCCTCACTCCCTAACTATAAGCTTTATCAAAGAGGAGAGTTTTCAATTTATTCTTAAATGTGGTGACGGTGTCTGCCCCTTGAACCCAGACTGGGAGCTGGTTCCACAGGAGAGGAGCCTGATAGCTGAAGGCTCTGGCTCCCATTCTACTTTTAGTGACTCTAGGAACCACAAGTAGCTCTGAATTCTGGGAGCGTAGTGCTATAGTGGTACTAGATAGTAAGGTACTAAGAGCTCTTCAAGATATGACGGTGCTAGACCATTTAGAGCTTTGTAGGTCAGGAGAAGGATTTTAAATTCAATCCTGGATTTTACAGGAAGCCAATGCAGAGAAGTTAATACAGGAGAAATATGATCTCTTTTCTTAGTTATTGTCAGAACACGTGCTGCAGCATTCTGGATCAGCTGGAGAGTCTCAAGGGACTTATTTGAGCAACCTGATAGTAAGGAATCACAGTAGTCCAGCCTGGAGGTAACGAATGCATGGACATGTTTTTCAGCATCGTTTTGAGACAGGATCTTCTTAATTTTGGCAATGTTATGAAGGTGAAAAAAGGCTGTTCTTGAGGTTTGTAGCAGAACTAATCTCCGTCCATATTAACACATCTGACAACACTCCTCAAAGCTCGGTGATTCCTTGGGTGTTGGGATCAATCTGATTTTAGTGGCGACACAGCGCCCAGTACAAGCAGCACTCCTACGGTTTGGTATTTTCCTAACCTTAAAATTCACTTTGCCTGGCTATACTGTCCAGCACAGACAGGGGGAATTGGATCACAGGCTACATCTACAATGCTATGGTTTTATTTATAAGCGGCGTTTTGAGACTAAAGCGATCTCCGTCCACACAAGACCTTTTGCTCCAGTAGCAGAACTAATCTCCGTCCATATTAACACGTCTGACAACACATATCACAACAGTAAGCAGATTGTCTGATGTTACTCTGCGGTTGTAAGGTAAGTAGAAAACACAGAAAATACGTTAGAGAAAGACCAACAATGGTGAAAATTAAGAGCAGAGATTTATTATCTTGGAGCGACCACAAGGTGGAACTGTTACTGAAAAGTCTGTAAGCTACCTAACCGATAAGACTGATTGACGTGCATCCTCATTTCCAAATGTCTCTGGTTTTGCCCGTCCAGACTACAAAGCAACTCAGAAGTTTTCAAACCAAGTAGCCCAAAAAGTGAGTGGTGTTCAGGAGGATGATGTTTAGAGAAAAGTTCCTCTACAAATTGTTCCACCAAATCGCGAATTCCAAGTAGCCTACATTTCATTTATGATTGCTGGAAACACTGACATTTGGGGGTAGTGTAGGAGAGTCCGGTGGCATGCCTCCCTGGAGAAATAAATAGCCCAAATTTGGTGGCCTCATTGGCACATTTCAATTAGCCTGTTCCTACCAGACTCTGGTACATTTCATTGGTACAGAGAGTCTGGCCTCTCTCCATTGACAAGTGTTAACTTCCTTTGTTGAAGTTTAAAACTATTGGATCTGCCCAGAGCCACTCTGGATCTGCCATAACCAATCGCTAACGTTTGGTCGTGATGTATGTCATGCGCATGTGCAACAAGAGGGGAGACCGACAACAACAATGGGCTTATATTTAGCATTAGCATCGCTAGCCTTAGCCAACTCCTTCACCACTAACGGAGCGAGCTGGAAAATCAAACATTTCCCGAACCCCGTGGTGAGGAGCGCCACAACATTGTTGATTGTTCTTGCTCGGGCTTTAACTTCTGGATATTCGGCGGCGTTGCCACAACGGACCGAATGGCTTCGCTCGCATCTTTCTAGAGCACGACCTCAACGTCATCGTTCTCAGCCACTCCCTCTGTTCACTGATTGGACCGCCAAATATTTGGCCACAGAAAACCCAAGAATATAACGCAAACCCAGAGGGAGTACTGAAGGGAAATGAAAATTGAGCGGAGGTACGTAGGAGGGCAGAGCCAGGCTACATTCCAATGCCACTATATCATTGTATATACTGTTCTTAAATATCTTACTGATCTTATATATTTTTACTATATATTATTTTATCATTGCTTATATCTATATGAGTCTATCAATCAACTGACACAACCTGAATAGTAATGTGCACACTTGCCTACTTATGGTGCGTTAAAGTGTGAGGGTCGGCTGTCCCCTCTGTACCACGTGTCCGCTACGCCTTTTGGGGGAGCAGTGTTTCCAAATGTCTCTGTTTTAGGGGCTGGGAAACGCTGCAGTAGTGTGGACTTGAGGCCTAAATATAGCAAAAAGTATTTGTTTTTTGATCAAAACGTAATAGTGTGGATGTAGCCTGTATGTGAAGTGGGGGAGCAGAGATTTGGAAGATGGAGAGAGAGGTGATGACGTGGAAGGAACGAGACAGAGTTATACAGTCTCAGTGAAAGAGAACCTGCAGAAGAGGTCATTTGGTTCTTTCACCGTTGTGCCTTTAAGACATAAAGCCCGGTATGACTTATGAGTGACATAGGTTAAAGAAGGATGGAGAAAGAGCAGAGAAAGAAGGGCTAAGATCGATCAGCGTGGGTGATGTGCCCGGTGGACCATTAAACTGGGTGTCAGAGACCGGGTTTCTACCAGCCAAAGTTCTACTGCATCACAATTTACAGCAGGCCTTACCCCTAAGCCTTCCCATAAAACACTGGGGATCCATTGTTGTACAGGCAGACCTTTGACTGAAGCAGCAGACCAGAGGTGATGGAGGATTACTGCCAAAATACAGACAGAAGAGAGGAGAGGTGGAGAGATATTTTCGAGCCCCTAAACTGGAGACATTTGGAAAGACTTCTGACCCATTTTGGTTTGGAATCTGCGGGGTTGTGTTTCAGTCTCAACGTCTCTAAATGGAGACCTTTGGCAACACCGACACTGACGCCAACGTTTCTCCTCCTGATTGGGTCTTATCAGTCACAACGTCTCGTTCTCTGAGACTAAAGCTACTAACGTTACCCTGGTAACTTCCAGCAGTGGGCGGAGTCTCCACGCTGCCTCCTGTTTATGTCCAGTATACCAGAATGTTGATGAGATATGAGGTTAGTTTAAACAGAGATTAGTTATTCTACTGGAGATAAAAACTCTTGGTGCACAGAGATCACTTTGGGCTCATAACTCTGCCTAAAAACCAAAACGTAGCAATGTAAATGTAGCCTAATATTAAGAATTTTGATATGGGTCATGTAAAATACATATTCCGGTTGGATATTCAGAATAAGGCCTTTTCAGAAGAATTTTCAGATTAAGACGTATGATATTCTGGTATTATTCAGGTTTTAGAAGCATTCTTTGGACATGTATACAGCGCATTCAGAATCTGCGTCTCAATCTGGGTTTTTACAGCAGTTTGTGACAGTTTACGGCTAACGGTCGGCTCTCTACATTGCTATGGTTGTTGGACACAAACCAGGCCCCCAGGAAGTGCGCTGAGCTTTGAAGTAAAGATGGTCCGGTACCATTTTTTGCCTCCCGATATCGAGTCAGATACCTAACTTGCGTATCAGCCGATACCGAGTACTGATCCGATACCAGTGTGTTATATTTTATTATGTTTAACAGCAGTTGTACTACTAACTCTGTATGGATGTGATGTGATTTCTATCTTTGTTGTTCGGTCTGGCTCAGGTTAAACTTTTTGTGAAACACAAACAAAGAACGCCACAGAACTTTCTTTTATTATCCAGTTTGACAGTTTGTCAGTCGTAATGGAAAAAGAACATAAATAAATTACTTTAAAGTAAATTTTCTTCAGGGCAAAGTTACATGGTATAGGATCGGTGCATAAACTCCAGTACTTTACGATACCGATACCAGCTTTATAGGCAGAATCGGGAGGCTTTTCCGAAATGCAAAAGGAGGATGCAATCTTACAATATCTTTGGATGAATGACAGACAGAAAGATAGAAGACACACACTCATACCACAGGTTCCAGAGTTTTTTCTTCCTTTGTAATAGGATTGCATTTGGTGTACACGGTTGGTTGTACACAAGCCAACTGCGTTTTCGAGTCTGACGCATGCACAGATTGAGTCTTTGCACTGACAAAGCCGTTCTTGACGTTTCATGATGGATGAAGGGCGCCACTCAAAAGAAAACAAATTGAACAGAAATGTGAAAAATCATCGATGCCAACTGGAGCATCAGCAAAAAGCTAATTTTAGTCATTATTTCAAACATTGATGCTCTGGCCTCTAACTGATGGCACTTATCTTTTTATAACCTAGACATGGAACACAAAACACACAGCTTCAGAAATGTGCAGTCTTTTCCCTGCAATTACATTTGGCTTCTTTTTAAATATATATCTAACATTTACATGTCTATTTGACTGTGAATAGACATCCAGACAGATAACCAGTAGGTTAGAGACAGAGAGAGAAAATGGGGAATCACACTGAAAGGAGAGAGAGGAAGAGAATCATCAGCCGTACATTCAGTTCCATTATCACCTGTCAAAAATACCTCGTCCTTCAGATGAGATGCCATTCTGCTCGGCTGGAGTGAAAGCATGGGCGCACACGCACGCATCCGTGCACAGACACACACACACACACACACACACACACGCACACACACACACAGTCCGTCAGTCAACAGTTATAGCTGCGAGTGTCTTCATTGGAGTGAAAGTCTTTCTTTAAGGTATCACCAAGGGTGTAGTGCTATTTGTTTAAGTACTTACGATGCAGGAGCTTGCGTGCACACGCACGCTTAAGTTGTGGCTTGTTTCAAAGGTTATTTAACCACTGTTCCCTCGGAGGCAAGTTTACATGCATAACTTCAATGAGAGGATGTTTTGCTTCCTTGTCATCAGTGTTGTCAACTTGGCGACTTTCTCGCTAGATTTAGCGACTTTTCTGACCCTCTTAGCGACGCGTTTAGCCACTTCAGACCATCAGGGGGAAAAGCGAGATATTAGATTATAATTTATTTCCACGCGGCTATTAATGTGGCTCGGGAAAGGGAAGTTCGGGGTCCCCTGCTGGAGCTGCTACCCCCGCGACCCGATACCGGATAAGTGGATGAAGATAGATGGATGGATCATTTCCATGCATGCTGCTCAGAGTCATCACAGTTGACACACCACGGCTCTTCTGCCAACATCACATGGTCTCTCCCTCTTATGGTGACCAGATTTCCCGGAATTAAAACCGGGGCACTTTGCGCACTTTTTAACATGAACATGTGCCAGCCCAGGTCAGACATAGACACAGACAGATTAGACACAATTTTGCCAATAGCACACATAGGCCTACTGCTCACAACATAATGGGGTATCTTAGTTAATATTCATGAATTTTCTTGGTATATGTAGCCTACATATCTAAGAAAGAATAGGCTATTAAAAGACATTGAGTGAGTTTCGTGTGGGACCAACTTTATTGTTTTAGAATTAAAGCATTATTTTTGGAAAATGCACCCACTGAATTCTTTTGCAGAAAAATAAATAATGATGATCATGCTTAATAAATCATAATTCATAATGATGTGCCCACATACCTAATGCTTTAGTTGTGTTGTTCATGTATGAGGTCACGAATGACAGACTATGAACACGTCAATTCCCGATGATTCATGGGATATTAAGGAATGCAGTAACACATAAATCATTAATTACATAATGCCTAATAACACATAGCCTACATCAATTAATTCATGCATGAATTCATGATCATTCATGTACCCTTAACGTAAAGTGTTACCAGTGTTATTCTAACCAACAACACACACAGTTCCGGTAGACTCTGTCCAAAATGTACTCCCTTCTTAGCACATAGTAGTGCGCTACGTGCTGTCTGAGTTCTGACTGCGTTTCTGGATGCATGCAGATGTGTGTGCCATGCACTTTAATTACATTTGCGATGGTTTTCATCTATGAATCTATTCTGTTTGTGTTCGTGCGAGAGTGAACTGGATTTTTGTTTTTGAACTTGTGTTGTGTTTGAATATAAATGCTCTGCCTTCTTTGAGTGGGCGAGTGCATGCATTGATGCATATTTCAATTATATATATTTATATATATATATAAAATATTGTGTTTGCACGCTTACCTGTTTTTGAACCCATGTTTGTGCACACACATGTCTCCAGTGTGTGTGTGTGTGTGTGTGTGTGTGTGTGTGTGTGTGTGTATGTGTGTGCTTGTTTTACTATATTCATGGCGTCCAAAAACCGGGGAATTCAGTATACTTGTGGGGTCTGCACAGCCTTGTGGGGCCCAAAATGCTGGACCCCACAAGGTTAAAGGGCTGTTTGAGGGTTAAGACTTGGTTTTAGGATTAGGGTTAGAATTAGGTTATGGTTAGGGTGAGGGTAAGGGTTAAGGTTAGGCATTTAGTTGTGATGGTTAAGGTTAGGGTAAGGGGCTAGGGAATGCATTATGTCAATGACGGGTCCCCACAAAGATAGTGAAACAAACGTGTGTGTGTGTCTGTCTGTCTGTCTGTGTGTGTGTGTGTGTGTGTGTGTGTGTGTGTGTGTGTGTGTGTGTCTCTGTGTGTGTGTGTGCGTGTGTGCTTGCGTGCGTGTCAGTCAGGGATAACTGGGCCACCTGATCCCCTGCTGAATAATTGAAGTCCAGTCAGGGAGAGAGAGAACAATGCGGATGACGGAGGGATGACAGTAGGAAAGAAAGAAAAGGAAGCAATATATATGTATTGACAGAGCCTGGATCCTTACTGCCTATAGGGGAAAAGGCAGAGAGAAAGAGAGTTCAGATTTAAAGGATGTTTGATTTTGAGAAGGGAGAAATGAAAGAACTGGATAGAGAGAGCACATTGTAATGAATAACCAAGCTAAAGGACAAAGACAAGAAAGTAGATGGAAGGTGTGAAAGAGACATTAATCAGATATAAGACATCCCAATGTTGCTAACATTAACTTAACAAACACGTAAACACAGAAGAGATGAAGTTGATGAGTTTACAGACCTTATGCCGCGTTCTATTTACCACGGAACTCGTTTTTTACGAGGTCAAAGTTGTAAACACGCCCCTTGACCTCTTATTTACGAGCTCGGAACTCGTACAACCTCGCAATAGCGCGAGTTCAAAATCCAACATGGCTGCCCCCTGCATCAACAGTTGTGAAAGTTGCAGTAATATAAAGTTATGAGCACTTCTGTCTTATTTGTGTCACTAAATCAGTCGTTCACACAGGCATGTCCAACTTCTATCTGTGGACATGTTGTTACGTTGTTTGCATGCACAAAAAACGGCGTAATGCGTTGTTATCAACTGGTATTGCTAACAATAGCTAACCGGGCTAGAGCTAATGAAAACAATGAAAATCCGACTTTTAAATAGAACGCATTCAACTCGGATATGACGTCATTCCCACTTGCGGCTTCCGAGTTCCGAGGTAAATAGAACACGGCATTAGTCCTCATTTGACTAGTTATAGGTGACTCGTTTTAAGCCAATCCCTGATAATTTACTAACCCTAAGTATTTGTGTTGCCTAAACTCAACTAGTTCCTTTTCACAACATTAACTACGTTTTTAAAACTGCTCCTGTTAGGTTAAATATGAGGAAGGTCTGTCTAGTCCACACATCATTCCTGGATGGGAGAAAAACTTGCTCTGGTTTATTGGCATTTCTTTAAACCAATCACAATCCTCTTGGGCGGTGATAAGCTCCGCACAGAGCCACGGCGCCTCTGCTAAATAGTCTCAGGAAGGAACTTGTTTTGGTGGAATGTGTACATTCAAAAGTAGTTTTAGTGGAGCAACAGAAAACTCAGATTGGACAGATAGTCTAGCTAGCTGTCTGGATTTACCCTGCAGAGATCTGAGGAGCAGTTAACCATAGTCCTCAGAAATCCACCAGAGGTTAGAACGCCAACACAAAGACCTATAATGTGGTTTTGGGTACGAGGACATGTTACACTGACAGATGAGTGTCCCGTCGATATGGGTCACCATGGAAACCAATGACAAACAACATACTGTATATTGTGGTTAAAATATGAGGACCCAGCTGTCGGCTCACCTCTCATCTTCTGTCCTCCTCTCTTTTCTTTTTGGCGACAACATAGTTTCTCTACTCTCTTTTGCCATTCTTTGTCTCTTCATTTAAGACTGTACGCTGCCGTAAAACGTGAATAGCATGGTCGTTGTGTGTGTGTGTGTGTGTGTGTGGTAGAGTGAGTGAGGGTGATTATCTTCAGAGTGAGTAGTGAGAGAAACTAAGTGTCTCCCCTGTTCTTTCTGACCACGGTGAAATCTGGAGCAGGAGACGTTAACCCTCTCCTTGATTTCATGTTGTTTATGAAGAAGGAGAACTAGGAAATGAGACGGGGGGGAAATGCAATGCTACCAAGCCACGGCTGAGCGACGTGCGTCTCCGCGACGTGTAGTTACATTTTTTGAGAGGTGCACATCAGGTTACGGCGTAGGGTCGGTATCTCCACGTACCTACGTACTGTACGTAGCCACTGTGTCGATTTAACGCAGAAGCATAAATCATGCTTAAGAGTGCTAAATGTCCTGGTAAGGAGGCAGGTTGGGGGGGTGGATCGGTCAAACAAACACAGGACTTACGGTAGAGAGTAGTATGTAGAGAGACAACAGTAGAGAGTAGTATGTAGAGAGACAAAGGTAGAGAGTAAGTATGTAGAGAGACAACAGTAGAGAGTAAGTATGTAGAGAGACAACGGTAGAGAGTAAGTATGTAGAGAGACAACGGTAGAGAGTAGTATGTAGAGAGACAACAGTAGAGAGTAGTATGTAGAGACAACAGTAGAGAGTAGTGAGTAGAGATTAAACAGTAGAGAGTAGTATGTAGAGAGTAGTATGTAGAGAGACAACGGTAGAGAGTAAGTATGTAGAGAGACAACGGTAGAGAGTAGTATGTAGAGAGACAACAGTAGAGAGTAGTATGTAGAGAGACAACAGTAGAGAGTAGTATGTAGAGAGACAACAGTAGAGAGTAGTATGTAGAGACAACAGTAGAGAGTAGTGAGTAGAGATTAAACAGTAGAGAGTAGTATGTAGAGAGTAGTATGTAGAGAGACAACAGTAGAGAGTAGTATGTAGAGAGTAGTATGTAGAGAGACAACAGTAGAGAGTTGTATGTAGAGAGACAACAGTAGAGAGTAGTATGTAGAGAGACAACAGTAGAGAGTAGTATGTAGAGAGTAGTATGTAGAGAGACAACAGTAGAGAGTAGTATGTAGAGACAACAGTAGAGAGTAGTGAGTAGAGAGACAACAGTAGAGTTGTATGTAGAGAGACAACAGTAGAGAGTAGTATGTAGAGAGACAACAGTAGAGAGTAGTATGTAGAGAGTAGTATGTAGAGAGACAACAGTAGAGAGTAGTATGTAGAGAGACAACAGTAGAGAGTTGTATGTAGAGAGACAACAGTAGAGAGTAGTATGTAGAGAGACAACAGTAGAGAGTAGTATGTAGAGAGACAACAGTAGAGAGTAGTATGTAGAGACAACAGTAGAGAGTAGTATGTAGAGAGACAACAGTAGAGAGTAGTATGTAGAGATTCAACAGTAGAGAGTAGTATGTAGAGACAACAGTAGAGAGTAGTATGTAGAGATTCAACAGTAGAGAGTAGTATATAGAGAGACAACAGTAAAGAGTAGTATGTAGAGACAACAGTAAAGAGTAGTATGAAAGACCAAAAATGCCACGTATAGGGTAAGATTGCCCCCCAACCATACCCCCCTACACGGCATTTTTGCATTTTGCATGGGTCAAACAACACAGGACTTTCACGCAGGGGTTCGTGTCCCGTTCTTGTCCCATGTGTCACTGAAATGTACATTTTGCAACCCCACCTACAATCTTTTCCTGAACCTAACTGTCCCATTCTTGTGCCGCATGTCAGTTAAACATATGTCCCGAGCCAGAGCGTCAAAAGTTACGCCATGAGTCTAAAGGAGACTTTTTTGCGTCAATAAAAAAGGCAAAAGGTGAGTGATAATGTGTTGACACTTTACATGTCCTTCCTCATCTCCTTGCAATACCTCTCTCTACTTTCATTTCATTTTCATCTCTGCTTCCTCCTCATCTCACTTTGTTTCTTCTTGATATGTTGTGTACCTTGCATTGTCCTTCCCCACACAGTTTTTCCTCTTTCATTTAAGATCTACATCCCCTGTTGTCTCTCTCTCTTCTCATCTGCTTTTCCCTCCCATCCTTTTGTTGTTTCGTCTTTTTACTTTGCCTAGCTTGACTTTACCAAATGACGATCATGTTCCTTTTCCCTCCTCGTCCTGCCTTTTCTTCAATTGTACCACAAGAACTCTCTTTCATTCCCTTCGCACTCATATTTCTCCCCCTGATGTTTCTTTGTCTCGCACACACTCTCATGTCTTTCAAAATGCTCAAATTCTCCTCACTTTCAGCCTTTTCTTAAACATCTTTTTATGTCTTACTTATCCCCAAGCTGTGCACTCTTTTGCATGTTCTCCCTCTCTCTTATTCATACATGTAGCTTCCTCTTTAATTCACTCCTTCCCTTTTTCCCTTTCAACTTCCCTCTCTCTGATTATATTTTCTTGAAATTCATTTGGTTCTTTAACGCCTCTCTCCTTCCTGTCCTCACTGACTTTCTCCCTACCTCTCCTCATCTCTTCTTATATTCATTTAGAAGATCCTGTGAGACTGCCACTCAGCCCAGAAGAAACCTGAGTGCTCAAGCCGAGCACATGAATGTTAACTAGTCTTTTTTACTTAACAGCTCCGGCACGTGGGACAACGGAGAAAAAGATCAAACTTCAGTAAAGTTCCTTTTTTACACACAGAACTCAAGTCTTTGCTGACTAATTAAGACGGAGAAGTTGCTGCCAGGATAAAAGCGGATGACAAGCAGGCTGAGAATGAGACTTTATATAATAAGAGCATGCACTGTAAAAAGTGCTTAGTTGTATCAACTTAAAATACAGAGTGAACTAGTTGCATGAATTATTTTGAGTTTTAACAACTCTTCCTGGATTGTGCTGTTAATGTAGCGATAATAGTTGAGGGTACAACAAGAATCTGTCCCTTCAACTCATTCCCAAATTGTTATAACAACTAATATCAACTGGCAACTTGCAGTTGTAATAGTCAGAACAAAACCATGTTGTTCCTCGGACCAAAATATTCTTTTTGTTGACACAGGAAATAACATGTACTGCTGACAGAAAATGAAAAAAAAACTTTTTTACAGTGTGGCTGAGTTCAGAAAAATAATTGGGTTTGGGTCTGTAGATGTTTAGTGTTCAAACATTCTCTAAATTTGTCTGAGCAGCTAATTGAGCAGACTTTGACACAGAGAATCTCACAGAGTTTCCAGTGTTCAAAGTTCAAGTCATACCCTAACCTCACTTCACCCTGTGTATACTGTAGCTATTTGGGTATCAAATGAATATCATGTTCTTTTAAGACTTTGGTTGGAAAATAATGTGGATAAAAGATTCAACACTATTTCCTGGAAACTGTGTAGTTCTTGAAGTTTAAGGGCCCTATTTTAACGATCTGAGCGCACAGCGTGAATCGCCTGGTGCAGGTGCGTTTAGGGTGTGTACGGACCCACTTTTGCTAGGTTGCATGGTTCAAAAGGGTTGTACTTAGTGTCTTCATTAATTCATAGGTGTGTCATCTCTCATTCCGTTTAAAAGCCAGGCGTGTTTGTACCTTGGCACATTGCTATTATGATAGAGGATTTGCTAAGCAGAAAGGAGAGATCATATCATAATACTATTTCACATTGTAATATTTTTATTTGTAATTGTCTGCATGCTTGCATACTGCTGAGCGTCCCTGTGTGTGTAACAAGCATAGTGTGCATGCGCTGTGCACAAGCCTAGGCGCATTTTGCGTTATGGCACCAGTGCATTAAAAAAAAAAAATCATATATATGTTATTTTTTCACAGCTGTACATTTCTAACACTGTATGGATGTCTTGACCTCATTGTTGTACATTCTGGCTTGGGTTAATTCAATTCAATTATACTTTATTGACCCCTTGGGGAAACTTTTATAGGACGGTTTCTTGGAAGGTTAAAAGCTTTGCAAAACATGAACAAATACTGGACATACCACTCTCTGTATGTATTTGTTCATGTTTTGCAAAAAAAATACATACAGAGAGTGACTGCCATATAACTTTCTTTTATTATCTAGTTTGACAGTCAGCTATAACAGAACAAGAACATAATAAACTACTTTAAAGTTGAGATTGTTGCATAGACCCGCATACTCGCCCATACCAGCATTTTAGGCAGAATCAATATCGGAACAACTGTATTTCAAGAGATAAGATTGTATTTTCTTGACATTAATCATGGCATTATGATTGACAGTCTTAAGCCCTGGGCTGGCATCTCAATCAGCCCTCGACTGTCTTTCTCCTTTGTTAGAGAAATAATAGATGAAGAATAATGTTTGTGCTTGTGCCATGTTGATTTGTGCGGTGTTCCTCAGGGCTCACATCTTGGGCCCTTCTAATTCTTTTGTATATGCTTCCCCTGTGACACATTATGTGCAGCTTTTTGTTGCACAAGACATTACAAAACATAACTCTTTAAGTGCACTACATTATTCCAATAACTTAACTGTGATAGACTTTCTTTTAAAGCAGCAGGCATTATCAGGGAATGCTTCACTTTGCGTGTTAGGTGTCACATCAACACCTTAAAACATCTAAACTAAAGTCACTAAAGTACAAGCAATAGAGACCTACCCTTTTGGTGGACCTCATTCAATTCAACTCAATTGTATTGATAGTATCAAATCATAACAAGAGTTATCTCAAGACACTATATAGATAGAGTAGGTCTTGACCACACTATGAATTACAAAGACCCAGCAATTCCAATTATACTAACTTTTAGGCAGAAACCTTGGACAGACCCAGGCTCTTGGTGGGCGGGCATCTGCTGGTGCCGGTTGGGGGTGTGATGAACAGTGGCAATTATAGTAACAATAAAGATAGTGGAGCTATGACTAGAAATAGTAGTTGTAGTAGTTCATGGCGTAGCACGGCACTGCAGGGCGTTGAGCAGGACCACGGCGGCAGCTGCAACCATGATTTAGGTGCCTCCCCAATCCAAGGAAAACTGTGAACATGGGACCCAATTTGGAAAAAAATATTTACAATAGTGAACGGGGAGAAACAAATTCTTTTCATCCCCTTTGAATTGAGCTATGGATTTCAAACATTGTGTTAATCAATTTAAAAGCTAACTTTCCAAGTGAAGAAAGTCTCAGTTTGCTGTAGGTTTGTCGGTAGTACTACTTAGTTTTCTGTGAAACCGTTCAGTGAACTACATCTCTCATCTCCCAAAATTTATGCCACCTTGCTTGATGCACGCATGCACGCATGCCCGCTAGCTAGCTACCTTAGCGCTGTTCCACAACACGTGTAACATTATCTTACCTGATGTGTTTTATCCAGTGAAGTGTTTTCAGCAGAGATGTAAAAGAAGGAGCAAGATCCTCAGCTCGTGTGAGTAACATTACATGCTGGTACAATACCCACAGACATCGTAGCTTCAGCGAGACGTCATCCATGCAACTTTGAAGTGTGTAGTCTTTTTACGTAATTTCACAGTCTTATACTTCAACAGATAAATGATAAACTGAGACCTTCTTGACTTGCAAAATTATCTTTTAAACTGACGAACATCAAATGTGTAATCCATGGATTGGTGGATCCATTCACCACCGTTCCTATTTTTTCCGAATTAAGGTCCCAAGGCAGTCCACCAGAAAGGGAGGGACTTCGCCTCTCTATGGCATTCATCCAACATTTGGAAAACTATAAAGAATCTACCTAGATAAAGCCTCAGTAAAGCCACTACAGTTTCTAAAAGCAGCAGTAAGGCTGTGCAGAGCCCCCATGCATGGCTCATATTACTTAATTATTGGCTTCACTGCACTGGTAGCCTTTAAGTCCCTGATTAATTTAAAGATCACCTAATGCATATGGAATATTAGATTTCTTTTTTTCTTACACTGCATGACATAGCCAGGTCATTTAGGTCCAGTGACTGAGGGAGCTTTACTGTGGCAGCCCTTTCTCTCAACAACTTAAAACATATCGTTTTATATTGGCTCTTGGGTGATGTCATCGAACAGCATGTCAGTGTTTTCCATTGAAGTTATTTATACAGCTCAATATCACAAATCTGCCTCAAGCTACTTTACAGTGTGTACACTGACTGTCCTTAAACCCTCGAATCAGATAAAGAAACACACAAAAAGCCTCTCAGGTCAGGAAGAGGAACACAGATCCCTCTCCCAGGACGGACAGACGTGAAATACATGTGTGAACTGAACAGACCAACATAGTATAATTACAATATTGAAGACTAAAAAAAACTGCGGCCCATTGGTTAATTGTCTTTATTGGCACTGGCCTGACCCAATCAAATCCAGGAACCCCCTTCCCCATTTCCGGCCCTGAGACACAAGCTATAATAGTTATGCTTATTCTGGAAGTTTAGCATCCACGTTAAAATGGAACAACGACCACCAAAGAGCAAGGGAGGTGCATAGAAATTACAGGAGAAAAAAATTAAGAATCTACAGGCGGATGCCTCAAAATGTGCCAAAATTTCCAGAGTGACCATTCCAGGGCCATGGGAGCGAGTGAGGAAAAGATGGAAGAGAGTAGTTGACGACGTGGTAAGGAGTAGGCAAATTAACAGTGTGAGTGTGTGTGTGTGTGTGTGTGTGTGTGTGTGTGTGTGTGTGTGTGTGTGTGTGTGTGTGTTTTATGTGCGCCTCACGTCATAACGACAACAAGCAGTTTGGCTGTAGTTAAGTTAGTGTCTGTCAGGTAACCTAACTGTTTAAGCTTACATTGAAAATGCTAGCAGTTGGCCTGTTGGGTAGCTGAAAAGTCTGTGTGATCTATAAAATCAGTGTTTGAATTAATTATTTAAGTGTAAGATCAACAGACAAGTCCAGAGACCCCTCTTGAAGGATCCAAAACTATCACATGAATGCAGAACACTAGGCAACTCATATCATAGAATGCACGCATATTTTAAGAGGACTGTCTGCAGGGAATGTGTCTGACCAATCACGGTGGGTGTGGGCTGCCTGGGCCAAAAATGCCAGGGCTGATTTTTTGTCCCAGTCCAGATAGATTGTAAACATACATATATGAAGAGTTTAAACTATCACCTTGGCTTCGAGGCAATTAGTTAAATTCACAATGATGCTGTTAGATTTAGAGACCAAAAACGTTTTTTTTTTTACTTCTGCTGTAGTCTCGCATTGCCAGCTCTGTCTCCATAGCGGTGTGGAGGAAGGTCTCACCACAGATGCATTCTGGGATAGGAGAGTGCATCGCAATCCCACCAATCTGTCCCAAATCATCCCAGTTGTTGTTGTTACCCGTAGTGAACAGGTTTTGAGAACAGCATCACGTAGAGAGTGGAAGGCGAAGGACATCCAGCGCCAGATGTCAGGCATTTATCTTGGAAATGTACTTGTTGATCCAGACTACTTCTGCTGTGAAGTTGGAATTTTTTAACACAGGGGTCTATGTAGTCTATATCCATGACGTTCCACTTCCGGGATTGCTCTAACCTCTGGTGGATTTGTGAGGACTATGGTTAACTGCTCCTCAGATCTCTGCAGGGTAAATCCAGACAGCTAGCTAGACTATCTGTCCAATCTGAGTTTTCGGTTGCACGACTAAAACTACTTTTGAACGTCCACATGTTCCACCAAAACAAGTTCCTTCCCGAGGCTATTTAGTAGAGGCACCGTGGCTTCGTCCGGCGCTTAGCGCCGCCCAAGACGATTGTGATTGTTTAAAGAAATGCCAATAAACCAGAGCACGTTTTTCTCCCATCCAGGAATGCTGTGTGGACTAGACAGATCCTCCTCCACAGCGCTGTTTAGGAAGGTCTGGCAAAGCGAGACTAGGGTCTATAGGAATTGACTCTCCTCAAGTGGCCAGTCGAGGAACTGCCGTTTTTGGCACTTTTGCTTCACTTTTCAGCCCTGGATTACTATAAATAAATAAATACAATAAATGTTAAATGAATTCACATTCATTGTGACTAGCATTTTGTATGATGGTTCCCCCATTAAATACTCATTTTTAACACTAAATTGCTTTTAACAATGCACCTTGCACATCTGCATCCATGTTTTGTAATGTTTTTTTTTTTCCTTTCTCTCTGAGCTGTTCGAATGAAGTTTGATTGCATTAGAAATCTTTCAGCCATCTCAAATATCAGTGATTAATGGTTTTCTGGCATCAGTCAAAGAGCAAGAGCTTCCTTTTAGCACCTCGTTATTCTAATTCAGCATTCAACAATAAAGCACGGAGAAATCCATGACAGAAGAGAAAGGAAATCATTTTCTCCTCCGACAGTAGCCTCAATAGCGTAGAATGTAGTGCTGCCACAAGATTTAGAGTTTAAAGTGGGGTGCACGATGGGACTGGAATTATCTTTCTATGATGAGTAATCACTGCCACTAATTGCTCTCTCAACCTACAAGTGTAATCTACAGCGGAAACTCAACAGGTTCAGTCATCTTTTCTGAGGGCTGCTGGGAGTCCTTCTGGAAAATGGAGGAAATCACAAACTGAATTATAACTAGAAGAAGCAGGTTATGAAAGGATTGTTCAGACTGACAGCCCAAATCTGTGCTTCAGATAGTCTGGACAGCAACAAAACAGTTTGAAATGGGATTCTACATATGCTTCTCAGTCTAGATTCTGGCCGCTCGAATCGGACAATTTCACACAATGACGATGTCATATCCAGAGTATTTTTTTTAATTTTATTAACCTTTATTTTACCAGGAAATAATCGATTGAGAATTTGAGAATCAGAATCTCTTTTTCAAGGGAGTCCTGGCCAAGACAGCAGTATAATAGTTCCATATTAAAATATACAGTGAAAATCAAACAATATAAAACAAAAACAGAAAGTTGGCAATTCAACATCATCTCAACATAATCAACAGCAGCGCTCAGTTACAGCACATGTGCATTTAGTACTCACATAGTCCTTTATGCTAATTTTAAACTGTCATTGTTGGTAGGTAGTCTAATTTAAGATGATTCCTACAATTTATACCAGGATGAGGGTGCAAAAACTTTAAAGGCACTTTTCACCGAAGACAGTTCGCGTTCGGGGAATGTCATATATGATTTGCCAAGTCAGGAGAGAACATACAGTAAGGAGGCAGTTTACACAGTATGGTCGCAAAAAGAAAAATATACCAATGCTCCAACCTGCGATTGTGCAAAGAAGGCCAACCAACACTCTCATACAATGATACAGTGATGAGTACGAAAACTAGAATTTGTTACAAATCTTAGTGCTGCGTGGTATACTGAGTCCAGCATTTTCAGAGAAGATTGATTTGCATGCATGTGTAAAATATCACCATAATCCATCAGAGTAGTCTATATCAGCAACGTTTCATTTACGGGATTGTCCGGAGGTTCCGCCACAATTCCGACAATCAAATTATGTTCTTTGTATCTTTATTTTGAGTCAAATTCTCATCACACACTCAACAGCCATTTTAATTCCAGAGCTCGCCTCCCTACGTGCACATTTTCCATCAAAACAAGTTCCTTCCGGAGACTATTTTGCAGGGGCACCGTTATTCCGTCTGGCGCGTAGCGCCGCCCAAGATGATTGTGATTGGTTTAAAGCAGCGCTTCTCAAAGTCCGGTTCAAGGTCCCCATCCGGACCAAATGACAAGTCAACCAGGACCCAGACCATAAACCTGATGTTATGAATACTAAACCTTATGAAGTGTAACGTTTTCTATTTTTTTAAATACATTTTACTGATCAATAAATTGTTAGTGAAGTTGAATATACAGTAGTGGTGTAACGGACCCTAGTTGGTCTCCCTCTCCCTAAAAACATAACAAGTTTGAACTTATTTTTACAACTGAAATAAAAATGTATTAGAGAGAAAGTAGGCTACCGAAAAAAGGTCCGGGACCGAATTCTAGGTAGTGGTATCAGTAAAAAAGTTGATTGACTGCTTTTGTTATCGTCAATTGTTCTGGACCCCTGACCTTAACTCTCAAGTTGTCCTCGGGTCAAACTGGACCCATTTACAAAGTTTTTATTTCAGAAATATGGGTTTCGTTCAACCACATTGCCCGAAAATATCAATAATAAATTATAAATAAATTATAATATTAATAAAACGTTGACAGTCTGTGATAACCCATCAACAACTTATGGTAACTATTAGTCAACATTAGTAACTATTAGTCAAAATAACTCAAAATTTCTGCTTTTTAACTCCGAAATAAGATATGATTTCATATAAATGAGGTTTATTGACCATGAATTCCAAAAATAAGTGTAAAACTAGAGGTAATAAGTTGGAATGAAGTAGACGTAACACAGAATTGGGTGATAATTTATACTATATTAACAGACAAAACAAAGCGGGGGTGCATGGTCTACGGGAAGACAACACAAAGGTTAACCATTGTGTTGTCCTCGGGTCAAATTTGACCCGTTTTCAAAAAGTTTCTATATTAGAAATTTGGTTTCTTTCAATCAAATTGTCAGAAAAAAAAGGAATGTGGATGGTTCCATAAAACTCTCTTCACAAGTTAAATAAATGATCAGTTCACTACTTTCATTGAATTTAGTTGTTTTATTCAATTTTATAGCGTTAGAAACAAAAATTGATTAAAGAACGTTGAAAAAAGTGACAAAAATGTCAAAGAATTAAAAAAATTACAAAAAAGCACACAAAAAATTACAAAAACATTGGATGAAGTAACAAAAAAATTGAAAAAAGCGAAATAGACGTGAAAAAAAAGCGACAAAAACAAATTAAAAAAAGTTTTCTATTTTGACCCAGGAAAAAAATAAGTTGCATGGTCGAAGGGAAGACAAGGGTTAAAAAAATTCAGATGCAGACTTTTGAGTGATGCGTTTGAGAACTCCTGCATTAAAGAAATGCCAATAAACCAGAGTACGTTTTCCTTCTATCCAGTAACGCTGTGTGGACCAGCCAGCGCTGTGGAGGAAGGTCTGGTAATGCGAGACTAGGACACACACATCTGATGTGATGACTCGCTGAAAATAGTGCAGACGGTCTGTCTTACAGATCTAATTTGAGAAACCAATCGGATTTGTCTTCAGTCTGAATGTAGCCTCAGAAAACCTTCTCACAAAATAACTCTACACTGCATGGGAAGTTTGTGATGCAAAACAGTTTAATGAGTTTTCAAGGGTGGATTATTCCGTCAAGTGCCCCAGCAACATGACTAGCTTTGAATATTAGGCTTCTTAGAATTTTGGTTTGTCACATCCATTCATACGCTGTGACTGCCTCTGTATTCCAATCGTTTCCGTGCAACCTATCCAAAGAGACAGCCTCGTTTGAGCTTTTTTTTTTTTAGCTATCCGAATAAAAGATTATCTTCCTAATGTCCAGATTAGCGTTGGGACCAGGAGATAAATTTGTGTGCAGTTACAGTCTGTTGTTCTCTGATGTTGACTGTTTTTTTTGGGAACGCGAGCCAAAATCTCTCGCTGTGTGATTCTATTCACGATGATACAGAGAGCAAAGAGGAAGGCTTGACATCCTGACATGCAGACAGTGGGGGGAAAAAAAGTCATTCTGTTCCAAAAATAAAAATAAAATATATTTTTGAATTATGTTAACTTGTCAGGCTTCTTGCAACAACAAAAAATGGTTCCTCTTGATTTGAAATCCCTCGCAATTTCATACCGAATCTTGTTCTAAGTATGATTGTCACATAATAAGACTGTTTGGGCAATTACTGCAGCTTCCATAAGGGAATTACTTTTGCACTTCATTAAAATGAAGCAGAGAATATAATTGCGTCTTTTTTTCTCCCTTCCCCTCAATGGTCCCTTGCTTCCATCTCTCTCTGTTTAGTTTTTCTCCAAGAATCTGTCTCTCACACATTTCATATTTTGCGCAGATTCATGCGCGCACGCACACATACACACACCAAAAGAAATGTATTTGAAATTGCAAATAGCTCAGAAGAGTAAGCCTCTTGTGTCTCCGGGGAGATGAGACTTGGATTCAAGGTTTTCACTTTGAAAAACAATGTACTTACGATGGCATTTTGCCTGCGAGGGAAATCGCTTCCTCCTCTGCCCTCACTCTCTTTTCTCCGATCCCTCCATTTGGTAAAGAGGATTTAAGGGCTTGTTTAACATCGTCAGAAGCATCTTTGCTTTTGTGTGTATATGTATGTTTGTGCTTATGGCACAGTGTGTGTGTGTGTGTGTGCGTGCGTGTATGCACAGAAATGCATATGTATGTCAGTGTTATGCTGCTGTGTTAAATACATCTGTCTCACTCTGCTTCTGTGAGTGTTTCTTTGCATCTAGATGCTGTGTGATGAGTGTGTGTGTGTTTGTCTCTGCCGACATGAGCAAAACGCTCACTGAAGATGTAACCTTCGCCTGCTACTATTTTGCTCCTCTCTGCTGAGGGAAGCTGTTTCACTTTATTTGCATTACAGCAGAGATGAAAAATAGCACACAGACAGCCTGCCGACTCGACAGGACTAGTAAACGCATTTTAGGTCCAATCTTCTGCCAAAATCCTCCCCATCATACAAAATCAAATATTGGCTCTTTTGATTTTTCATCTTTTCTGACCTTACACGTTTGCTTGTTTGTTTGTTAAAAAAAAAAAAAAACTGTGTCTGCAAAAAAAGTAAGAGAACAGCGAATGTTACAATCTGATTCATTCAGATGTTTATTTTTTTATTTTTCCATTCTAACACAGCAATTCCTGCCTGCTTTTCCACCCCTGACTTCATGCTTTTTCAGTCTGTTCTCCATAATATAGAGCTTGCAGCAATGTATTCAGAGCAAACTGTAGGGAATCTGATTTATTCACATATCTTTTCCCATTTTCAATATCCCTGTCATAACAAAAAAGAGGTCAATGTGAGGCTATGTGTGCTATTTTTTTGGAGGAATCTACTGCAGCATAGAGCAGACTACAGGTCATCACTTTTCATAAAAGTAAGCATACATAAATCCTTATGACTGCAGATTTGTTTTTTTGTGTTTAAAAATCTCTGGCTTAGAGCTGCAAAGATGAAGCGATTAGTTGTCAACTATTAAACTAATCGCCAACCATTTTGATAATCGATTAATCGTTTTGAGTCATTTCTTTAATGGAATAAAGGTAAAACTCTGATGTCAGCTTGTTCAATGTGAATATGTTCTAGTTTCTTCTCTCCTCTGTGACAGTAAACTGAATATCTTTGAGTTGCGGACAAAACAATGAGCTGCCAGAACTTATTTTTTACGGATTTATATCTTAGGGTGCATGCATTCCAAAGGGCCAACCCAGTTTTAAGTGCACATCGCTCACCGTGTGTTGCCTATATTATATGTCTGAGTGGACAAATATGACGTGCGGAGTTCCCCAAGGCTCCATTCTGGGGCCTCTGCTGTTAAATTGGTTTGAGTCATTTTTAAATACATTGATTCCAGCTTGTTGAATGTGAATATTTTCTAGTTTCTTCTCTCCTCTGTGACAGTAAACTGAATATCTTTGAGTTGTGGACAAAACAAGACATTTGAGGACGTCATCTTGGGACTTTGGGAAAACACTGATCTAAATGGTTCACTATTATCTGACATTTTAGAGACCAAACAACTAATCCATTCATCCAGGAAATAATCCACAGATTAATCCATAATGGAAATAATCGTAGTTTCAGCCCTACTCAACGTTTATGGCTGTAGGAAATGGAAGTATAAGAATTCACATTGGAGATCAAATCAAACATTCAGGCTACATTTACATTGCTACGTTTTGGTTTAAAAAGGAATATCGTTTCCCCCTCTCATTCCCCCTGCTCTGGTGTTTCCCCCTCTCATTCCCCCTGCTCTAGCGTTTCCTCCTCTCATTCCCCCTGCTCTGGCGTTTCCCCCTCTCATTCCCCCTGCTCTGGCGTGTCCGAGCCCCTAAACTGGAGACATTTGGAAACACTTCTGACCCGTTTTGGTTTGGAATCTGGGGTTGTATTTCAGTCTCAACGGCTGCAAACGGAGACCTTTGGCATCACCGACACTGACGCCAACGTTTCTCCTCCTGATTGGGTCTCATCAGTCATCAGGTAAGCTACTAACGTTACCCCATGGTGACGTTAGTAGCTTACCTGATGACTGATGACAGCTTGGATGACAGCTTGGAGACTCCGCCCACTGTTGGTAGTTACCATTAACTACCAGCAGTGGGCGGAGTCTCCAAGCTGCCTCCTGTTTATGTCCAGTATACCAGAATGTTGATGAGATATGAGGTTTGGGTGTGTTAGTTTAAACAGAGATTAGATCTTCTACTGGAGATAAAAACTCTTGGTGCACAGAGATCACTTTGGGCTCAAAACTTAAATGCTTATGGACTGTTCGTTATTTATTTAAGGGGCCACCGGAGGAGCTTTGGGACCTTTAGCCAAAAAAGACATGACCCTCCCCTCGACAGTAAAAAAAATTTCTATGACCCTCCAAAACGATTTGGAAAAAAAGGCATGACCCTCCCCCAGCAATGTATCGTTGCCTTCTGTACTGGTTTGCACTTGGCAAATATATAAAGATTCCCATTGTTTCTTTACAGCCATGACATACGTGACTAAACCTCTGCATTCTCATCTGACGCATCCCACTCCTCTGTTATGGTGTGGTGGCCATTTCAGTAGATTTACTCACTAACATTGTTGTGGAAACACAATAAGCATGGAAACTAAATGCACACTTCCTGCATTACTGCATTACTTCAAATACTAAGTTACTCCTCTAGTAATCTAGTATTCACATGAAATAAAACAATAAAATATTGAGACCAGTCAGCAAGGCACTCTGGGTAGCCTGGCCCTGACACACCAACCAGACGGCCGACCGTCGGCAGAAAAGGCAGTCGGACTGATCAGTCGGGTCCCCGAGGTCCAAAAAATGCCTCAGAACACACCGAAGAGACGCCGACTTGAGCATATGCTCTGCGCGTGTGCGAAACGTAATACGTCTCCATAGCAGCAGGCAGCGCTGCTCTGTATTGTTTCCATTAACAGTCTGATTATTTCCCAGAAAATGAAAACCGGCAGCTGATTGGACGAACGCGTCACGTGGTTCTTTTTTCTCCAGAAATTCACAGCCAGACTGTCATGGCGGCTTGTTCAGAATACGATCTCATATTGTACTAAAATAGTTCATCGAAACGTGTTTCTGAAAACATTTTAAGAGAGAAATAGGCCATGCAGTTTCTGAATCTGTCTTCATTTCAGATTGACAAAGGTCAGTTTAAAAGATTTTTGTCAGATTTTGAGAGGCTCATCCGCTCCCCATTTCCGGGCGAGTCCCGACTGCCCTGTCTCCGACTGAACATGTTGGGTCGGCCCAAATGAAGGCCGACGGCTCCTCGGATGGACGACGGCACGGGACACACCGAACAGACTCGAGTCACCGACCTCGCCAGACGGTCCGACGGCCGATTATCGGGCTGGTGTGTCTCCTCTCTAACATTCAACATACAAACTGGTTGCTCGTCACTAGGCTTCCTCCACTTCACCGTTTAAACAAAGTGGATTAAACGTATAAAAGTCCAAATCTACACAAAACCCGCAGTCAATTAGTAAGCTGACATCAGATGTATATACATGGCATTTAGGAAACCTTTACTGCAACCTTGGCACGGTAAGATGTCCAGACTAGTGCAACAGTATCTTTCGTTTTTTGCGTCCTGCTGCTCCCATCGTCAGCCAGGAAATACTTTTTTTTACTAAAGCAGTATATGAAATCTGATGTATTACCTACCACCATTTAGTTGTTTTGTGTTATTTAAGATATTTATAAAATATCTGATCATGTCAGACGTTAATTATTACACTCATTTTTTAAACAACCACCAGGGGGCAGCTCCCCCTGCCCCCCCCAGCAAACTCCGCGTATGTGGTCAGACCCATCTGGTAGCGAAGTAGGGGCCGAGACTGAGAGCTACATGGATAAATATGCACCAAACAAGCCACTTTGAAATGTTGCTGTTTCATGAATACAAAAGTTTGGTGACCCCCCCCACCCCCCTCTGGACTGAAAAATGTTGGATGACCCTCCCCTCAGCACAGAATAAAAAGACATGACCCTCCCCTATTTTCCTCCGGTGGTCCATTCCATAAATACCGAACGGTCCCTTAAAAACCAAAATGTATGTATGTATGTATCTCAATACTACACTCCCACTAACTGGAAGACAGTTATGTGTCAAACACTCACTTAGAAAGTGACATCCATTATTTTAGAATGTCTGTATTATGCATATCCATGTTTGTATTTCAGTCCAATTAACCACTCAGTTCAAGTCAGAATCTGCATATTGTCTCTGTTTGTCCCAGTTTACCTGGCCCCTCTGCCCAGGACTCACCTCGTCTGGGAAGCATCCTGGAAGTGCTGATGACCAAACATTTTGATTATTTTTTTGGGGTTTTACCTTTATTTGATAGTGACAGTGGATAGAGAGTAAAGGTGGGAAAAAGATGGGGGATGAAATGCAGCAAAGGGCCGCGAGTCAGATTCAAACTCGGGCCGCTGCAAAGGACTCAGCCTACATGGGGCGCACGCTCTTACTGGGTGAGCTAGAGGTCGCCCCATAGAGGAATCAGACTTGTAGTATGCTTCACTGTGTTATTTACTCCCCTTCAAGTGTGGAGGCTAGTCTGACGTCAAGACAAACTTCAGCGAGTTGCCAAATGTCATCTAGTGGGCCTTTGTCCTCATTAAGTTTTATTTCAACAGCCTTCTATATCCAAATGAAATTCAGGTGACATTTAGCACTCTTTCATTTACACTTAACTACATATATGCGTCTCAGTCGGCCAGATCACAGATCTGATTGCAGTCTGTCTTTGTTTTTCTCGGGTACAGGGTCGGTTCTGCAGTCCTTGGAGTCACACTATAACATTATTTTTTCCTGTTGTAAAATAGGTTTGGGTAACTACTTAGTTGAGAGATATTTGTGTTGTGTTCATGCTGATTTTATTATTGGAGAACTGACACAAGATAAACATCTACGACATCATCACTGGATGTTTTCTTTCCACTCACCCCAAAATTCCACCAGTTGCGGATGCGCCCCATTCCGTTGTCCGCCATGCTTCAAATCACACCGGGAGCTTCCGAAGAAGAGCATTTAACCTGCCTGACTCAAGCACAAGCCCTTCCACTTCCCATGGCTTGCATCTTAAAAAATAGACCTGGCATGTATTTTTAGCAGAGCGGAGATTCACTTCTTGCAAGCTTCTGGGATGTACTGCTTTGCGGCTGGTAGAATAACAAACATAATTTTAAGTGTGGGCCGTTGCTGGCGGCGGCGACTACGATGCACCGCAGATGGATTGGTGAAATTTAGGGGTGAGTCTCTTGGGTGTCGATAACTAGGGTTGGGAACCGAAATCCATTCCCAAATTAGAACTGATTCCAAAATGCCAAGAGCCTGGTTCCCCTAAAAATAATTTGTTTTGGTTCTGCTTATCGGTTCCTCAACAACTACACATGGCACTTTTTCTGGATTGGATGAAGCAGCGCAAAGCGATGCATTTTGTTGTGTTTAGGCAGTGTGGGCAAGATGATTAAGAGTTGTGAGCACACGAGTCAGCCTTGCGCCACAGACCGCAGACGAGAGACACGGGCAGAGTAGAGCAAAGTCTCGGAGAGAAGAGCAGTCGTAGTGACGTCGCTCCTGAAGCAATGTCTGGAATATGAACATGAAATCAATATGAATTATGTAAAAGTTTGAAAAATCGTATTTTTTTCTCTGAATTAACCCTTGTGTTGTCTTCGTGGGTCAAAATTGAAAATTAACATTTTTTGCGCTTAGGTTTTTTTGGACACTTTTTAATGAATTAATACACTCTCAGTCGCTAAGATGACACCATCTTATTATTCATTGTCAGTAAACCTCATTTATATGAAATTATACCTAACATTTGTGTTGAAAAAGCTGAAATTATGAATTATTTTACTAATAGTTAAGATCAGAGGATGTTGATGGATAATCACAGACTGTCAAAGTTTTTTCAAAGGCTTTAAATGTATAAAACACCTAAAATTCAATTAAAGTAGTGAACTGATCATTTATTTGACTTGTCAAAAGTGTTTTATGGAACGATCCATGTTATTTTGGGGCAATATGGTTGAAAAAAAAAACATATTTCTGATATTTTTGACAATGGGTCCAATTTGACACGAGGAAAACAGGAGGGTTAAGCATGTGATCTATTTTCATCCCGTCCCTCAAAAAATCGGAATCTGAACAAAATCCAAACAATACCCAACCCAATCGATGACTAAAAGCTGTTTCATGCTTCTTGTGTTCAGCGCGGTCGGGGTGCTGTGGACGCCGCCAACCGTCTGGTCTTTCATACTGATTGCGGTCAGATCGGCTCAAAGAACAGACTTCTTCTCTCCTGTAGCCAATCATTGCAACGCGGTCTATGAGACCGCCTCCACATTGTTTCAAAATCTTGGAGGTCGCCCGCGTTGAACGCAAGAAGAGTGAAACGGCTTTAACCATATCCAAACCAATGCAACAGACTGCCGATGGTGAAAATGATGTTTACTCTTGTTGAAAACAGCTGAAGGTGCTTTCTCACAGATGGTACTTTTTATTTAATATAGGCTATTTATTTTAGATGCATTTCCAGTTAGATGTCTTGCAGCTGTATATTTTCAAACAAGGAAGGAAACCCCATCTTTGCATTTTATTTTTGATCACAGTCTGTTTTAAGAAAAGTGCTCATTACACCTCACATGTGGCTTTGACTTACAACTGAACATTTAGCCCACTTTGTAAAAAAAAATACCGAGATATATATCGTGTATCGCCATTCAGCCGAAAAATACAGAGAGATGATTTTGAGTCCATATCACCCAGCCCTGCTCTGAGGGTTTATAACTGAAATCAATAAGCAGAAACAGAATCGATCAAATCCAAACAATAACCAACCCAATCATCCAAACCAATGCAACGGACTGCCGATGGTGTATATTATGTTTACTCTACCAGAAATGAGTCTATATTAAAGACATTTCCAGCCCGCTGCATCCTTTATGTGTGATGTCATCTCCTTACAGCTCGCCAGAGTCCCCGTGCTCATTTACCTGCTCAGTCTGAGAAACAGGCAGATATAGAGAGGGGGTAATTGAGGGCAGACACACCCTGCCAACCCAAACGCTCATCCTCAGGACCCTCTGTGCTTGACACACACATATTATTTATGCAAAGTGGGTTATGGATCCCCATTACTCCTGTGTGATTTACTCTGGTGTAATAAATGGAGCTTAGTAGTTTTATGAATTCCCCAGAATCATGCGTAGGTCCTTCAGAGGATGTCTCAAAGTTGCACAGCGATAATGATCCAGAAAGAATCATTGCTTTAAGAATTATTTCTGAAATGATACACAGTGTTTGGCAGTTTGACCCGTGGTTAGGTCAGGTTAGGTCAACAACCCGTTCTCTCTCCCAACTCGTAAAATACTGACTGCTTGGTCAGTGTTTCTCAGCGTCGGATACTTCTGCAAAAATCCCCCTTTAGTGTCTGTATGGAACGCACCAGGCAAAGCAGCAGCGCTGTAAGATGATGTAGTATGAAGAGAGACAACGGTAGAGTGTAGTATGTAGAGAGACAACGGTAGAGAGTAGTATGTAGAGGGACAACAGTAGAGAGTAGTATGTAGAGGGACAACAGTAGAGAGTAGTATGTAGAGAGACAACGGTAGAGAGTAGTATGTAGAGAGACTGGGGTAGTTTCATATTTTGGTCAACTATACATAGCAGAGTAGAAAGCGTATTATAAACAAGAAGTAAAGGTAGATTAAAATGAGGTACTAACAGATGCATCTCTCTGCAAAACAACACAAGACAATCACAGGAGAACTCTTCTGTGCTGCTCTGTACGGTCTCGTTATCTATTATATATATACAGTGAGGAAAATAAGTATTTGAACACCCTGCTATTTTGCAAGTTATCCCACTTGGAAATCATGGAGGGGTCTGAAATTGTCATCGTAGGTGCATGTCCACTGTGAGAGACATAATCTAAAAACAAAAATCCAGAAATCACAATGTATGATTTTTTAACTATTTATTTGTATGATACAGCTGCAAATAAGTATTTGAACACCTGTCCATCAGCTAGAATTCTGACCCTCAAAGACCTGTTAGTCTGCCTTTAAAATGTCCACCTCCACTCCATTTATTATCCTAAATTAGATGTACCTGTTTGAGGTCGTTAGCTGCATAAAGACACCTGTCCACCCCATACAATCAGTAAGAATCCAACTACTAACATGGCCAAGACCAAAGAGCTGTCCAAAGACATTAGAGACAAAATTGTACACCTCCACAAGGCTGGAAAGGGCTACGAGGAAATTGCCAAGCAGCTTGGTGAAAAAAGGTCCACTGTTGGAGCAATCATTAGAAAATGGAAGAAGCTAAACATGACTGTCAATCTCCCTCGGACTGGGGCTCCATGCAAGATCTCACCTCGTGGGGTCTCAATGATCCTAAGAAAGGTGAGAAATCAGCCCAGGACTACACGGGAGGAGCTGGTCAATGACCTGAAAAGAGCTGGGACCACCGTTTCCAAGGTTACTGTTGGTAATACACTAAGACGTCATGGTTTGAAATCATGCATGGCACGGAAGGTTCCCCTGCTTAAACCAGCACATGTCAAGGCCCGTCTTAAGTTTGCCAATGACCATTTGGATGATCCAGAGGAGTCATGGGAGAAAGTCATGTGGTCAGATGAGACCAAAATAGAACTTTTTGGTCATAATTCCACTAACCGTGTTTGGAGGAAGAAGAATGATGAGTACCATCCCAAGAACACCATCCCTACTGTGAAGCATGGGGGTGGTAGCATCATGCTTTGGGGGTGTTTTTCTGCACATGGGACAGGGCGACTGCACTGTATTAAGGAGAGGATGACCGGGGCCATGTATTGCGAGATTTTGGGGAACAACCTCCTTCCCTCAGTTAGAGCATTGAAGATGGGTCGAGGCTGGGTCTTCCAACATGACAATGACCCGAAGCACACAGCCAGGATAACCAAGGAGTGGCTCTGTAAGAAGCATATCAAGGTTCTGGCGTGGCCTAGCCAGTCTCCAGACCTAAACCCAATAGAGAATCTTTGGAGGGAGCTCAAACTCCGTGTTTCTCAGCGACAGCCCAGAAACCTGACTGATCTAGAGAAGATCTGTGTGGAGGAGTGGGCCAAACTCCCTCCTGCAGTGTGTGCAAACCTGGTGAAAAACTACAGGAAACGTTTGACCTCTGTAATTGCAAACAAAGGCTACTGTACCAAATATTAACATTGATTTTCTCAGGTGTTCAAATACTTATTTGCAGCTGTATCATACAAATAAATAGTTAAAAAATCATACATTGTGATTTCTGGATTTTTCTTTTTAGATTATGTCTCTCACAGTGGACATGCACCTACAATGACAATTTCAGACCCCTCCATGATTTCCAAGTGGGAGAACCTGCAAAAGAGCAGGGTGTTCAAATACTTATTTTCCTCACTGTATATATATATATATCATTATATAATCACCGAGATTAGCTAGTTAAACGACAGCTGTGAATGCACCTGATGTTCTGCATGTGTAAATGCATTATTCTCACCAACAAAACTTTAGGGCTGCAACTACCGATGATTTTCATCCTCGATCGTGTGGATTATTTTCTCAACTTTCTCAACTTTCTTCACTTGCTAAATTATCTTCTTTAAATTGACAAACATATGTGTAATTCATGCCTTTGAGGCAGTATGTGAGGCCTTTTTCCAGTATCTCCAGCTGATAGGGTTAGGGACTCGCCTATTGACGTGTCGTAGCAGGTGTATTACTTGTCATATATGTAGGAAATCTATCACACATAGATTTCAACACAAAGCAGTGACGTTGACGCCGCAAAACCATTGGACTCAGGAATAATTTCCCCATTTTCTGAAAGAGCACACATTCCTGACTGTCATTAAAATGTGTTTTGAAACCATAAATGTTCTAATGGGCTTCAGCAGGCTTGGCATGTGATGATGACACACTCTGTTAATCATCTTTGTTGCTGTGAATTCTGTGCAGAGATTTTAAAAATAAATGTGCACAAAACAAATTAGATGTAAAAAACAATCAACTCCGATAACTGGTGAAATAGGGGAAAAACAGCATTTGGTTTAGATTATAGGCATAGCTAATCAGCACATAATGACTCCAATTACCATGATGCAACACTTGCATGGGAGTGCAACACATCTGCAACCAAACAACAGAGCAGCGGATTCTGAAATTACCATACAGGGTTCGAGAGGTAGAGCAGATTTTCTTCTAATATAAGATAAGATATACATTATTGTCCCCGAAGGGAAATTAGTTTTGGACTCTGTCCGTTCCGCAGCTTTACAAAGACAACACAAAATACAGAAAATAAGCATCTCTCAACACATACTCTCATGCGACACAAAACATATATATACATTCGAAAGGTACCTATATAAAAAGCATATTAACTCCTTCTTTCAGTGGCAGTTTTTAATTGAACAACCCTGTCGGCTGCATTATCCGCAATAAGTGTAGCACAGTCCTTGCACAATGAGATATTGCACAACTAACATATTGCGCAACCCCAAGTAGGCTGCGTATTGCACAACTAACATATTGCACAACCCCAATAGCCTACGTACTGCACAAATGACACATTTCCACATAACCTATGCAGTACATAATGATACATTGAACAATCCAACAGCCCATGTATTGCACCACTAACATAATGGATAACCCCAATAACCTACTTATTGCACGATGACATATGATGATGACCTTGGTTTGAGTTTTGAATTTGGTTGCATTTCATGACATCTGAGAATCTTCATCTTCTGTTGCACAAAACATCCCGCGATCAGTTCTCTATCAAAGTTATTTTGTGGAATGAAAATGTACATTTAATGGATTCCTCTGTGTCATTTTCTATGTATAAAAATAGACTTAGAAATGCCCTGCTGTCTAAACTGTGTGATTTTGGAAAAACTATTGTTTTTATTGTAAATATGGCAATTATTTATGTTTGTCTAGATGTATTTCTTATTCCTTTTTTCAATTTTTATGATTTTTTGCACACTAACACGTAAAATGTATTTTTAGCGGTCCAAGCCCGAAGGGGCTGGGAACCGGTTCCCAGTACCAGTGGAGCTAGGGCTTAATCTACTTTAGATTTAATTTTAGTGTTTGACTTCAGAGTGACTACGTCTTCTTAGTTCATTTAATTAAAGACATTGGTTTTTATTTATTTAGTTATTTTAATGTGGGATTTGTTTTACAAATCTAATTAGTAATTTTATTTAATTTTTGTTATTTCTGGGTAAAGATAAAATTGAGTTCCAGTGTCACTTTTGATGAGAGGACACATCTGTTATTGTGCACAGTTTATAGAAATAAAGGAAGATTTTCCAGTCATTTGTCTGCAGCTCATTTCAAAAAGTCCGGAGAAAATCCTATCGTGAGTTAAGAGTATCGTTAAATATAAACCTTCCGAATGTTTGTTGCATTAGTCACAATGCTGGTCATATGTGTCTGCTTGTGCCTGTGTGTGTGTGTGTCTGTGTGTGCATCGCTGTGAGTGTGTGTGTGTGTGTATGCAGGGCTCCAGACTAACTTTTTTCACTAGGAGCACAGTGGCCCCCAACTGAAAATTTTAGGGGCGCAACCAGAAAATTTAGGGGCACACACCGTAAATCAACATGCTAACCAAATATTCACATTTCTACTAATTTCCACTCTATTACTAATAAATACTTGGATAATAGATGCAGAAATTACAATGTGCTGTTTCAAATTCAGTGTCACTTTTGAAGATGCAACATAGAAGGTTAACTGACAGCACCAACGCTGAACGTCATGAAAAAAAAAAATAATATATATATATATATAGTCTACAATTACAATGAATTCAACTTCAAATGAAACATGCATTGTTTAGGCTACTACTGAACCAATATTGGTGCCGATACCTGAAATGCGGTTCCGTTACCCAACGGTACCTTTTTTTTGGTACTTTCCCTCTATAATTACAAAACAATTATTTCAACTGTAAAGATTATTGTCAAACCTATTTATCCTATGTACTTAGAACATGATTTTATTTTATTAGAATATCCATCCATCCATCCATCCATCTTCGTCCGCTTATCCGGTATCGGGTCGCGGGGGTAGCAGCTCCAGCAGGGGACCCCAAACTTCCCTTTCCCGAGCAACATTAACCAGCTCCGACTGGGGAATCCCGAGGCGTTCCCAGGCCAGGTTAGAGATATAATCCCTCCACCTTGTCCTGGGTCTTCCCCGAGGCCTCCTCCCAGCTGGACGTGCCTGGAAAACCTCCCTAGGGAGGCGCCCAGGGGGCATCCTTACAAGATGCCCAAACCACCTCAACTGGCTCCTTTCAACGCGAAGGAGCAGCGGCTCTACTCTGAGCTCCTCACGGATGACTGAGCCTCTCAACCTATCTCTAAGGGAGACGCCAGCCACCCTCCTGAGGAAACCCATTTCGGCCGCTTGTACCCTGGATCTTGTTCTTTCGGTCATGACCCAGCCTTCATGACCATAGGTGAGGGTAGGAAGGAAAACTGACCGGTAGATTGAGAGCTTTGCCTTCTGGCTCAGCTCTCTTTTCATCACAACGGTGCGATAAATTGACTGTAATACCGCACCCGCTGCGCCGATTCTCCGGCCAATCTCCCACTCCATTGTCCCCTCACTCGCGAACAAGACCCCAAGGTACTTGAACTCCTTCACTTGGGGTAAGGACTCATTCCCTACCCGGAGAAGGCACTCCATCGGTTTCCTGCTGAGAACCATGGCCTCCGATTTAGGTGCTGATCCTCAATCCAGCCACTTCACACTCGGCCGCGAACCGATCCAGTGAGCGCTGAAGGTCACAGGCCGATGATGCCATCAGGACCACATCATCTGCAAAAAGCAGCGATGAGATCCCCAGCCCACCGAACTTCAACCCCTCTCCACCCCGACTACGCCTCGATATCCTGTCCATAAATACTACAAACAGGATTGGTGACAAAGCGCAGCCCTGGCGGAGGCCAACTCTCACCTGAAACGAGTCCGACTTACTGCCGAGAACACGGACACAGCTCTCGCTTTGGTCATACAAAGATTGGATGGCCCTGAGAAGGGACCCCCTCACCCCATACTCCCGCAGCACCTCCCACAGTATCTCCCGGGGTACCCGGTCATACGCCTTCTCCAGATCCACAAAGCACATGTAGACCGGTTGGGCATACTCCCAGGCTCCCTCCAGGATCCTTGCGAGAGTAAAGAGCTGGTCCGTTGTTCCACGACCAGGACGGAATCCGCATTGTTCCTCTTCAACCTGAGGTTCGACTATCGACCGAGCCCTCCTTTCCAGCACCTTGGAGTAGACTTTACCGGGGAGGCTGAGAAGTGTGATACCCCTGTAATTGGCACACACCCTCTGTCCCCCTTTTTGAAAAGGGGAACCACCACCCCGGTCTGCCACTCCTTAGGCACCGTCCCAGACTTCCACGCAATGTTGAAGAGGCGTGTCAACCAAGACAACCCCTCCACACCCAGAGCTTTAAGCATTTCCGGACAGATCTCATCAATCCCTGGGGCTTTGCCACTGTGGAGTTGTTTAACTACCTCAGCAACTTCCACCAGGGAAATTGCCTCTACCATAGAGGGCGTATTAGTCGGATTTAGGAGTTCCTCAAAGTGCTCCTTCCACCGCCCTATTACCTCCTCAGTTGAGGTCAACAGCGTCCCATCCTTACTGTACACAGCTTGGATGGTTCCCCGCTTCCCCCTCCTGAGGTGGCAAATGGTTTTCCAGAAGCACCTTGGTGCCGACCGAAAGTCCTTCTCCATGTCTTCATGTCTTCACGAACTTCTCCCAAACCCGCTGCTTTGCCTCTTTCACGGCAGAGGCTGCAGCCCTTTGGGCCCTTCGGTACCTTGCAACTGCCTCCGGAGTCCTCCGGGATAACATATCCCGGAAAGACTCCTTCTTCAGTCGGACGGCTTCCCTGACCACCGGTGTCCACCACGGTGTTCGTGGGTTACCGCCCCTTGAGGCACCTAAGACCCTAGCTCTTCGCCGCAGCTTCAGCAATGGAAACTTTGAACATTGTCCACTCGGGTTCAATGCCCCCAGCCTCCACAGGGATGCACGAAAAGCTCCGCCGGAGGTGTGAGTTGAAAGTCTGTTGGACAGGGGCCTCCTCCAGACGTTCCCAGTTTACCCGCACTACCCGTTTGGGCTTACCAGGTCTGTCCAGAGTCTTCCCCCACCCCCTGACCCAACTCACCACCAGATGGTGATCGGTTGACAGCTCCGCCCCTCTCTTCACCCGAGTGTCCAAAACATACGGCCTCAGATCAGATGAAACAATTATAAAATCGATCATTGACCTTTGGCCTAGGGTGCTCTGGTACCAGGTACACTTATGAGCATCCCTATGTTCGAACATGGTGTTCGTTATAGACAATCCATGACTAGCACAGAAGTCCAACAACAAACAACCACTCTGGTTTAGATCAGGGAGGCCGTTCCTCCCAATCACGCCTCTCCATGTGTCTCCATCACTGCCCACGTGCGCGTTGAAGTCCCCCAGCAGAACGATGGAGTCTCACACTGGAGCCCCATACAGGACTCCACTCAAGGTCTCCAAGAAGGCCGAATACTCCGAACTCTTGTTTGGTGCATATGCACAAACAAGAGTCAGAGTTTTCCCCCCCACCAGCCGCAGGCGTAGGGAGGCGACCCTCTCGTCCACCGGGGTAAACTCCAACGTAGCGGCGCTCAACCGGGGGCTTGTGAGTATCCCCACACCCGCCCGGCGCCTCACATCCTGGGCAACTCCGGAGAAGAAAAGAGTCCAACCCCTATCCAGGAGTACGGTTCCAGAACCGAGACTGTGCGTAGAGGTAAGCCCCACCATATCTAACCGGTAGCGCTCCACCTCCCGCACCAGTTCCGCCTCCTTCACCCACAGAGAGGTGACATTCCACGTCCCCAGAGCCAGCGTCTGCTGCCCGGGTCTGGTCCGTCGAAGCCCCTGACCTTCACTGCCACCCATGTGGCAGCGCACCCGACCCCAGCGGTTCCTCCCACAGGTGGTGGGCCCATGGGCTGGAGAGATGGATGCCACGTAGCTTCTTCGGGCTGTGCCCAACCAGGCTCCGTGGCAAACCCGGCCACCAGACGCTCGCCAACGAGCCCTCCGTCTGGGCCTGGCTCCAGACGGGGGCCCCGGGCTTCCTCCGGGCAGGGTCACTCCATGTCTACCTCGATTATTCATAGGGTTTGTGAACCATTCTTTGTCTGGCCCCTCACCTGAGACCACTTTGCCTTGGGAGACCCTACCAGGAGCACAAAGCTCCAGACAACACAGCCCTCAGGTTCATAGGGACGCACAAACCTCTCCACCACGATAAGGTGATGGTTCCCGGAGAGAACCATCCGTGTGTGTTATTAGAATATGTTATACTCTAAATAAATTAAACAAAAATACAAATAAAACCCCTCCCTCTCTCCTCCCAAACCCATCCCTACAAACTATTAAATTGAATAATTATTCATTTCTTACTCACTGTAACTTTTATTCTTGTATTTGTATAATCTTTTTTTAGCCTGTTTTATTTTCATGACCATTTTTAATTGCTCTTTAATTTTTCATGTAAAGCATTTTGAGTTGCCTTGTTGCTGAAAGCTGCTGTAGAAATAAAGTTGCCTTGCCTTACGACCTCAGCCTGTCAGTCAGTTATCAGGGCACAGAAACCACCATTGTGCCTGCTCGTCTCAGAGGAAGTGTAACGTCAACAGCACCGCGACCGCTTTCGCCTCGCCATTAATATCATATCACAGCAAACTCTGTCTGCGTGAAGTTTTGAAAAACTGTAACCACACTTGAAACCACTTTATTGGCATCTCCGTGACTCACTGTGACTGTAACAAAACTGCAGAGCCGACGTAGTTTGCACCGTCCGCAGCTATGCGTGTGCGTGCGAGTGTGTGTGTTTGTGTCAGAGTTCCGCTCTCTGTCAATTTTCAGAGAGGACAGATAAGCTTGAGCTTACGTGCTCTCAGGTACCGAAATTTCGACCTTTAACGTGTAAAAAAGGGGGCAAATTTACTGGTCGCACACTCTCAAATTTTGGTCACAAAGTGTCCAAAAAGTCTGGAGCCCTGGTATGTGTGTGTGTGTGTGTGTGTGTGTGTGTGTGCCTGTGTCTGTGTGTGTATTGCTGTGCATGTGTGCCTGTGTGTGTCTGTGCGTGTGTGTTTTTTTGTGTGCATGTGTGCCTGTGTGTGTTTGTGTGTGTGTGTGTGTGCATGTATGTGCATGTGTATTGCTGTGCGTGTGTGTGCCTGCCTGTGTGTGTGCGTCCACGTGCATGCGTGTGTGTGTCATCAATTGTTGTATAGTATATATAACCGTTACGGCATTGCACAGTCACAGAACACATACATAAGTCTGAATGAGAGAGTAAACTGAATCTGGGTCTCCTCTTTCTGCAAGATAAAGACTGCATGCACATATAATGTATAATCAAGCTTCTTCTGATATTTCAATGACACATCCCCACCCAGAGGCGACTAAAGTAAATACATCCCAGCTGTACAGTTAGTGAGAGTGGCCACAACCCTGCGGTTTATACCGAGACAGACCCATATCAGAATCAGAATCAGAATCAGAAATACTTTAATAATCCCAGGGGGAAATTATTTTGTTACCACTCCAGGTATACAAACAACATATACAAACAACATATATTATCCCGACTATTTACATATATAATAAAAACAAAATACAGTAATAATAAATAAAATATGAAATATGAAATGTACAGTGTTAATGTGCAAATAGTGCAATAAAAGAGAGATGATTGTCTATGTTGAGATAAAAAGAGAGATATGATTATAGTGCCATAGAAAATAGAGCTGATTGTCTATATTTGAGATGAGATGATTTACAGAGAGGGGGTGTGTGACTCTCTGAGGGAGGCGTTGTAAAGTTTAATGACCACAGGCAGGAAAGATTTCCTGTGGCGCTCTGTGGTGCATCTGGGTGAGAGGAGTCTTCTGCTGAAGGTGCTCCTCTGCTGGGCCAGTGTGTCGTAGAGAGGGTGTGAGACATTATCCAAGATGGACTGAAGACTGGACAGCATCCTCCTCTCAGCCACGGTCGTCAGTGTGTCCAGCTCCTCCCCCACGACATCACCAGCCCTCCTGATCAGTTTGTTCAGTCTGTTGGTGTCTGCGACCTTCATCCCACTGCCCCAGCATGTGACAGCGAAGAAGATAGCACTGGCCACAACAGACTGATAGAACATCCTCAGCATCGTCCGGCAGATGTTAAAGGACCTCAGCCTCCTCAGGAAAAAGAGTCGACTTTGGCCCTTTTTGTAGACAGCCTCGGCGTGTCTAGTCCAGTCCAGCTTGTTGTTTAAGTACACCCCCAGGTACTTGTACTCCTCAACAGTATCCACAGAGACCCCCTGGATGGAAACAGGGGTCACAGGTGATTTCGTCCTCCTCAGATCCACTACGAGCTCCTTCGTTTTTGTCACATTGAGCTGCAGATGGTTCCGCTCACTCCAAGTGACAAAGTTGCCCACAACAGTCCTGTATTCACTCTCATCACCCTTTTCTATGCAGCCAACTATTGCTGAGTCATCAGAAAACTTCTGAAGGTGGCAGGACTCTGTGGAGCCCCAGTGTTGCTGACCACCCTGTCAGACACACAGTTCTTTAGACGTACGTACTGTGGTCTGCCCGTCAGGTAATCAACAATCCAGGACACGATGGGGGCCTCCACCTGCATCGCAGTCATCTTCTCACCCAGTAGAGCCGGACGTATGGTGTTGAAAGCACTGGAGAAGTCAAAGAACATGACTCTCACAGTGCTCGCAGGCTTGTCCAGATGAGTGTAGACTCTGTTCAGCAGGTAGATGATGCTGTCCTCAACTCCCAGGCTGGGCTGGTAGGTGAACTGTAGTGGATCAGTGAAGGGCCTGACCATAGGCCTTAGCTGCTCCAAGACGAGCCTCTCGAAGGTCTTCATGATGTGGGACGTCAGAGCCACCGGTCTGTAGTCCTGAGGGCCGCTGGGACGCGGCTTCTTTGGCACAGGAACGAGGCAGGACGTCTTCCACAGCACGGGGACCCTCTGGAGGTGCAGGCTCAGACTGAAGACTAGACTTAGTACTCCACACAGCTGGGGGGCACAGGCTTTAAGCACCCTAGGAAATACACCGTCTGGGCCAGCAGCTTTGCCGGAGTGGAGTCTTGTCAGCTGTCTTCTCACCAGGTCAGGCGTGAAGGACACTGTAGAGGTGACCGTAGGGGGAGGGGTGTGGTCCTCAGGTTGTAGGGGACATGGAGTAGAGCAGGGGGGAGGGGTGGAGTAAGAAGGTGTGAGTTGAGATGGTGAGGTGCAGACAAAGGGTCTGTAAGGAGGAGGAGTAGGAGGAGGTAAAGTGGCAGATTTTGTTGGGTAGCCAGCAGCAGAGACTTGTGGGGGATGGGCTGCAGTATCAAACCTATTGAAAAATAGGTTCAGATCATTGGCCCGGTCCACACGTCCCTCCAACCCCATGCCACCAGTCCTCTGGAACCCAGTGATGGTTCTCATGCCGCTCCACACATCCCTCATGTTGTTATGCTGGAGTTTACTCTCCAGCTTTCTCCTGTAACTGTCTTTAGCCTCCCTGATTTTGAGTTTGAGTACCCCCTGCACTCTCCTCACCTCATCACGGTTGCCATCTCTGAACGCCCTCTTCTTTTCGTTCAGGATAGCCTTCATGTCCTTGGTGATCCAGGATTTATTATTGGCGTAGCAAGTTACAGTCCGAGCAGGGACATTGCAGTCCACACAGAAATTTATGTAGTCTGTGATGCACTCTGTGAGCCCATCAATGTCCTCCCCGTGGGGCTCACAGAGTGCAGGCCAGTCAGTCACTTCAAAGCAGCCCTGCAGTGCCTCATAAGCCTCCTCTGACCACCTCGTCACTGTTCTTGTGGTAGTAGGCTTCCTCTTCACCAGAGGCACATAGCAGGGTTTGAGGTGAACCAGGTTGTGATCTGACCTGCCAAGAGGGGGGAGAGAAGAGGAGGTGTATGCTTCCTTAATGTTAGCATACATCAGGTCCAGGGTCCTCTCTTCTCTGGTAGGGCAGCTCACATATTGTTTGAACGTCGGCAGAACTCTATCCATGGTGACATGGTTAATATCTCCCGACATGATGATGAGGGCACTGGGATGTTGAGTCTGTAGTTTGGAGATGGTGGTGTGAATGATGCTACAGGCAGATGTTGGGTTTGCAGAGGGAGGGATGTACACGACAACAATGATGACATGTGGGATCTCTCTAGGCAGATGGTATGGACGGAGTCCAATGGCCAGCAGTTCAACATCCGGGCTACAGAGCTGTTCTTTAATCGTGATATGACCGGGATAACACCATCTGCTGTTTACTAGAACGGCAAGCCCCCCGCCTTTCCGCTTACCGCTCTCGGTGCAATCCCGGTCCGCCCGGACAGTGTGGAAGCCATCCACGGAGACGTTCAGGTCCGTAATGTCCCTGTGCAGCCATGTCTCCGTGAAACACATCAGACTGCACTCACGGTACTCCGGGTGGCTCCGCGTTAGCGCCGTTAGCTCGTCCATTTTGTTGCTAAGGGACCGTACATTTCCCATAACAACAGAGGGGAGACAGGGCTTAAATCTTCTCCTCTCCATACGCCCGTTCCGTCTCGACCCTCCTCTATTCCCCCGACGTTGCTTTCCTCCTCTGCGTCCCCGGTGGGTTTTTCTCCAGAGTTCGGGTGGTATATTAGCTGGTCTGGCCACAATGCCGGCCGGCATTAGAGCGATCAGCTGAACTCCGGAGTAAACAAAGGCAGCATGTCCCGGTGAAAGCGGCATTGATCAAAACAACACTAAAAAAAAAGCACCAAAACTCTCCGAAGCAACCTCGTTAGAGAGGGCAGGACTTAACAGAGTTAAAGTGATGAGACAAGAACGAACAAAAGAGAATGAAAGTTAAAAAAAGTTTAAAAAGTGAACTCAAAAGCTGGAGCAGGTAACAGGCAGCGTGCAGCTTTCGCGCATGCGCACTAAGATATCAACAAGAAATCTGAGGATGAGGCCTTGTTAAAGCTCAAACGTTTCAATCTACTTTCAAGACATGACAGACATGTTCTCCTTTGTTTCGTAGTTGATGTTATCGTCCAACGCACTTGCACAGCAGAATTTGTTTGGATGTGCGAGCTGTTCCTACAAAAAGACATCACAGTCAGAAGCACAGTCAGAATTCACATCTTTATTTTTTACGTTTGTGTTGTGTTCTTTAACCCCCCCCCCCCCCCCCACCCCCCCAATTTAGCACATGTAGACAGTTACTGTTTCCATCAGATCTTTTATAGATCTTGATATTTCCAACTGCACTTGAAGGCAGCTTCATTTCACGGAGAAAGAAAGAAAGAAAAGAGACATGCGCTGCAAGGTTAAGATACGGTCCACTATAAAATCGTTGGGAAACATATTTACAGGTAGGAAGTATATATGCATGTTTTGAGCCCTCCCTTTGAGGGAGAAGAAATCTACCTCTTCTAAATATTGGAGGGGACATATACCCTGCAACCCACCACCCCGAAATCTACACCTATGAGCATGTGTGTGTGTGTGTGTGTGTGTGTGTGTGTGTGTGTGTGTGTGTGTGTGTGTGTGTGTGTGTGTGTGTGTGTGTGTGTTTAGTCACATTGTAAATGTCAGGACCAAAACCATTCTGAAAGAGCAGCCACAGACCGTAGTTCAGTCCCCCAAACGTCTTCGCAGGGCAGGTTGTTGTAAACGCTTTAATATTGTGGGAGAAGATAACCCCAGTGGCTTCTGTTAATTTGCCTGAACAGCTATAATTTGTTTTGCCAGTGCCAATCAGTCTCCGCAGAGTCAAAGTGTTCATTTCTATGGTTAAAGAACACTTGTGTTAGATTTTTAGGGCTGCTAACTAATGATTATTTTCATTGTTGATTAATTTCTGGATGAATGGATTAGTTGTTTTGTCTATAAAAGGTCAGATGTCTGACTCAAAAGGTCTGCTCAAGTCCTCAGAAACCATAGGACGGTATTGGTTGTTTATTCCTAACTACTAACTCCTTAATGGATTAGTTGTTTGGTTTCTAAAATGTCAGAAAATGGTGAAGAATGTGGATCAGTGTTTCCCAAAGCCCAAGATGACGTCCTCAAATGTCTTGTTTCGTCCACAACTCAAAGATATTCAGTTTCCTGTCACAGAGGAGAGAAGAAACTAGAATATATTCACATGTAAGAAGCTGACGTCAGAGAAGTTTCATTGTTTTTCATAAGAAATGACTCAAACTGATCAATTATCAAAATAGTTGGAGATTAATGTAATCCTTTCGACCATGTACTTGTCCTCCGCTTTGGTTTGCCTGTTTATAAAGCATGAAGTAGCCTATAAATGATCACCCAATTCTGTGTTACATCTTTTTGGCCAACTTCATAACTTATTACCACTAGTTTTACACTTCTTTATGGCCTTGATGGTGAATAAATCTCATTTACATGAAATTACGCCCAATTATTGAGTAAAATAAGCAGCCATTAGGAATTATCTTGACTAATAGTTAAGGTCAGAGAAACATATGTTTATGGATGATCCCAGATGTTCTCCCGGGTAGACCATAAATGTAGTGATCATCAATTAGTGTATGGAACCATACATGTTATTTTTAGGAAATTTGGTTGAAAAGAAAGCCATGTTTCTGACATAGAAACTTTGAAAACAGGTCATATTGGACCAGGACAACAGGAGGGTTAATAGTTGACAATTAATTGATTAATCTTTGCAGCTCTGCACTGAAATGTACTGTAGGATGGACTCTTGTCCATCAGGTGCAACGGAGGGAATATTGTGAAGTTATTATACTGACAATAAGTGTGCAAGGTCGAGATGGATGGATGGATGGATGGATGGGACAGAAAAATATTAGACTTTAACACAAAAGATTGTCAGTCAGTGCCAGTTTCTTTTAGGCATGACTGCAGACTTTGTCTAATCTGAAGGGGATAGTTTGGACTTTTTTGAAGTGTGGTTATATGAGCTACTTCTCTATAGTCAGTGAATTAGCTACAGTCATAGGCGTAATTTACGCAATAATCAAAACTGGCCAGGGTGATGCTCTTACAAGCAAATATTTGTTGTTAAAGGTCCAATGTGTGGGAATTTCTCCCATATAGCGTTGAGATCATATATCGCAATCAACTCTCTCGCACCACGCAGTTCAAAGTACGTATTACAGCTACGGTAGCCTTCACGCCGGTCTCTTGCTCTTTTAATTACCCTTTTTCTGGGCAAAGAAGAAGAAGACTCCTGTTCCTGAAATTTGGATTTTGAATACGTGTGGTCCTCCATGTTTGCTTCTTCAAACTTGTCGGGGCCGGGAAGCTATGATACCCATTAGCAGCATTAGCAGCACCTGTGAGTTTATCATGTGACAGCAAAAACGCGAAAGGCAGCGCAGTATGTCCTGTATGTCCCTTACCGGCTAACGTACTTCAAGATGGAGCATGCATATGGAGCGTCTACCCCAGTTCATGCAAACGCATATGTAAAATTTCAAGCCAATAGGAATACTTTGAGTTGATCGTGGTGGAAAATATTCATGAAAAATGACTAGTTTGTGAACGGGCAACACAGATTTTGATAACGAACAACTAAACACGTTACACACTGGACCTTTAAGATGTGCTTAATTCCTTTATGAAAACATACCAAAACCTGTGTAATGTTTTGAATCTGAAGACATTTTTGAACAATAGAGCAGATTCATTTATTAATAGTAATATAATTTACATGAATAAAGATATTTGCATGTAGAAAACGCACAAATTGTTGCAGAAAGATTCACCAGAATGCAGGAAATGAAGCGTTTGATGCTCAAGATTTTTTATGGGTATGACCCAGACACCCCGGTTATAATTTGTTCCCCCTAATGTTGAAACAAATGTTCTCGTTAGATAGGCGGAGATCTCAACCCCTCCCCCAACGTTGAACCCAAGTTACAGCCTTGGCTACAGTAGATGGCGGTCGGCACGTCCCCAGTTTGGAGAAGCAGGCAGTTAGTTTAGTCAGTTCCTAACCCATTAAAACATCAATGTCACACAATAACACAAATTAACTGACCGAGGCACATCCTGACTAATGCCGAGGGACTCAAAACAGCAATGACTATTTCTCCGTTTCTACATTTACACTCTTTTTTTAACAGATCATTACAACTCGGCTCAGCAGGATGGCTGACGCTGGTGTGACTCACTCGCTGACTAATACCTGTGACTGTGAGACATTCAGGAGCTTCATTCATTCTAATTCCTTCAGTGTGTTTGTGCTTATCTGTGTATTTGTTTCGGTAAAGTGTACACAAGATTCTGTGAGTGTTAAGCCAGGTTGGTTGTGTGTACTTTTGTGTGTGCATCTGGATGTTCGGACACCTCAAATCTTAAAGACTTGTTGATTGTTCAACAATTATTTGGCGAGCAGGTCGGCGGACTGCTAACATTTAGGGGTGGCACGGTTCATGAAAAAACATCCGAACCGTTGGGTCCGCTTGTCTCAGTTTGGGGAGTGTGTGCATTGCACGGTTTGACGCATGCGCAATGTAGCCTCGTGCCCGTCAGGTGCCCGTATGTGACCTCAGACAGTCTGTTTCCCTTTTCGCGTGAAAGAAGAGGTGTGGACAAGTAACCAACAAAACGTACAGCGAAAGACAAAACCGTCCTGCCAACCTGTATACATTTTAACATCAATGTACGCTGCATTTTTTCACTCTAAAGCCGCTGACACACACAAACACACAATCACACAAGGTGGATGCAGGACAAAATGGAGATGAGACGTACAGGATGACCTAAATTGAGGACAGCTACGCTCGTTATTGTAAGTGCAATGATACGTTAAAGTCCGATAAGTACTTTATCAAACTGTATGACTGTGTGTCCCAGGCCAGGATAGGAAATTAACTAACAATTTAAAGATCAACAAGCCACTGACACATATGTTGAAATTTGATTCATTCATAAATTATTATTTTTTGTCTTAAATCCACCAGCCATTTTCATATTATACCAACATTTGCAGCATCCTGAGCCTTGTTGGTAAGGTTACTAGGAAATCTCAGTCCAAATTAGTTTTATTCTCCCCAAAACAAGTTTCCTTTTATTTTTAAAGAACTATACAAAAAAAATCGCAACTTTATTATGTTTAACGTATTCTGACTTATTCAAAAGACGGAGCATTAAGAGTTCCTCTCTTTTTCTTTTAAAGGATACAATTTCTGTAAGATCTACACTGAAGTTGGCAGTTTGATAGAAGTTATTTTAATTGATATTCTGTAATATTTCAATCTTTGTGTGCTAAAAAGGCACATAAGTTCCTGTAGATGGCAATACACACTCTTTTTTTTGCCAAATAAATGAAAAGCTTGTTGAAATCATCAATGTCTTCCCTCTTGCTGTATTAAAGTCTTACCTAGCTTTCTTCAGAGATGGTCCCAATAATGTGCTTAAAGTCAAGTCAAATTCAGTTTGTGCATGATTACATGATAGAACTATTTTTTAATACTGTATCCTACATTGTGGATAATTAAGCTAAATATCATATGCTGAAGTATATTTCTGGAGTGTTAAAGATTAAAGAAAAAATAACAAGAACCGTACAGAACCGAAAACCGTGACCCTAAAACCGTTTTTACGAACCGAACCGTGGGTTTTGTGAACCGTGCCACCCCTACTAACATTAGACTCAAAGGCAGCAGGTCGGCGGACCGCTAACATTAGACCTAGCGGCAGTGGGTCAGCGGCAGTGGGTCAGCGGACCGCTAACGTTAGACCCTGCAGCAGTGGGTCAGCGGACCGCTAACGTTAGACGTAGCGGCAGTGGGTCAGTGGACCACTAACGTTAGACCCTGCAGCAGTGGGTCAGCGGACCGCTAACGTTAGACCCTGCAGCAGTGGGTCAGCAGACCGCTAACGTTAGACCCTGCAGCAGTGGGTCAGACAGCTAGCTGTAGTCTCGCTAAGTCCCGTGGGAATTCAGTTCAGCAGGAGAAAGGTAAATAGCAGTGTGCATGTTGGAGGAGCGTAGTGTGTGAAGAGTGAAGATCGGAGTTGTTCACAAGGGAAGAAGCTTGGAGTTCGAAAAACAAGTGTTGATATACTGTGGAAAAGATATGGATCGTGTTTGTGCCTTTCCGAATTGTGAACACTATTTTAAAAATCACTATTTTACTGTACAGGGCACAAACATAATTTGGTCCGTTTCCATGTAGTTACATAGTCACTAATATGGTCATAACCACTACATTGCTCACTTACCTATTTTTGAGGGTGAAATAAAATACCAATTTTCGCGGCGAAGGCTTGAACGGTCTTCTGGAAGACATCCACCAGACCAGCGGGCGCTCGTTGGATTGTTGTCGGCTGCGTGAAGCCAGGAGGGCGGGGAGGAGGCAGAAGCAGGGACGCCGCTAGCCCGGCTAAGGAAACCACAACGATCGACACGGACAAGACTCCTACTCACCAACGCCAGATGGAATGCACACAAAATGGATATTTATGCTACAAATACACACAGAACTGCTGCTTGATGATTATTAACAAAGCCGGACTGGACACACTCACTCATCCCAGACGGCAGCTAGCAGCTAACAGGGTAGGTGAATTTAAACAATGGCTAAGTTGCTAAACGCTTCTTGTTGTCATGTAAGGGCCCTGTTCATGTTGCACAGACATTTTAATTGCATTTTGTGTCTGTTAAGAGGCACAAAGGCACTCTTTATGATATGCCCCCAAAACTGCCGTTTTAGCTAACTGGGAGCTCTGGGCATTAGCTGCAGTAGCTCGATGTTGCTAGCACCAATTCGGCTCGTGTTTTTTGCTATAGACAGTACTCAAAAAAGTATAGCGATCAAAATTAACGTAAAAATTGCCCGGAGTTCTCCTTTAAGTTCAAGTCACAAGGCCAACGACAACCTACAAGTAGCTCAGCTTTAAAGAGGAGATTTCTTTTTTTTCAATCGCCACTGACCGTCTCTTTTTCACTTCCACATCTTCCTCTTTATCTCTTTTATCTCCCGTCAGTCCCCTCTGGGTCAAGAGCACCATATAGATTTTTCTCCATTCTAATGTTGGTGCAGTTCAGGCTGAAAATAAAAACCATTAAGCCTTTATGGCTCCGGTGCCCCCGGCAGCTACAGCAGCCCGCTCTATTCGATGGAGGGCTTTCCTGAAAAGGGCTTTTGACCCAAGTACATTGCAGTCACGTGAAAGCCTGCTGTGTTTTGAAGAAGTTTTTCTTAAGTTTAACAAAACATAGTGTATGGGATTATGTCTAAAATAAGGCCCTTAGGCCTGTCAAATCTGACTCCAATTTATTAATTCCTGTGCCTTCTTTCATCGGACTTAAGTTTACCAGAACACAAGAATCAATCTGAGACGAAGAGTTCAGTTAAGCAAAGTTTACTGAAGTCCAGCATTTAAGTTTACAAAACACAACTGTGGGTTCACAAGAATGACACTAAGTTTCCCTAACCGCAGACAAATTATACAGAGTCAGCAAATCTATGTCAGATTATGAACACCGTCTAACCATCCTCCTAATCTTTTATTCTCTTGCTTGAAGGCGTCCCCCTCCTCTCTCCCTCCTGTCTCCGGGCAGATGTTCCAGCTCTCACAAACACACACACAAGAGCCACCCCCTCTGTTCCACTTCACCGTTAGGTACAGAAAAACACAAACACTCACATTCCTGAACTTATAAGGTAATCAAAGCTGAATCTAACTATCTGTGTGTCCTGAGTCTATACATTATACAGGTAATACAACTTGAATACTGAGAATAACACATCTAGATTATAGAAATATTTCTACATCACATGCAAATATACACCATCTGTTAACCTTTATTTTGCTGAATTGTGCAAAAATATATTGATATTGAGAATAAAACTAGATACATTATAAACTAGTGTAGCTGTGTTAATTAGTCTTGGATTATAGTCACACCTTTTGACAAATATCTGATTGAGGCAGTAATTGTATCAGCTGGCATATTCTGTACTATATATATATATATATATATATATACAGTGAGGAAATTAAGTATTTGAACACCCTGCTATTTTGCAGGTTCTCCCACTTGGAAATCATGGAGTTGTCTGAAATTGTCCTCGTAGGTGCATGTCCACTGTGAGAGACATAATCTAAAAAAAAAAAATCCAGAAATCACAATGTATGATTTTTTAACTATTTATTTGTACGATACAGCTGCAAATAAGTATTTGAACACCTGAGAAAATCAATGTTAATATTTGGTACAGTAGCCTTTGTTTGCAATTACAGAGGTCAAACGTTTCCTGTAGTTTTTAACCAGGTTTGCACACACTGCAGGAGGGAGTTTGGCCCACTCCTCCACACAGATCTTCTCTAGATCAGTCAGGTTTCTGGGCTGTCTCTGAGAAACACGGAGTTTGAGCTCCCTCCAAAGATTCTCTATTGGGTTTAGGTCTGGAGACTGGCTAGGCCACGCCAGAACCTTGATATGCTTCTTACAGAGCCACTCCTTGGTTATCCTGGCTGTGTGCTTCGGGTCATTGTCATGTTGGAAGACCCAGCCTCGACCCATCTTCAATGCTCTAACTGAGGGAAGGAGGTTGTTCCCCAAAATCTCGCAATACATGGCCCCGGTCATCCTCTCCTTAATACAGTGCAGTTGCCCTGTCCCATGTGCAGAAAAACACCCCCAAAGCATGATGCTACCACCCCCATGCTTCACAGTAGGGATGGTGTTCTTGGGATGGTACTCATCATTCTTCTTCCTCCAAACACGGTTAGTGGAATTATGACCAAAAAGTTCTATTTTGGTCTCATCTGACCACATGACTTTCTCCCATGACTCCTCTGGATCATCCAAATGGTCATTGGCAAACTTAAGACGGGCCTTGACATGTGCTGGTTTAAGCAGGGGAACCTTCCGTGCCATGCATGATTTCAAACCATGACGTTTTAGTGTATTACCAACAGTAACCTTGGAAACGGTGGTCCCAGCTCTTTTCAGGTCATTGACCAGCTCCTCCCATGTAGTCCTGGGCTGATTTCTCACCTTTCTTAGGATCATTGAGACCCCACGAGGTGAGATCTTGCATGGATCCCCCGTCCGAGGGAGATTGACAGTCATGTTTAGCTTCTTCCATTTTCTAATGATTGCTCCAACAGTGGACCTTTTTTCACCAAGCTGCTTGGCAATTTCCCCGTAGCACTTTCCAGCCTTGTGGAGGTGTACAATTTTGTCTCTAGTGTCTTTGGACAGCTCTTTGGTCTTGGCCATGTTAGTAGTTGGATTCTTACTGATTGTATGGGGTGGACAGGTGTCTTTATGCAGCTAACGACCTCAAACAGGTGCATCTAATTTAGGATAATAAATGGAGTGGAGGTGGACATTTTAAAGGCAGACTAACAGGTCTTTGAGGGTCAGAATTCTAGCTGATAGACAGGTGTTGAAATACTTATTTGCAGCTGTATCATACAAATAAATAGTTAAAAACTCATACATTGTGATTTCTGGATTTTTGTTTTTAGATTATGTCTCTCACAGTGGACATGCACCTACGATGACAATTTCAGACCCCTCCATGATTTCCAAGTCGGAGAACTTGCAAAATAGCAGGGTGTTCAAATACTTATTTTCCTCACTGTATATTGTAAGAGCTGAGCATTCAGTCTTTGGTTTGTTTTTTACCACTAATTGACTGTAAATTTAAGTTGTTTTTTATATCTTTTGTTATTCTGCTCCAATATCAACCCTTGTACGCCATCTGGTAAGGATAGTTTATATTTTGTTTGTAGAAAACAGTGTTGGGCAGTAACGCATTACTTATTAATGTATCACTGTAATATTATTACTTTCCACAGTAACAAGTAGTGTAAGAGTAATTATTTCACAGATACCTATATACTAAGTTATCTGTGATTTGTTTGTAAGAAATATGGTAATATAACAAGTAACGTAACTAATTACTTTTGATACTATGTAATAAGTTAAGTAATATTATTACTTTGTTAAGGAGTAATAAGTAAAGAACATAATACACGTCCTTGCACAACACTGGTAGAAAAGAGGAAAAACATAAGGCCATGAAGTGCGTGAGCGCATAGACCAAGGCGCCCTAACCCTAGCCCCCTTCCTATCAAGCACACAGATAATGGACCCACGAGGCACGACTCAGAATGTAAAATACAATAGTTTATTTATCAACAAATAAACTCAGCAACAGTGTCCAATAAACGACAGGCAATAGGGAAAAATCCAGGAGACAGGCAAAGTCCAAAAATCCGGGAAATCCAAAAACAACAGGTAACAGGAACACGGGGAAAACACTCAAAAGCTGGACACATGGCAACAGACAATCTCGCACTGGAGAGAGGGGGAGACAGAACTTAAATACACAACTAAATTAGACACAGATGCAACACATTAGGGCGGGACAGGTAATCACACAAGCTGGAAAGAAACTAACAGGAAATAAAACAGACAACCTTCAAAATAAAACAGGAAGTTGAAGACAAAACAGAAAATGTAATACAAACTAAAAACCATAACTTGACACAGGGATAAAACATGACAGTACCCCACCCTTAAAGGCCGACCCCAGACGGCCCAGGATCTCCAGGATGCAACCGGTGGAAGTCCTGAATGAGTTCAGGATCCAGGATATTGCTGGCGGAAACCCAAGATCTCTCCTCAGGCCCGTACCCCTCCCAGTCCACCAGATATTGATGACCCCGTCCCCGTCTCCTGACGGCCAAAAGTTTCTTGACAGTATAGACGGGACCACCATCGATGATGCGCGGAGGAGGTGGAACAGGAGTCTCGGGCACCAGCTGACTCTCCCGTACTGGCTTCACTCGACTGATATGAAACATCGGATGTACCCTCATGGTCCTGGGAAGTTTCAGACTCACAGCAACAGGATTAATAACTTTCCTGACAGGGAACGGGCCAACAAAACGGGGTGCCAACTTACGGCTTTCGACGCGGAGAGGAATATCCCTGGTCGACAGCCAAACCTTCTGCCCCTCCGTGTAAGTAGGAGCTTTGGACCTCCGGCGATCTGCAAACTTCTTATATTGGGAAGAATTGTGGAGCAAAACTTGTCGTGCCCTGGTCCACGTCCGCCGACAACGGCGAACTAACGCCTGGACGGATGGTACTCCCACCTCTTGCTCCAGAGCCGAAAACAGTGGTGGTTGGTATCCATACACACACTGGAATGGAGTGAGGCCGGTGGAAGAGCATGGCAGAGTATTGTGGGCGTATTCTACCCAGATGAGCTGTTTACTCCAACCAGCAGGATTCCTGGATGATAGACAACGGAGACCTACTTCCAACTCCCGGTTCAAACGTTCGGTCTGCCCATTGGATTGTGGATGATACCCTGAAGATAAGCTCACAGTGGCGCCGAGCAGATTGCAGAACGCCTTCCAGAATCGAGAGATGAACTGGGGTCCCCGGTCCGAAAACCACATCCCTGGGAAGTCCGTGTAACCTGAACACATTGGAGAGCATAACCTCCGCCAGCTCCTTGGCGGAAGGTAACTTAGGCAGGGGAACAAAATGAACCATTTTAGAAAATCTATCAACTATGGTAAGGATAGTTGTGTTCCCTTCCGAAGAAGGCAAACCTGTGACAAAGTCTAGAGAAATGTCAGACCAGGGACGAGAGGGCACAGGAAGGGGATGCAGCAATCCGGCTGGAGGTTGGTGAGAAGATTTATTCTGCGCACACACCGGGCAGGCTGCCACATACTCCTTCACAGAATCTCCCATGCCGGGCCACCAGAACCGTTGTTGTACCACGAACGTTGTCCTTTTAACCCCGGGGTGACACGACAGAACACTGGAGTGGGCCCAATGAATGACCTGAGATCTAAGCTCCACCGGAACAAACAGTCGATTTGGTGGACAACCGACCGGGACAGGTAGGTCTCCAGTAGCTTGTCTGACCCTCTCCTCCACCTCCCAAACCACAGCTCCGACCACACAGGAAGCGGGTAGAATGGTCTCTTCAGACTTAGGGGGGGAACCAGAGTCAAACAGTCTAGATAGTGCATCTGGTTTCACATTCTTGGAGCCCGGACGAAATGACAGTGAGAAATTGAATCTGTTAAAAAACAACGCCCACCTGGCTTGCCGAGAATTCAGTCGCTTAGCTGACCGAAGGTACTCCAAGTTCTTGTGGTCAGTCCAAACCAAGAACGGATGCTCCGCCCCCTCCAACCAGTGTCTCCACTCTTCCAACGCCACCTTGACTGCCAACAATTCTCGGTTCCCAACATCATAGTTCCTCTCTGCAGGGGACAGTTTACGAGAGAGAAAGGCACATGGATGGAGCTTACCATCGGTGGGCAGGCGTTGAGAGAGGACAGCACCCAAGCCAACATTGGAGGCGTCCACCTCCACCACAAACTGTCGGTTGGGGTCCGGCATGGTTAGAATTGGAGCCGTCACGAAGCGTCCCTTGAGAGATTGAAAAGCCGAGTCTGCTTGATGAGTCCACTCGAACCTAGTCTTGGCAGAGGTAAGGACATGCAGAGGAGCAGCAACAGAACTGAAATTTCTGACAAATCTACGATAGAAATTGGCAAACCCCAAAAAACGTTGCACCTCCTTGCGATTGGTGGGGACCGGCCAATCCATGACTGCCTCGACTTTCTCAGGATCCATGCTCATCTCTCCCTCCGCCACCACATATCCCAGAAAGGACACCTTGGGAACATGGAACTCACATTTCTCAGCTTTGACAAATAGTTCATGGTTAAGTAGTCTCAGAAGAACAGCACGGACATGTTGAATGTGCTCAGTCAGATTGCGGGAGAAAATCAAAATGTCATCCAGGTACACAAACACAAAAATATTCAACATATCTCTGAGAACATCATTAACAAATGCTTGGAAAACAGCTGGGGCATTAGTTAAACCAAACGGCATGACCAAATACTCAGTGTCCACTAGGTGTGTTGAAAGCAGTCTTCCATTCATCCCCCTCCCTTATCCTCACCAGATGATAGGCATTTCTTAAGTCCAACTTAGTAAAAATAGTAGCACCTTGTAACAGTTCAAAGGCAGAAGAAATCAATGGGAGAGGGTACCTGTTCTTTACAGTAATGTCATTAAGTCCTGGATAATCAATGCATGGCCGCAAAGACCCATCCTTCTTCCCCACAAAGAAGAATCCTGCACCGGCCGGCGAGGAAGAGGGTCGTATGATCCCAGCCTCCAAAGCAGAATCAATGTAGTCCCTCATGGAACGAGTCTCAGGAGCGGAGAGGGAGTATAACCTCCCCTTAGGAGGAGAAGTTCCTGGCAATAATTAAATGGAACAATCATACTGGCTGTGTGGAGGTAGAGCGGTAGCCCTAGCCTTGTTGAAAACCTCCTTCAGGTCTGCATAGCAGGAGGGAACTGAAGACAGATCAGGAAAATCTCCCTTCATCGTAGTCTCCGGGTCCACAGAGGAAGGATCAGCAATCCCCTCCTCAACATTCCCAGGTTCGACCTGGGAGGAAACAGGAGCCACCGCCACCCTCGCCAGTGTAGGAACAGGCGAAACATTGTCAGAAAACTCCCTAGGGCAGGACTGAAAACACATACTGGCACAAGCCTCGCCCCACTCCGTAACATCCCCTGATGACCAGTCAATGTGTGGGTTATGTTTGTGGAGCCAGGGAAACCCAAGAATTACCGGGTGGAAGGATGAATTTACCAGCAGAAAAACAATAGTCTCAGAATGTTGGTCAGGAAAAGTCAGAGTGACAGGAATGGTTTGGTGGGTTACCTGCCAAAGCAGCCGACCGTCCAGCGCTGTAGCTCTTAAAGGGGCAGACAGGAGAACAGAACCCAGCCCCAACTCTTTAGCCAGGGAACTGTCCATGAGGCTAGCATCAGCCCCCGAATCAATCATCGCCTCAAGGGATCTGGAAAACTCAGCTGAGGATATGGTCACTGGAAACATGGGTCGAGAGGGAGTGTTAGACATAAAAGCACGGCTCACCAGTACCCTGTTCTTTACTGGCGAGCCTGCCCTTTTACCGGACAACGATCAATGTAATGTCCAAGCTGCCCACAATAGAAGCAAGCTCTCTCCCGGAATCTCCTCTGTCTCTTCTGTGGACAGTCGGGCCCTCCCCAGTTGCATGGGCTCCTCCCCGGAGTCAGCCTGCGGTGACGTAACAGCCGGCCGACGTAGAGATGAGGAACTTCTGATGCCCGAGAAACCCCTGCTCGGAAGATCCCGCGGAGAATCCTCGGCACCACACCACTCTCTCTCTTGATCGAAGAGCCGTTTGTCGATTTTGATGACCAGGGCGATGAGAGCGTCGAGGTCCTCTGGAAGATCCAGTGCTGCCAGCCGATCCTTCAGCGCACTAGACAACCCACAGAAAAAGGCATCCACTAGAGCTGTCTGGTTCCACCCACTCTCTGCTGCCACCGTGCGGAAATCAATGGCGTAATCTGAAACCCTCCGTCTGCCCTGACGAAGGCTCACCAGAGCCCGAGCTGCTTCTCTGCCCGGAGTGACGTGTTGAAAAATCTGAACAAATGTCTGAGTGAAGAGAGTAAATGAATCACAGAGGTGAATTCCTTCCCCACTCCGCTGTGGCCCACGCCTTTGCTCGTCCGGTCAGATGAGAAATCAGGTAAGCAATCTTAGCTCTGTCCGTAGGATAGTGAACAGACTGAAGCTCAAAATGCAGTCCACACTGAGTCAAGAAGGCTCTACAGTCACCAGACTCACCGGAGAAGCGTTCAGGCCGGGACAGATGAGGCAGAGCTGAGGAATTGGCAGACGACGTTACAGCAGCTTGAGTGGTTTGAAACTTTGTAGTCATGAAGGAAACTTGCTCACAGACGCTTCTCTGCAGCTCCAGCTGACTCTGTGAGATACTCCTCATCTCCGTTTGAAGAGTGGAAAGCACCTCATCTAACTGATGAAGTCTCAGTCCTTGAGATCGGATAGCGTTCTGTATTTTACTTGAGTCTGCGGAGTCCATAATTGTGGCGAGATTGTTCTATCAAGCACACAGATAATGGACCCACGAGGCACGACTCAGAATGTAAAATACAATAGTTTATTTATCAACAAATAAACTCAGCAACAGTGTCCAATAAACGACAGGCAATAGGGAAAAATCCAGGAGACAGGCAAAGTCCAAAAATCCGGGAAATCCAAAAACAACAGGTAACAGGAACACGGGGAAAACACTCAAAAGCTGGACACATGGCAACAGACAATCTCGCACTGGAGAGAGGGGGAGACAGAACTTAAATACACAACTAAATTAGACACAGATGCAACACATTAGGGCGGGACAGGTAATCACACAAGCTGGAAAGAAACTAACAGGAAATAAAACAGACAACCTTCAAAATAAAACAGGAAGTTGAAGACAAAACAGAAAATGTAATACAAACTAAAAACCATAACTTGACACAGGGATAAAACATGACACTTCCAAATTACAAGAAGGGAACTAATACGCTGTTTGAAAGTTGCTCCTTTATACCCCAAATGATATTTCACGCAAAATGTATGACTACTAAGACAGACTCATCATGTACACATGTGACATTATTAGACAGTATCATGTTACTGTAGATCAGGGACGCACCGAATCCAGTATTCGGCTTCGGATTCGGCTGAATATTGGGCTTTTTGACGGGGTTGGGTTTCTGCCGAACCTTGGAATTTTTTTCCACCGAACCCTACACTTGCACTACGCACACTACGCTGGTCGACGTAATGACGCCGCCGTTGGCGTTTACGTAGATGGAGCGTTCAATGCAGTAGGCTGTGAGGAAGTGGAAATGGAACTTGTGAACAGAAAATGTGTTGTTTGGCAGTACTTTCAGTCAAAAGAAGGCCATTCAAGTCCAGCTACATGTTCAATTTGCAATGCTGATTTGTCTCGTGGTGGCGAGGACCCTAAACAATACACAACATCACCGCTGTTAATGAAACATGAAAGAATAAGAGTTGTGCATGAAGGACTATACAGACAGCAGCCAAACGTTGTTTACTTCATTAATGTGTTTACTGTGTTAATGGACTGAGGATGGGAGGAGGATTCGGTATTCAGTTTCGGACTCAGCAGAATCTTAACCAGTGGATTCGGTATTCGGCCAAACCCCAAAAATCTGGATTCGGTGTATCCCTACTGTAGATACACTGTTGATTATAATGCATCTCACAGGCATGAAAAGGTAGGGAAAAGAAAGAGTAGATTAAAAAAACATGGGGTAGAAAGAGAGAGAAGGACAGAGGGAGAGGTGGGAACGAGAGGAGGAGAGGGAGGTAAGATAAAGGACAAGATGAAGAAAAATGAGGGTAGAAAGAAACACTGGAGGCTATGGAATAAAATCAGAAGAAGGGGAATAGAGAGACAGTCGGGAAAAACAAGAAACTGGATGATTTAAAATAACCAGGAGGGATATTTATGTAAAAGTGAGATACATTCAACGAGGCAGAGACACAAATGAGGACAAAGGGATTTCTGAACACAGAAATACTAAAAGTTAAAGAAAGCCAGGGGAAACAGAAGAGTGGAGGATTCTGAATCACTAAAAGAAGGGAGGGAGACACATCCAAACTAATTATAATGATGGTGATTTGAATATTAATGAATTACTGCTTGGATATTGCTGACAGTACATGAGAACAAACTGTTGCATCACAGGTTAGTGAACATGAATATAGCTTTTTTTCTTACACATTGGATTATGTGACAAATACAAAATGCTACTGTCGCCTTTTTGACAAGTTGCAACTTTCTTTCTCGAAGCACACAATTTCCTTCCAGCTTAATGTTATTTTGTAATTAAACTATGCAATGTGTTGAGTTTTGAGTCCGTATTGAACGTGGAGGGCTGGGACAAAGCGTCTAAATTTGATACCCTGGGCGGGCTGTTCTCATGAACCATGTAATGCACTGTAATTTGTATGTATTCCACGTATTTATTACTGTATGAACTGTACACTGTATATACTGTACTGCCGCTGTATAAGACTGCTCAGGTCAACGTAGGGAGGAGGTCGAGGTCGTTTGGGTGGGTCCTAAAACACAGGGCTTACAAGCAGGGGAGCAGAGTTCATGTCCCGGCAGAAGTTAAGGAGAAAACACGAGACTTTCACCCAGGAAACAGGTGTTCATGTCCCGGCAGTACTACTTAAGGGGAGCACTGTTTTAACCCAAACAGCAATCTTTTTTCTGATCTTAAATAGTCGTGGGTGTCTTACCTAAACTGTCTTCGCCGCAGACAGTCACCTTTTGTTGGCTTAACTTAACTGTAACGGCCGTTAAACTTAACTGCCATGGGACCGGTCGGCGGTCGCCTTGATTTTGTAAATGTCCGAATGTTGTGCATATGTTTTCGTATGATAGCATACGAACCCGTTCATGCGAATGCGTTGCCCTGGGAACAGCCTGAATATGGTCACTTCTGGCTCCAAAAAAACCCAAGATGGGGGCGGATAAAATGCCAAACTTGAGGCTTCCAAAGAGTAGTCCACAAACCAATGTGTGATGTCATGGTCACCATATGTCCACTTCTCTTGTACAGTTTATTGTTTTGAATAATCATAGTTAACTATGAGAACGTTTGGGAAGGCTTTTTGGAACTATAACGTGAATAGTTAGGTTAGGTTATGAAGAATGTTAGACCGGGTAAACCCAGCCCATCTGCCGGTGAGTTGATTTCTCCCTGCAGCTCAGGCTGGAAACCTGTACGTTTATCTATCCTGCTTCCGTTACAATTCCGCGGGGACCAATCACAAACTGGCTTATCCACCTGGTGCGCTATTGGCGGGTTTAACACAATAACGATAAGAGAAGCGACCAAGCAGCTTCTTGTTTGCATTCAACATGGTGGCCACCGAAGCGCACCAACCGGTTGATGCCGCTGTCGCTGCTGTTACAAACCAACACGTTTGTTGACACGTTTCCTGCCTGGAGTTTTCGCGTTGCTCTGCAAAGTACGTCACCTGGATCGTTGGTCTGATTGGTTGAAGGACTATCCAATTGCGTACAGAGTCATTTGAACTATGCCCGTTGATCATGCCTCTGGTTCGGTAGAAAATACAGAACAGACTCCACAGACTAATGTTCAATCTTAAAAGATTGAGTTTGGTCTGGTGATAGCCAGACTAGAAGGATGTATCTGCAGCCAAATATTAGATAAAAAGTCATTGGGTTAGGATTTGTCCTCTGAGCACCAGAAACTGCTTTACACATTGTCATTGCAATCCATCCAATCGTTGTTGAGACATTTTTATTCGTTGGTTCACACCTACAAGAAACTACTAATCAGCTGATGTTAAAATGTGTCACATAATGTTTAATTTTAAATTCTTCCTCAGTGTGTTGAGTCATAGAGTCCACTGCTGCACTCAGTCTAAAAGTCAGTGTTGTTATGGCAGGCAGGTAGATGCCCTAAAATGTAAATGTCAAACTGTCTGGGGGGAAACATCGCCTCAGTTGAGAGAGTATATTGCAACAGGTTTTCTATCCTCTGGTGGCAGTGATATATATATTTTGTTTTGAATTCATAAGAGGGAGAGGAGGAGAGCGAAGCAAGATTGAGACAAATAGATTTATAGATGCAGCCGAGATGTCGAGAAAACTGAGTGATTCAGCCCATGCTGACATTCAAACAGTGAAAAACAAGTTACAGAAAAAGAGGTGGGAGAGAGAGATGAGCAAGAGCATAGAAAACATATAAGCTCCATAATTTAATACAAGTAAAACTCTACAAACCACAATTTGTTTGATTCTGTGAAGGCAACTTTACCCTCCAGCTTGTATTTTTCTTTGTAGCCTGTCAAATTAGTGTTGTTGCCTTTACATATTTAGCTTTCTCCACCCTCAGTAGGATAAAACCAAACTAGTGAATCATATTTGACAGAGCCAAGTACAGAAAAAGACCCTTTTTGCACAGGACTAACATCGCCTGGGGGGAAGACTGGTGGTTATAAAAATTATAGAGATGTTCAGTAATTTAAATCGTCTGTGAAACTGACACATCTGTCACTGGTAAAGAGTAAGTAACAATGGTATGATAAGATTTCCTACTGTACATTGGTGAACATTAAGGTACCCTGACCGGCATGCTGTTTCTGTGCAAGGAATTGCACATTGAGCATGTTAACATGCACTCTAATATTCCACTATTATTTGGAATATAGTCCGGATCAATGGCAGTTCATTTCCAGGTTCATCGCCGCCGGATGTTTTCGGCGGATGTCCCTCCACTTCCTCTCTCTGTGTGTTGCCATTATCATTCCGAAACTCAGTTCTCTTCGGGAAACAACAACAAACTTTGAGCTGCATGCTGAAAATGTCAAGTTTTGAAGAAGTTTTGGATGGTGCAACAAGGCAGACCTGCTTGGTTCTTTCTGGGAATGGGAGTGATTGGTGGGATTGCTGTGGACGAAGTACACACACGGAGATACACTGGTAAGAGCCAATGAGGTTTAACCGTGTATCAGCTAATTTAAATAGCTCTCATCGCTGTATTGTGTCAACAGTTAACAATGTTGCGTTTTCTTTTGGGGGCTGCAAATGTTCCACCAAAACAAGTTCACTCCTGAGACTATTTAGCAGAGCCACCGTCGCTGCGTCTGGAGCTTAGCGTCACCCAAGACGACTGTGATTGGTTTAAAGAAATGCAAACAACCCAAAGTCTTTTCTTCTCCTATCCCAGAATGCATCTGTGGTGTAGCCATACCTTACTCCACAGTGCTGTGAAGATAGAGCTGGCAATTGAGACTATTCCAAATATTACAATAATCTGAATTTGATACAGGTCGTGTAAACACTCTTTGAACATGTATACATCACATTCAGAATCTGCGTCTCAATCTGGGTTTTTACTCCAGTTTGTGACAGTTTACAGCCTCTCGCCTGTTTACGGCTTACGGTCAGCTCTGTGCGTTGCTATGGTTGCTTTCAGTTTGGAGGGCTGCAGACCCGATACGAAGGAGAAACACAGCTACTGTTAAACATTATCAAAGACTTAAAATTCCACTTTTCTACAAACTGGTTGAAGGAATGAAAGAGGGAAGTCCTCCACCGCTGGAACACTTTGAAAACTTCCCGTTTTACTCGGCTTCATGTAAACAGGAATATTAATGGAATATTCTCTTCCGTTACCCAGGCAAACAACTTTGAGTAATATGGTCTTTTTCAGAATAAGGGCAGACACTGGAGTATTTTGTGCATGTAAACCTAATCATTGTTTTTTCCAGCTGCAATTGACTTTTGGGATATGACGATTTTCCTCTTCTTGATTAGTTTCTAGTTGTTTTTTACTTTCTGCAAGGATTGGGGCAACACAGATCTTTGCTTTTCTACAACACTTAAAATGTTATAGATGCAATTTTCAGAACAATACTGCTTTTACTTTATTCATGCTGCATGTCATTCCATATTAAATTACAACAGTAGCAACTGCAGAGAGAATCAGTTTTTCTATCAAGCGGTGATGTTGTGTATTGTTTAGGGTCCTCGCCACCTTCGAGACAAATCGGCATTGTAAATTGAACATGTAGCTGGACTGCTGCATTGAACGTTCCACCTACGTAAACACCTTCCCGTAATCAAAGGTGCCGTCATTACGTCGTCTAGCGTAGCGTAAGCGTAGGGTTCGGTTTGGTGGAAAAAAATTCTAGGTTTCGGCCGAAACCAAACCTTATCAAAAAGCCCAATATTCAGCCAAATCCGAAGGAGAGTCCTGGATTCGGTGCATCCCTGGTTTTATGATGATGATAAAAGGTCATCATGAAACAGATTTACAGGGCTTGAAAGCGACAGCAGGCTGCTACAGTATAACCATACAGACGTACGTCTACAACCGTCAGACTGCTCGCTTGTAAATCTACATTTCTCCGTTCTCGGCTGAGATGGACGACATAGCACTGCATTATTAGCCAGCAGCTAGCGGCTTAATACCAACAAAACACCATAGTAAATTTCAGCCTGCATGCACGAATATTCGAATCCCAAAATTGAAAATCGAACACCTACCCACCGAACGAATATTCGGAGCCTACAGATTTACAATAAGTAAACAGTCATGTGTAACTGTTCTGAAAGAAACAGACAAATGATGTTGTCCTGCTGATGGCGACACGTCAGAAAAAGGCCTTTGTGTCGTTTTAGAGGGCGGGGACAGACAAAGTATTTAGTTGTTTCATTTGCAGGACTTGTTTAGCTTAAATATTCACTTACAACTTCTTGAGACTGGGCGAATTAGTTAATTTCCTAAAATATGGTAATAAAAGAACATAATCGGGGTGGCATTGTGTGTTTTTTTCGCTCGAGACACATCTGCTGTTGTAAACACACTTAATTTCTCGGAGGACGGATTGGTTGGTTGTGTTTTAATTGTAGTTAATTATCAAACTGTGAACGGGGACAAAACAAGAAATAAAAATAAAAAAATCATTATTAGGCTCCCGGCTAATAAGTGCAAATTCATTATTACACGAGGTCCCAACTTGACAGTAGGCCTGGAGGTAAGGTTAAAGAGACAGACAGAATAAAAGAGAATATTAGTGATTAACTGATGTAGAACATAAATGATCATGAAACTCTGACGACTGTGTAGAACGCAGAGAGCAACAGAAAGGTCCGCATTGTGCAGACAGAGAACATGCGGGAGATTCACATCAAAACTGGGAGTGAGAAACCGATTCAGGGTGTCAGAAAGCAGGTGTCACCCTGCAGCTCTGCTCCTGATTAACTATTTACAAGTTAAGATTAGAGGTGGCGTGAATTATTAACGATCCACTCACTGCTGAGACGCACAGAAGTGGGGGGTGAGAGAGAGAAAGGAAGAGAGTGAGGGGCTAGAGACGGAGAGAAATTAAATGGAGAGCTAAAGGGATCTTAAGGGAAATTCAAAGCAGACCAAAACAGACTTTAGAGACTAAGACAAATATTAATAAATATGGCTCATCAGAGAAATGTTTCAAGCAATATCTATCAAAGAGAAGAATGGAGAAGAGGGGAGGAGGAAGGGAGTGTGGCGGAGGTTGACAGGGAGGAAATGATGAAGGCTGAGAGCAGGAGAGAGAGGGAGACGCGGGGCAGGGAGACGCGGGGCAGGAATCCAGGCGAAGGACTGTCGGCTCACGAGGGACTCACGGAGGACAGGTTTAGCTGAGGAGAGGGAAGCGAGCCGGGGAGTCTGGGTGATAGCAGACGGGGATGACTCAAGTGGCTGAAATGCAGATAGAAGAGAGAAGGAGAGAGAGAGAAGGGGGGGAGGGGAGAAAGAAAGAAGAGAGCAGGAAGTCATTGGGGAATAGCAAGAAAACAAGAGTGTCCCCGTGGAGACAGGAAGCAGCAGTGACCACGACAGACCTTCTTACTGCCTGGCAGAGATCTCGTCCTCTCAGTTCAGCCTGTGCTCATGAACCATACGTTCAAAAAGCTACGAGAAGATAAGCACTGTAATTCGTACGATTTACATGTTTCTTTTTGCTGTGTGCACCACATTGACTGCTGCTGTATGAGAACGCAGCTGGCCGTGTAGGCAGGAAGTTGGGGTGGAAGAACAGGCGTTAAAACACAGGACTTTCAAGCCGGGGAGAGGAGCTCACTTCCTGGGGAAAAACAAAAGACTTTCACCCAGGAAATGTGTGTTCCTTGGGAGTGTTTTAATACAAACCACCATCTTTTTCCTAAAACGAGTTGTTTCGGTGCCTAAGCTTAAAGGACATTTTCGGCGCAAAATGAACCCAGGGGGTTAATAACATGTGTAATACGAGTCAACCTTTGTCTGGGATAAGTTTTCATTCTAGTCGAATGTGTCTCTAGCTTGAAACAAGATAGCGCAAATCGCTGATTAGCTTATAACGCTAATCAGACTTAAAGCGTAACTCTCGCCAAAATGCAACCTAGGGTCTTTTTGTGAATGTACCCGAGTCAAACTTTCACTTAAAAGCATATTTAGGACGTAAGCGCCACTTTTAAGATGTACCGTATTTTCGTTTTTTTTCAGTCAAATGGCCTTTTGAATGGGAGTAATAGGGGCACTTTTATGCTAGCCTCAAAATAGCTATTTTTAAAACACTAAGAAGGCTCGACACAACATGAGACTTTGCTCGAAGTATCACCAGGGGCTCTATACCTTAACTACACCGGTGACCAAGGGATATTCTTAATCTGTGGCTACTTGTTTTGATATCAACTCGTTTTCACTGTCTAGGTGGTAGCAGCCGGAAACAACAAGAGCTACGGTGAGTTGTTCAAAGCCTCTTTTTTAGTAAACTCTGGGTACACAATGTTTTCAATGCTGGAGTTCATGTGTAGAGACCCTGGTGATACTTGGAGCAAAGTCTCATGTTGTGTCAAACATTCTTAGTGTTTTAAAAATAGCTATTTTGAGGCCAGCATAAAAGTGCCCCTATTACTCCCATTCAAAAGGGCATTAGACTGAAAAATGAAAATACGGTACATCTTAAAAGTGGCGCTTCCGTCCTAAATATGCTTTTAAAAGAAAGTTTGACTCGGATACATTCACAAAAAGACTTAGGTTGCATTTTGACGAGAGTTACGCTTTAAAGGATCTGAATACTTCTTCCAACACTGTGTGTCTCACCTAACTGCAACTCGAAAGTACTTTCTATCTAAAAACACTTATCTGTCAGCTAGTCCGCCCTTCCATTTATCTCCCAGCCCGTTGACTTTTTGCCTCCCCATCATCTCGTTCTCCAGCATTTCAGTAATCCCGATTGGCCCGGATATGTTTTTTTTCTGGGAATTGCATTTGAAAAAGCAGGGCACATATTATATTCTATCCCTTTAGGGATTTCTAGTCTCTCTTCCAAGCCTGGAGTCTCTCTCCAGCTCGGTGGCAGCGCTCCCAAACCATCCCATCTCTGCCTGCCCACTGCCTAGGCCTGTCTTCTGTCCTCTGCTGTGTCCAATGGTAAGCCTGTCCAACTCAACAATCCCTCTCGCTTTTCCTGAGCCAAGACTTCCTCCTGAAACCATTTGCAGTTGCTCAAAATATCTAGTATATGTTTGACTTACTTTTTTTAATCTGTTGTCTTTGTTAGCTGGAGCAGCAATTA
>CM042319.1:33526935-33599435 GCA_023566125.1 Zingel zingel
GGCGTGCTGGTCTTACAGGGAGGTGTGTTCAGGTGCATTCTGGGCGTGCTGGTCTTACAGGGAGGTGTGTTCAGGTGCATTCTGGGCGTGCTGGTCTTACAGGGAGGTGTGTTCAGGTGCATTCTGGGAGTATTGCTATCTTGAGGCAGCGGGAAGTGATCGCGCCACTGACCCACAAAAACCTGGTCTAAAGTCAATAATGCAGCATTTCATTGTTATTTTAACAGCAAATTAGTAAAATGCTCCTAGGCTCGTGCACAGCGCGCACACACTATGCTTGTTACACACACAGGGACGCGCACAGCACACACATATGCAGAAGATTACAAATACAAATATAATGGGAGATGACACTCTGATTGGTTTATTGCATGTTATGCCCAAAACACAGCTATAAATTAATGAAGACACTAACTACAACCCTTTTGAACCATGCGCCCGGCACACAGACCCTTTTTTCCATCGTCAAACTATCAAAATTGGATTTGGACACGCCCTAAACGCACCTGAACCAGGCGCTTCACGCCGTGCACTTAGATCGTTAAAATAGGGCCCGTATTCTTTATCTGGCCAACACTGCTTGTAATAATCCTACATTTCCCATGAACACCGTGTCGTGACGTGTCGTACAACCGTCTTCTACGTGCGTAACGTTTGGTATGGTACGAGCTACGCTGAACGGACAAGACGAACACAACGGCGGGAAATTAAAGTAAAGTTAGTTATGAAAAACAAAACGTGGCTAGTGGAGAATCTGATTGGCTGGTAACTTTAAGAATCTACTAGCTGTGTTAACTGGAGATCAGAAAAGTTAATTTGAAGTCCTGTGTGTAACCCGTTAAGGCTGTAGCTGACCTATTTAACGTCTCTCTACCGAACTTTTGAATAAAAAAGATTGACTTTTAATTTGACTTGGTGTTTTTAAGTTAGTACTCATTGTGATTAAAGCAATCAGTTGCAACACACATTTGGAGTTTTGATGTAAAAGATTTTGAGTTTTATGAAGTGTGGTGTTGAGTTACGGATAATTAAAACAATTGACAAGAAACTAATAAATATTGAGTTTAGTGAACGTGACATACTGAGTTTTTACACTTAAAATTATTCAGTTATCTTAATTGAATATTTTCGAGTTGCATATACTCGTAATATTTGAGCTTAATTAGTATTTTAATTTAACTGTAATCAAAAAATGCAAGTTCACGTTACTCTTGATATTTAAAATCTAGTACCCTCAGACTTTTGAGTTTATCAACAAACAAAAGATGGTGGCAACTGATTGTTTTAAGCAGTACTCAGATGTTTTGAGCACTGCCTACTTATTCGGGTTTACGGTGCGTTTAACCCTTGTGTTGTCCTCGGGTCAAATTTGACCCGTTTTCACAGTTTTTTATATCAGAAATATGGGTTTCTTACAACCAAATTGCCCAAAAATAACTCGGATGCATGCATGTAACATTCTTCGCAGGTAAGATTATTTACATTGAATTTGGGTTGTTTTATTCAATTTTATTGGACTGGGTATACCCAGCCCGACCTGCTGGTGAGTTGATTTCTCCCTGCAGCTCAGGCTGGAAACCTGCACGTTTATCTATCCTGCTTCCGTTACAAATTTGCGGGAACCAATCACAAACTGGCTTATCCACCTAGCACGCTATTGGCGGGTTTAACACGATGACGATAGAGAAGCAACGATGAGCAGCTTTTTGTTTACATTCAACATGCCGGCCACCGAAGCGCAGCACTCCATGGCAGCAACCAGGAGATGCCGCTGTCGCTGCTACGTCACCCGGATCGTTGGTCTGATTGGTGGAAGGACTATCCAATTGCGTACAGAGTCATTTGAACTATGCCCGTTGATCACGCCTCTTGTGCAGTAGAAAATACAGAACAGAATCCCCAGCCTAATGTTCGATCTTAAAAGATTGAGCTTGGTCTGGTGATAGCCAGACTACAATTTTATAGCATTTGAAAAATGGTTTTAAAACAGTATCCTGAAACTAAATGTTGACGTAAACTGTGATCCACTCAACATCCTCTGATCTTAACTCAAAATAATTCCTAATTTCTGCTCTTTTTTTAAACTCAAAAATTAGGTATGATGTCATATAGATTAGGGTTATTGACTATGAGTTAAAAAAGTGTTGAAAAAACCATTTTCAATTTTGACCCGGAAGGAGAACAGGTTCATGGTTGACGAGAAGACAACACAAGGGTTAAAACTATTTTTAAAAAATGTTTTGACTTCTCCCTTTACTGGGCCCCCTTGTGGCAAATGGGCCCTAGGCCTAGAATGCTTAGATCCAGGCCTGCTGACAGAGTTCCTGTAGCTTTGCATTTCATCTAACATGAGACGAATGCATGTCATCTACAATGAGACACGGCGGTGTCTTCAAGGGGACACTTTTGGTTTAAGATTGAATCTGCGGGAAATTGTTCCTTGTTATTCATTTCATGATGGGGATTGTCGGGGTGGCTGTGGACAGCAATGACAGTAATCATGACAGCGCTAATGTCGACTGTGACAGTGATTATGATGAAGAAGGCAATAATGGTAATGACAATGGAGAGTAAGAGCATCAGAGAGGAGAGTTGCAGAGCAGAGTTCCTGATAGCTGTGGATAAAAATGAATAAAACATCTAATTTCTTCTGCAGAGTACATAGGAAAAAAACACCTTTTTCAATCCTGTAATAGGGACGAATACTCCACATGATGTTCTACCCAATCTGAACCCTAAACCAAATACCAAATGTTAAATGCATCACATTTGGTTTGCACAGCAGGCGTGTCAAACTGAGGGCCACACTGGAAAATGAGAATCACATCATGGGCCAGATGTTTAGTTTATCCATGTTTTTATTTTAGAGAAAAGTCAAACATCTTTGACCCTATTATTGTATGTCTTATAAAGTCTTCTCACACAAGAACATAGGAACAAACGTTGGGAAAAAACTGCCAAAACAGGCTGGGAAAAGTGGCAAAAACGTGGTGATATGCGAGCGGAAGCCTAACTATGACGATGTGTTTGTGTTCAAACGTAACTATGACGATGTGTTTGTGTTCACACGTTATGCTGACGATGTGTTTGTGTTCACACGTTATGCTGACAATGTGTTTGTGTTCACACGTTATGCTGACGATGTTTGTGTTCACACGTAACTACGACGATGTGTTTGACACTGTAATTTGGATGTATTCCACATATTTAGTCTGGATCAACAGAAGTACATTTCCAGGATAAAGCCTGGAGCCGGATGTCAGGTTTTCCTCTCTCCTTCCTCTCTCTGTGTGTTGTCATTCAAACTTCGTTCTCTTCGGGAAACAACAACAAACTTCAGAATCAGAATCAGAAAGGGTTTTATTGCCCAGTACATTTTTTAACACATACAGTACAAGGAATTTGTTTTGGTGTTGTTGGTGCACATCACACATTCTCTAGATGGAATACTAAACAATATAAGTATAGGTATAAATATAAGTATATGTACACAGTATGTATTAAATTACATTAAAAAAATAAAGATAGAAATAAAAAAAAAAATAAAGATCAATGAGCATTACAGCAGAGAAAGAACAGTGGCATGAAGAGCCAGGGGTGGAGAGTTAGGGTGGTATCAGGGCCTTGTTAATAAGGCTAGTGGCGGAGGGGAAAAAGCTGTTCATGTGACGTGAGGTTTTCGTCTTGATGGACCTCACCCTCCTGCCAGAGGGGAGTGTCTCAAAGAGTTTGTGTCCGGGGTGGGAGGGATCGCCCACCATATTTTCAGCACGCTTCAGAGTCCTGGTGGCGTATAGGTCCTGGAGCGGCAGCAGATTGCAGCCAATCACCTTCTCTGCTGACCGAATGACACGCTGCAGTCTGCCCGTGTCCTTGGCTGTGGCAGCAGCGTACCAGATGGTGATGGAGGATGTGAGGATAGACTCAATGATGGCTGTGTAGAAGTGCACCATCATTGTCTTTGGCAGGTTGAATTTCTTCAGCTGCCGCAGGAAGTACATCCTCTGTTGGGCTTTCTTGACAAGGGAGCTGATGTTCAGCTCCCACTTGAGGTCCTGGGAGATGGTAGTTCCCAGGAAGCGGAAAGACTCCACAGTGTCAATTGTGGAGCCACAGAGGGTGATGGAGGCAGGTGGGGCTGGGTTCTTCCTGAAGTCCACAACCATCTCCACTGTCTTTAGAGCGTTGAGCTCTAGATTGTTTTGGCTGCACCAGGTCACCAGGTGGTCAGCCTCCGACCTGTAGGCGGACTCATCACCATCAGAGATGAGTCCGATGAGGGAGGTGTCGTCCGCGAACTTCAGAAGCTTGACAGACTGGTGACTGGAGGAGCAGCTGTTAGTGTACAGGGAGAAGAGCAGAGGAGAACGAACGCAGCCCTGGGGGGATCCGGTGCTGGTGGTCTGTGAGTCGAAGACGTGTTTTCCCAGCTTCACATGCTGCTTCCTGTCAGACAGGAAGTCAGTGATCCTGCTTCTCCTGAAGCAGAGCCGGGATGATGGTGTTGAAGGCAGAGCTGAAGTCCAAAAACAGGATCCTGGCGTAGGTTCCTGCGGAGTCCAGGTGCCGGAGGATGTAGTGGAGGGCCAGGTTGACTGCATCGTCTACAGACCTATTGGCTCTGTAGGCAAACTGCAGGGGGTCCAGGAGGGGGTCGGTGATGGCTTTAAGGTGTGAAAGCACAAGGCGCTCAAAGGACTTCATAACCACAGAGGTCAGGGAGACAGGTCTGAAGTCATTAAGTCCTGTGGTCCTTGGCTTCTTGGGGACAGGGATAATGGTTGAGGTCTTGAAACAGGCTAGCACGTGGCATGTCTCCAGTGAGGTGTTAAAAATGTCTGTGAACACTGGAGACAGCTGGTCAGCGCAGTGCTTCAAGATTGATGGGGAGACAGCATCCGGTCCAACAGCTTTCCTGGGAAAGTTTTTCAGGCAAGTTTAGCAAGCTAAACGTTGAAAATGTCAAGTTTTGGAGAAAGATTTGTATGTTGCAACAAGGCAGACATGCTTGACTTTTTATACTAATATTAAAAGTTGGTAAGGGGAGAGAGAGGGGGAATGTCATGCAGCAAAGGGCCGCAGGTCAGAGTCAAACCTTGGGCCGCTGCGTAGTAAACCTCTATATATGGCCACGCACTCTACCAGTTGAGCTACCAAGGCACCCGTTTATCAAAGTTTTTTGGCGCTTTTTCCGACGTTTTTACCCCGATGTTTTTGTCGCTTTTGCAACCTTTTTCTATGACGGCTAAGGAACTTTTTATCTGACTTTTTTAGGACTTTATGTGGACCAAACTGTAAGTGAGAAGACTTTATAAGACATACAATAATATGATGGAAGATATTTGACATTTTCTCTTGAATAAAAGCATGTTAATAAACTCCACATCGGGCCTGTGATGTGATTCTCATTTTCCAGTGTGGCCTTTGGTGAAGTTGAGTTTGACCCCCCTGATATAAGTCAACATTTCAAAGATCAAGTGTCTGTTATTGATCGGTGATTCGAGATCAGAGAGAAAAGCCTCGTCATCCATACCAATGATTGCTCGGGTATCCGTTAGCTCACATTAACGTGACCTTGTTGCCGTGTTAACTCATTATTTCCCCTCCAAAGATGTGAGCTTTATGGAAAAAAAGCCTCTCATCATGTTTACTTTCTGCTAATCCTCTCAGGTCTGTGGACGACCGTGAACAAGCTGCCACATGAGAGAGATTAACTCTTTCAGGGTGGGTATTGAGCTGCAGGCTCTACCAGGTGAGCTACCCAGACGCCCCAATGTACATGTTTTTATTGTTTTTTGTTATTTTTCTTTGCCTGTTAATTGTAATTCTTCTCTTTTCCTCTGTGATTTCCTCCCTCTTTTCTTTCCATCCCCCTGTTTGTTTGTCATCCACCTGTCTCCACCTCTTCTCCTTCTGACTGGGGATTGCAGTTCGGCCCCCGGGCAGTCATTTGGATTCCCATAAGGCCGTGCGGCATTAGGAGTGTCTTTGAAGCAGCTCCCCCGCCCGACCCTGTTCCCCGTATCTGGAAGGTCGTTATCCTCGTATTAAACACCGCTGTGGAGCCGCTGTGGCCTCGACGTGGTGACCAACCTTGACTCTTTGATTTAATATGCCGTCGCTTGATCGCACACACATAACACTTCCACGTGTGTTCCCTGAACGCATCCATGCACACACACACGCGCACACACACACACACACACACACGCACACACACACACACACACAGAACACTTCCACGTGTTCCCTGAATGCACCCATCCACACATGAACAGACACACAGAACACTTTCATGTGTGTCCCCTGAACGCATCCATGCACAAACACTCGCCCTTGCGCAATCTGTATACACACACCTAAGCAGAAGCAACTAACGCACACACACACACACACACACACACACACACAGAATGACACGCATGCACACTCTTCAAAGTAAATTAGGGTCAACAGACTTAACACTTAACAGCTTCAAAGGAGAAGAGGGTGATGTTTTGCATAAGACACACTTTTATTGAACTTCACAGTTTGATGTCTGTTCTTTTTAATTTCCTTCCTCTTAAAGATGTGAGGTGATGTCAGACACACACACATCCCAGGGTGATGTCAAAATCACAATTAGATCAAAGTATTGGTACATTTTGGTCACAAGGATGTCAAATGGCAAGTTTTAAATACAAATGTTGGATGATGCAACAAGGCAAGCCTGCTTGGTTCTTTCAGGGAATGTTTGTAAAGATTTATAAAGAATATGTTTAGGGCATTTCCTCACTAACTGGGACGTTTTGGGACTGATTGGTTGGATTGCTGTGGACAAAGTACACACAGAGATACACTGGTAAGAGCCAATGAGGTTCAACCATGTATCAGCTAATTTAAATAGCTCACGTTACTGTATTGTGTCAACAGTTAACCAGAACAAGTTCCTTCCTGAGACTATTTAGCAGAGCCACCGTCACTACATCCGACGCTTATCACCGCCCAAGACGACTGTGATTGGTTTAAAGAAATACAAACAACCCAGAGCGATTTCTTCTCCTATCCAGGAATGCTGTGTGGACTAGCCAGACCTTCCTCCGCAGCACTGTGGATAAAGCTGTGTTATGCGAGACTAGGACTAGGGATAGCCTAACCCTAACCCCCCTAACCCATGTCGGGCTGAAAACTTTTACGGTCAAAAAAGCCAAGATAATAACTCTGTCGTGCTCAGTTTCTTGTCAGAAAAACTGTGAATGTCCTGCTGTGGTCAGCTTGGCTGCCACGAAGAGTTCGCCTCTACTTCAAAGAAGATTCTCAACTCAACTTTTAAAGAAGAGGAAACAAAGTAAGAATTATCATTATGCAAGAATATGCAACGATTTCAAACAAAATCAAGAGAGCACAAAATCCAGAAGGGAAACTAATAAACTAAGTGACTACGTGTCTTAAAAATGTACAAGAATGACTCTGCGATTTGAAGAACGGACTTGGAAGCCTATAAGCATGACTATGCAATTGATAGAAACCGTTACTAAACCGACAGGCTTAAGACAGACTTTAAAGCCTATATGCATCATTATGCATTTTAAAGAAACAGTTTAATAAACCGAGAGGCTTAAAACAGACCGCAAAGCCTACAAGCATGACTGTGCAATTTAAAAAAACTGTTTACTAAACCGACAAGCGTGAGTATGCAACTGCAGTGGGACATTAAAAATAAGTAAGTGTGGGAAATGCAGGAATGGAGAACTTCTGCGAGTGACCTGCACCAGCCCGCGCTCTTGCCTTTGATTCCCCATTTCAACTGTCCAGACGAAGCAGGGGAAATCATCGTGATAACTTTCACATCCCCTAACACCCCCAACCCTAACCCCCCTAATCCTAACCAATCTTTTGGATTGATACAGTATCCCAACAGCCAGAGAGCGAACAGTTACCGGTTGGTTTCCACACAGCGAAACACCAAGCAAATTTCGGCCAGCGAAATATTGCCTCGGGGGCGTGGTCGCGAAAACAACACGCTAGACCACAACAGAACACAGGCTGCTAAGCAGTTAGCAGAGAGGGTTGAAGCTAGGTAGCTAGCAGGTAGTTTGCTAGCAAGCTATCGTTGCTATTGTAGCTTGTGAAATCCATGTTGATACAAGCGTCAATGTTCGACAACAAAACATGTAATCAAACAAATGCACAATGAAATCCAATGTCCGAACATGCTAGCGATTAGCCTGTCGGCTAGCTGAAAAGTGTTAAAACTAACATACACAGTGGTCTATTTAGTGGTGTATGTGCCCTGACTAAGTTTGTGTGTCATCTAAATCACAATTCGTGTTGACACAAGTACCAATGTTCGTGTAGAAACATTTTAATCACATACACATGTTTATGATACAGCTCTGATAACCTCAAGTGGTCCTCATTTGAATAAAGTTAAACTTTGTTTCGCTTGCCTCGGCGATTCGCTCTCATCTCGCCCAATCAGGGCGATTTTCGTCTCCATTCAACCTCAATGAGAGCGAAGCGAAATTTCGCTGTGTGGAAACCTACCGTTAAGAGTTGTTACGAGCTACTGAAGAGCTAATTGTCAGACACATCAGAGAGTCCCTGCTGGTTTATGCTTGTGTTTATAATGTCACAATAAATGTAACGTTGAGAATCCTTCATGTGCTTTTCCCCGGAGGCGTTGGTCAGTTCAGCCCGACTGTTCTCAGATCAGCTGAGGCCATCTGTTAACACCCAGGTAGAAAGGATCAGGCTTTAAATGGATCAAGATTTTTAGCTGCTTTTGTCACTTTTTCATGCGTTTGTGTACTTTATTTCAACATTTCTGTATTTTTTTTTCTGATGTTTTTGTTGCTCATTTCGATGGTTTTTGTTGTTGCTTTTGTCGCTTTTTTATTAATTTTTTTTCCTCGACTTTTAGCGACTTTTATGCTTATGTTTTTTATAATGTCACAATAAATGTAATGTTGAGAATCATTCATATGCTTTTCCCCGGAGTTTCTGATCACCTGAGGCCCTCTGTTAACACCCAGGCAGAAAGGATGAGGCTTTAAATGGATTTGTTATAATAAATTGTTATAATTATGACTTCTGGTGTTAGATTTTAATGCTCCTGTGAGCTGCTCTGGACACATTCCAGGTATTTCACAAAGATATATTATGGAGCGAGTACTACACTAAATCTCATAATTAAGATATTATGTCCTGTGGTCCTTGGCTTCTTGGGAACAGGGATGATTGTTGAGGACTTGAAGCAGGCTGGCACGTGACATGTCTCCAGTGAGGCGTTAAAAATGTCTGTGAACACTGGAGACAGCTGATCAGCGCAGTGCTTCAAGCTTGATGGGGAGACAGCATCTGGTCCAGCAGCTTTGCGGGGGTTCTGTCTCCTAAAGAGTCTGTTGACGTCCCTCTCGTGGATGGAGAGAGTCGTCACTGAGGTGGGAGGGGAGGTGGAGGGGACCTTTAAGGAGGGCATTGGTGGGGGGGCCCAGGACCCTGTTGAGGTGGGGGAGGTGGAGGTGATGCACATTGGCTGTAGCTGTAGGGAGTTTTCGTGGGGGATGGTGTCAGGACTGTCCTTTTGTCTTTCAAATCGACAGTAGAATTTTGTTCAGGTCATTGGCTAGGTGTCAGTAATTGAAGGAGTGGGGGGGTTTAGGCTTATAGGTGGTGATCTGCCTAAGTCCTTTCCAGACAGATGCAGAGTCGTTAGCTAAGAACTGGTGTTGAAGCTTCTCAGAGTAGCGTCGTTTAACCTCCTTCACTGCCTTGCTGAACTTGTACTTCGACTCTTTAAATCTGTCTTTGTCCCCACTCCTGAACGCCTCTTCCTTAGCCAGCCTTAACCTTCAGAGTTTGGCTGTGAACCAGAGTTTGTCATTGTTGTAACTCACCCTGGTGCTTGATGGAATACAGCAGTCCTCACAGAAGCTGATGTATGATGTCACAGCCTCTGTGTACTCATCCAGACTGTTGGTAGCAGTCCTGAACACATCCCAGTCAGTAGAGTCCAAACACGACTGGAAATCCTCCACAGCCTCACTGGTCCACTTCCTTGATGTCCTCACTACAGGTTTGCAGAGCTTTAGTTTCTGCCTGTAGGCGGGGATCAGGTGAACCATGACATGGTCAGAGTGTCCCAGTGCAGCACGGGGGACAGCGTGATAAGCATCCCTGACTGTGGTGTAACAGTGATCCAGAATATTCTCCTCTCTGGTCGGGCATTTAATATGCTGTCTATATTTAGGGAGTTCATGAGTGAGGTTCCCTTTATTAAAGTCACCAAGGACAATAACTAGGGAGTCCGGGTTGGTCCGCTCCACAAACAGTATCTGGTCGGCGAGCATGCCTGGCCTGCGGTGAGATGTAAACACCGACCAGAATGAATGAAGCAAATTCACGGGGTGAATAAAAAGGCTTACAGTTTATGATGAAATACTCCAGGTCAGGAGAACAATGCTGCTGGATCACTGTCACGTCGTTGCACCAACCGCTCTTGATGTAGAAACAGATTCCTCCACCTTTTGTTTTGCCGGAGAGGTCCGTGTCTCTGTCCGCTCTGTAGAGTTGGAAGCCTGCCAGCTGCAGCGCAGAGTCCGGTATTAATCCACAGAGCCACGTCTCCGTGAAGCACAACACAGCAGATGAAGAAAAGTCGCTGTTTCTCACCAATAGCAGTTGTAATTCCTCCAGTTTGTTGGGCAGAGAGCGCACTTTAAAGAGAAATATTCCAGGTAACGGAGTGCGTAACCCTCGCTGGCGGAGACGCACAAGCGCACCGGCCCGTTTCCCTCTCCTCCGGCATTTCGCTGCATTGACAAAGGTGAGCGCACCTTTGACCAGATTGTCCAAAATTTCCAGTGAAGGGAGAAGAAAAGTGGGAAATAAGTCCGATGGTGTTGTTCCCCTGAAGTTCACGAGCTCTTCACTGGTGAATGAGATGCGGGTACCATCGCAAGAAACAAAGTTAAAACACAAAACAAAACAGAACGCACCAACACACCGTGTCGCCATTCTGTGGCGCCATCTTGGTCATATCAAGATATATATATATATATATAACTGCTATATATATATATATATATATATATATATATATATATATATATATATATATATATATATATATATATATATATATATATATATATATCACATATGTGCTAATTTGCATATATTTTGAAGCGAATAATCTGACCATTGAAAAGAAACAAGGTTCAAAATTATTTTTTTCATTTGGTTGATATATTAAATGAAAATAATTTACAGAGGGGATTTTAAATATCTCCTTTTTTACCCAATAAATCAGAAAATACTGCCAATAGCCTTAAAAATGGACTTCCCCCTTATTTCTAGGCATAAAATGTCCTATAAATCAGGCCAAGAACAATATATCATCAAATCCCTCTGTTAGGAATACGAAGGAATATATATAGGAATATAAAGTTTGCTGTATGTAGGTGCTACAGAAGTGGAGTGTGAGTAAAAACTCATTTTGAGAAAACGGCCTTTAATAGTTGACAACTAATCGATGAATATTTGCAGCACTATAAGTATGAGCATTAATGGCACATTGCTGATCCCTGCATCATGCCAAAAGATAAGAGAAGATCTGAGGCTTAATGTTTGCGCTCCAGTGAGGAAACATTTCCACGTGTTGCCTGCAGCTCAATACCCACCCTGAAAGAGTTAATCTCTCTCATGTGGCAGCTTGTTCACGGCCGTCCACAGACCTGAGAGGATTAGCAGAAAGTAAACATGATGAGAGGCTTTTTTTCCATAAAGCTCACATCTTTGGAGGGGAAATAATGAGTTAACACGGCAACAAGGTCACGTTAATGTGAGCTAACGGATACCCGAGCAATCATTGGTATGGATGACGAGGCTTTTCTCTCTGATCTCGAATCACCGATCAATAACAGACACTTGATCTTTGAAATGTTGACTTATATCAGGGGGGTCAAACTCAACTTCACCAAAGGCCAAACTGGAAAATGAGAATCATATCACAGGCCCGATGTAGATGCTTTTATTCAAAAGAAAAGTCAAATATCTTCCATCATATTATTGTATGTCTTATAAAGTCTTCTCATTTACAGTTTGGTCCACATAAAGTCCTAAAAAAGTCAGATAAAAAGTTCCTTAGCTGTCATAGAAAAAGGTTGCAAAAGCAACAAAAACATCGGGTAAAAACGTCGGAAAAAGCGCCAAAAAACTTTGATAAACGGGTGCCTTGGTAGCTCACCTGGTAGAGGTTGACTCCTCAACGCAGCAGCATGACATTCCCCCTCTCTCTCCCCTTTCATGTCTTCAGCTGTCGTATACAAATAAAGGCCAAAAATGAGCTAGATAAAAAGTGTCCCAAAAAACTCTAAATAGTGAAAAAAGGCAACATAAACGTTGAAAAAATTATCCAAAAAAACCTAAAGCAAAGTGACAAAAATTCAGAAAAAAGGGGCAAAAACATTGAAAAGGAACAAAAATTTCTGAAAAAAGCCCAGTTCTGATTATTGGGGGGTTGTTTTACATGTATGGTTGTAACCCCCCCCCCCCCACCCCCCCTCGTTAACGACGCCTGATCTCATGAAGTGGCGTAACTATGACACGCCAATTTGTATGCCATTATTGGCGTGTAATCAAGACGCATACTCACTTTGTAGCCTGTTTATCAACGCCGTTTGGCCTCCGTTGACTTACATTACCTTGCGAATGCGTGTGAATTTACGCCTTAGCGAGTAGTATGAAAGGGTGAAAATCTGCGTAGGGAGGTTGGTCGGGGGGGGGAGGGGGGTGGTGGGTCAAACAGGATTTTCACCCAGGAGAGCGGGGATTGTGTCCCGCGTGTCACGTTTCCTTTTCCACGATTGTTCTTTTCCTAAACCCAACCCCGTTCTTCTTTTCCTAAACCCAACCCCGTTCTTCTTTTCCTAAACCAAACCCACGTGTGACGTTTCCTAAACCCAACTGTAGCCTCGCGACAACACGCCAAGTGGCTTTAGAAAGTGCCACGTGGCGTGTACGTTTACGCTGTGACGTTGCAGACTGTCGTCCGCTGTATACAGCGTAGACACACATGCGGATAGCTCAAAATGCATACAGATAACAATCAATAATATAATCAAAGTAGAGGGAGGCAGGCCAGTACAGCCCGATCCGGTTGGGGAGAGTTCTGGTCCGACCAGGCTCCTCTCCTTAACCTGCCTCTCTTAGTTATGCTGTTATAGTTCTAGACTGCCAGGGGACTTCCTTCCTTCCTTTGACACACTGAGCTGCTCTCTCCTCTCTCTTTCCATTTGTTTCCATTTGTGTGCATCCTTGTCCCAGAAATGCTTGTTACTAACCTAGTTCTGGGGAGTTTACTCCCCGGAGTCCTTATGTTTTTTTTTTTTCTCCCAGTATATTTCCTTGGATTAGGATGGCACCAAGATCTTGGTTGCAGCTGTCGCCGTGGTCCTGCTGCACTCCCTGCTACACCCTGCTACGCTCTGCGGTGCCCTGCAGTGTCCTGCTGCGTCTTGCTACGTCCAGCTATGCTTTGGGTCTTTGTAAATTATAGAGTGTGGTCTAGACCTACTCTATCTGTAAAGTGTCTCGAGATAACTCCTGTTATGATTTGATACTATAAATAAAATTGAATTGAACTGAATTGAATAACACGCCACTTGGCTTTAGGAAAGTGGCGTGTATGTTTGCGCGAAGTCATGATGTCATGTTGGACAACTAATGTATGAATCTTTGCAGCTCTACTTTAAATGTTCCCTCTAAACGTTCGCTGGGTTGATGCTCACTCCCCTCTCACTGATTACACTGAGGCTGTATGACTTATTTACTGGAAATAAATCTACTCTCTAAGAACGACATCTGTGAAATAACAGAAACAGTTCTGGCAGCTCATTACCCGGTCTTTGTCCTGTAACTAAAAACAGAAATGTTTTGTGTAGCCGCAGTAAAAATACTGAACATTTTCTGTTATTTAAGAATCTGTCATACAAAGCTGCTCAGCAGGGGCGGACTGGGACAAAAATTCAGCCCTGGCACTGTAGCCACACCAGCCCACATTACCACGCCCATGCAGCCCCACCCACGGACACGTGCATTCACTAATTACATTTGTGTACAGATGGTGAAATAATATAAGCAGTACCTTATGTAACAGATTTTTAAACCTTTAATGTAAGTAAATGGCAAACGATGCTTACTACTTTTTAAAGAGCACACGTTTATAACAAATGTACACATACTGCCTGTCTGTTTATGCCATTTGTATACTGTCATTCTCTACAGTATGTTGTTCTTTTTTGTCGGTGTCTGTCTGTTCGATTGTCCATGTTTCTCTCTGTTGACACTGTACTGTCTGTTCTCCATCTTTTCATCTGTTTTAACTCTCTGACTGCAATTTTAATGTTTTTATGCCTGATTATTGCTCAGAATTGGCCTTTGGGGAACACATAATGCAATTTTGAGGGTAAAAGACTTGGGCACCAATTTATGGTAAAAACGTCTATATTTATGGCAAAGAAATCACAAAATTCTGATGGCAGGTAACAATTTAAAATACAAAATATAATGGAATATTATTATATTCAGTAGTCCAGCTTTCACATCTGGGACATGGGCCAGATAGACAAAGTCCATTTGTTTAAAATAGCATGAACAGGGCTTTCGTGCTCCTTGGGGGAAAAAAAGTTACCATAATTAAGGTAAATTTTTTTCCCCCAAGGAGCACGATTTGCTCCCAAGTTGAAAAATGTAGGATTGACTTACAAAGGCTACTGCTTTTACTGCTAAATTGTACAATAACACAATCATGTTATGGATACAAAATGTTATGAAGTGTAATATTTTCTATATTCTATTGATCAAAAATTATCAGTGATGTTGAGCCTACAGTGTAATGGACCACCACAGTTCATGCATACATGTGAACCGCGGATTAATTGCAGAATTTAACCTTTATAGTGTAAAAAGTGACACTACGTGAATGGGGCAAACGGAGATCCCGTTTGAAGGTGACCTGCTTGATTTTGACTGAATGTCCCAATTTGAGTAACTTCTGATTGGGTCGGTCGGCCCATCTCGGGAACAGGCTGGCCGTTGTCAACTGGCCAAATGCTTAATATTATTATTATAACCATAGTGAAATCATGCAAGCGATAAAAACCCGTCCTCTGCACTGTCGGCCTGTAAAGACAATTAATTTGTATATTAAAAAAACAAAAAATCGGACTGGCCCACATTAAAAAAAATAGTCTGGCCCCTCTGGCATTTGCCAGAGTTGCCAGATGGCCAATCCGCCCCTGCTGCTCAGTTAGTCAAACCTCTGAAATGAAATCTGTACTTTCATTTATTTTCAATGCCTTTTTCAATCCTTTTCCTGTTTTTCACGCTTTTGACCCTCGCTAATTCAAGTGCTGCTTAATAATATGTGAATATGTGAATCAAGTTCTACAGACAACTTCTGTAAAAATATACAGTCAAAGTCAAAATCAAAGTACCTTTATTAGTCTCCCCGAGGAGACATTTGTTTTGGACACTGGGAGAAATTGCTGCAAGAGTTACAACAGAGACACACAGCAAGCACAGGGTTCAAACAATTAAAAGACAAATGTACAGTAAACATTTGGGCTTCTCAAAGAGCTATGCAAATTGCAAATGACCATTTTCTATACTTCCTACATTCTTCTGTTCTCCCATACGTGCCCTACAAACTTACTCATTCCTACTTCCATAAGCATCCATGCATTCAGTCATAAATAAACATTAATTTATCCATTCATAAATATCCATATGTTCAGTTATAAATATGCATTAATTCCTCAATTTATATCCATACATACATTGAGTCACAGATATACATTGTCTACGTGACTGTCTACGTAGTCATATGTTCATCGCTGCTCATTAATGAGCTTTACAACTGTTAATACAATGTTTCTCAGTGTTTTGGGTTGTGAGTCTGTGGCCTGGCCTGACTAGCAGTGATGCAGAGGCTGACGTCACACTCTGTGTGTGGATTACCTCGACAGTATTTGGGCTTAGCCCAGCTCCCGCTGCCTCTCCCTGCCTGAGGAAAACCGAGGCAGCTGGGTAATTAGGGAGTTGTTTTGTGGTGAGAGAGCGCTCTCTGCTGGACGCTCAGGGAACTCTCTGTCTTTCTGGGTTTTTTCTTTGTTTGAATAAGTTTATTTTGATGTTAAAAATAAAAATAAAAAAAATAAGGATTTCCATGTTCAAAAAGGAGTTGGACGAAGTAAAAAAAAATACTCTTCTACTCTACTACTTCTACTAGTTATATACAAATAATTTAATTTTCACTTATTTATATATGTGTACTTACACATACATGCATATATACCTACTTACAGGCACATATACACATGCACACCCATACACGTGCATACCCATATACACATGCATACACACATACACATGCATACACACATACACATGCATACACACATACACATGCATACCCATATACAGGGCCTGAAGTTAACTTTTTTGGCCACCAGCCACTTTGGCAGGTGGATTTTGAAATCCACCTGCCAAAGTGGTTTTTTACCAGCCAAAATTTTTTTGTGCCTAAAATAAAAGGTGAACGACTCAGAAAATGCATAAGAATGGTTCTTGAACTTGTACAAAATACACATTAAAGTGCTGTCAAGTTGTTAACCAACTTCACCAATCTCATTTATGACTAGACCTACATAATGACTGCAATCCACCGAACTGCAATCCATTAGTCACTGTAGTGTATCCAGGTTCAACATTTTTTTTAAATTTTAGATTAACAATAAACATTACATTTATATCAAAAGACTATTTTTAACATCTAAGTTGTAACGATAACAAAGCAGTCATTGCATTGTGCTGTACTTTAGTTATCTACTAACGTTAAAGCAGGTTGGTACTTACTCGCACATCCACAGGTAGTCGGAGAAGGGTCTCATTTTCTTTCCGATTGCGTGGACGTTCCTAAACAAGAGCTTCATCCTCTCCAACTGTGCTGTTTTCATAGCTGTCTGCTCTGGGGGAGCCGTCTTCCCCACTTTACAGCTGAGTGTGTGCAAGTGGCTTTTTGAGGACTCGTGGTCCTTAATTGCCTCTAACTTCAAGTTTTTTTGTCCCTATTACAAATGGGTTTGACCTCGCTTTCTCCGAGCCATACATACGACAATCCCGACAGTGCATCTCCTCTGTTGTGACGTCGTACAGCAACCAGTCGCGAACCTTGCCATCCCTTTCTACTTTCCACTTAGTATTAAAACGTCTTTTTTATTTTTATTTTTTGAATTGTCCTCCTCATCCTCTTTTTGTTGCTCTACAGCCGGCGACCTCTTCACGCCAGCTATATGCCGCCACATTTTGTTTCGAACGTCCAAGAAAATGGCGGGGCTTGCTTAACAAAAACAATAGGCTACGTGATTGGTCAACAACAACAACACTTGCTCAGTGTTGTGTTGTCTTATTGGCTACCCGCCAACGTGGCAGGTAGATTGACAGTTTCATGCCCTGCCCATATACACATGCATACACACATACACATGCATACCCATATACACATGCATACACACGTACACATGCATACCCATATACACATGCATACACACGTACACATGCATACCCATATACACATGCATACCCATATACACATGTATACACCCATACACGTGCATACCCATATACACATGTATACACACGTTCACATGCATACCCATATACACATGCATACACACAAACATGTACATACACGTGCATACCCATATACACATGCATAAACACGTACACATGTATACACACATACACATGCATACCCATATGGAGGATATATTTATTTATAATTCAAATTGAAAGTCCAAAGAGAAAACAAAGCAAGATCAAATTAAAAATAGTATTTTTTTACTATGCTACTAGAAAAAAATCATGCCATAATTCAATTAGATTTCGATTTAACATTAAGCCTTTCATTTAGAAGTGACAAGTGTCAATTTAAATGAGGAAGCGTGGCCCAACGGCTGGTGGGGGGGTCTGAAACCACTTCCAGCTGACAGCGGCTGCTGTGAGTATTACTGGCCGCTGGTAAGCAAGCGATCCCGGCCACCGCCAGCTGGCTGTCACCTAACACTGGAGCTTCCAAGTCCGACAACATATCGGAGCAAACATGCAATTGGCCATCAATTTTTTTTAAACTGCCCATATTCAAACTGTACACAGTTAATTTCTAGATTATGAATATTGCGATATCAATATTAATTTTGATATTTTTAAATATATTTAAAATTACAAAAGTTACGGGAAAACGCATCAAAATAGATTCAATATAATTCAAATAAAACAAGTTTTCTTACAATACAAGGGTTATTTCAACTGACTGTCATATTGGACAGGTCCAACATGAATAAATAAATAAATAAGGACCATGTCTACAGAACAGGACATGTTGTACTGGTTGGACAGTATACAATATATAAATAAGGACCATGTCTACAGAACAGGACATGTTGTACTGGTTGGACAGTATAAAATATATAAATAAGGACCATGTCTACAGAACAGGACATGTTGTACTGGTTGGACAGTATAAAATATATAAATAAGGACCATGTCTACAGAACATGACATGTTCTACTGGCTGGACAGTATAAAATAAATAAATAAAGAGATCAGGACACAACTTTTCTTTCTCTTCTCTGATTCGTTCCGTTTAGTTGTCTATCAATTTCTTCACTTGCACTGTCACTCTGTCAAAATATGCACACAGGTCACATGGTACGCTCCATAGGGTTTGTCATGTAGTGGCCCCGTGCGCTAACAAGTGGCACGGTAACTGGCCATTGAAACAGAATAATTACAGCGTTTCAAGCGAGCTCTAAATCAAACACAACTAAGCCACACAGCCAACGGACGGGACGCAGTGTCTACAAAATCAACTAAATATTGCATACTTATTGCGACCCTTTCGATATATTGCGATAACGATATTGAGTCGATATATCTTGCACACCTCGATATAATATTGCGTAACGTGATATTGCGATACCGATATTGAGTCGATATATTTTGCACCCCTAATACACACATACATATATACACGCATACACACGTAAACATGCATACTCATATACACATGCATACCCACATACATCGGTAACACCTCTGGAAAATGGTCCTTTCAATTTTCACCAAAGAACATCTTCAGTGTAGTATAGTCCTGGCGAAGTCTATACCCAAACAGTATGATCTTCTTGTTCTTAAAGTGATGGTTCGGAGTAATTTCACTCTAGGGTCCTTTGCACCATCACCTCGAGCCATGACTACCAATGAAGTAGTGAAGAAGGAGCAAGAAGTGAGAGAACAGAAGAAGAGATCAACGAAATGGCAGAGTTTGAAGTTAGCATTGAACGCGACGATGAGTGGCTCAATTTCGAAGGTCGTCCGTACCTATTCGAGCCTGAATACACGGCTGAGGAGCTACAACTGATGGAGGAGAATCGGAGAGCTAGCTAGGAGCAGAGAGTAGAAGCCATCAGGCATGTGCTATTTAAATAAACTCCTGTTGTACTTACAAACTTTCTCGTGCCTCGTGTTATGAGTACATAACCTATTTGTACTACTGTAGAAGTTTGGTACCATTCTGGGCATTATTCGTGGGGTAATTTACAAGATACACAGTTGGTTCCATTAGTGCCTGCTCTAAGCCATTTGGCTGATAGCGTTAACTCGCCCAATGTTAGACCAAGGGAAAAAAGCTTATGGGGGGTTGTTTGGCTCGAGGTGATGGTGCAAAGGACGCTAGGGTGAAATTACTCTCAACCATCACCTTAACATCAAACTATCCAACAGCCTTTCTTTATCAGTGGCTGGCTGCTATCGCCCTCCATCTGCACCAGCATGTACCCTAGAGGCCTTAAGCAGTGCTCTTGCGCCTTTCACTAGGTCCGAGCTGATCCTACTCGGCGTGTTGCTACGTTTTGTCGGGGCTGAACATGGCCCAGGTCTCATGATCCAGGGTTTGGGCAGGGATTCCTGTTTTATTTAGTGCCTTCTTTCGTGGGTCGTGTCTCGTTTAAGTTCCTGCCTTGTGTGTGTTTCACCTGTTCCTTGTTACCACCCTCCTGTCCTTGGGTAGATTAGGTACAGATGATGGAAGCAAGAATTCATACAGACAAACAGAAACAGCAAACAGAAGTCAAAAGAAAGAAATGGGGAAAGAATAAACGTCTCAGACAAAGACATTTCATACGTACATTCCAAAAATGATATAACAAATTACCGCCTGACTGATGTGAGGTCATTTTGTGGTATTATGGTTTGAACCCACATTATTAAAGCTCACTTTTTATTCCATATGTAAATGTGTGGAACCAGATATGTTTTCATAAAGTTCTACCAGCTATAGACAACAGAGGGCAGCGAAACACTTCTGACCGATTAAAGCTTCTCTCTCTCCCTTTGTGTCTCTTCACCTATCTATCTATCTATCTATCTATCTATCTATCTATCTATCTATCTATCTATCTATCTATCTATCTATCTATCTATCTATCCACCCATCCATCCATCTATCTATCTATCCATCTATCCACCATCCATCCATCTATCCATCTATCCATCTATCCACCCATCTATCCATCTATCTATCTATCTGTCTATCTATCTATCTATCTATCTATCTATCTATCTATCTATCTATCTATCTATCTATCTATCTATCTATCTATCCATATATCCACCCATCTATCTATCTATCTATCTATCTATCTATCTATCTATCTATCTATCTATCATCCATCTATCCATCCATCTATCATCTATCTATCTATCTATCTATCTATCTATCTATCTATCTATCTATCCATATATCTATCTATCTATCTATCTATCTATCTATCTATCTATCTATCTATCATCTATCTATCTATCTATCTATCTATCTAGAGAGGACGCAGGAATTGGGTGACACCCCCTGTGCTTGTGTGTGTGTGTGTGTGTGTGTGTGTGTGTGTGTGTGTGTGTGTGTGTGTGTGTGTGTGTGCGTTCGTCCGTGTTTGTTATGGAAGTTGTTGGACAGCTGTGTAAGTGTTTATAGAGCAACTGGGAAAAGGTAATAAAAGCAAGCGATGTACAACAAAATAGTTACGCAAAATTACATTTGAAACAATGGTGAGAGATAAGTCAATGGTTAGAATGCATTCATTATATCTAAAGACAGACACATGTCACCTCTGTATCTCCTTGCACCTTTTGTCAGCATAGTTATAATGGGAACATTCCTGTGTGTGTGTGTGTGTGTGTGTGTGTGTGTTTGTGTGTGTGCGCGTGTGTGTGCGTGTTTGTATGTGTGTGTGTGTGTGTGTGTGTGTGTGTGTGTCTGTCACCTGTTTAGCCATTTCATTCCTCCCTCTTTAGGGCCTCTTCAATGTGTCACTGGTCCTCATCACTCTGCTCCTAATATAACTATGATAACAATAGCAGGTCTCACAAATGCGCGCACACACACGCACACGCAGACACACACACACACACACACGAACGATGGACACACAGCAGGGATCGCTACTGGGTTTTGGTGATGGTTAAGCCTCGACACAGGGCAATCTTCCTGCATATGATATTTCTATTGGTTAAAAAAAAAAGATTCTCAGCCTTTTTTGGAAGAATACATTGACTTTTTTGTCAGATGTCAGATTGTGCAGCGACAGTGGAGCCAGATACGCTGATAAGTGGAAAAGAGCAGTCTGTGGCCACCTCTGAGCCATGGTTTAGAGAAACCAGCACTTACACTTGGAAGAGGTCAAGTCAAGTCAAGTGGGTTTTATTATCATTTCAACCATATAAACTGTATAGAGTGAGACAACATATTTGAGACAGGCTACATTTAGTGCACACATATTATAGATTATACATAAAGTGCAATTACTACTTAAAGTAGAGCATTTAAGACAGACAAGGGACAGGACAGACAACAGACAACAGAAGACAGGGCATGAGTAGACTTGTAACAGAGCACTGATTGTTATAAGTTAAGTTCACCGTGAGGTGGAGGTAGAATATATAGAATTTAGCAGCAGCGAAAAAGCGCAGGAGTGCATTTCAGTTCAGTGTGAAAAACAGAAACATTTTCAATGCTCTACTTTTACTTGTAACAGAGTATTTTTACAGGGTGGTATTAGATAGATACAGTAGGTAGATATATAAATATATAGATAGATAGACAGATAGATAGATAGATAGATAGATAGATTCAAACTGAGGGAAATTGTAGGCATCCAGTAGCTTAGACAACCATAACACAACAAACACACATACACACACATATATCTCACATACATAAAAATCACAGAAATTTAAAGAATTAACACTGAAGTGATTACAAAGGTCTGGTATGGACTGACCATGTGATGCAAATTTAGTATTAGTACTTATACTGAAGCAAAGGATCTGAATACTTCTTCCAGCGCTGCACTGCATATATACATCTACGGAGCCTCTGCATCATGGTTTGAATTAATAAACCCAAAAGTGTGACAGTAAATCTCTTTTTTAATTCCTTCTTCCTCCCTGTAGATGGCAGCAGTGTAAACAGTGAGAGAGAGAGAGAGAGAGAGAGAGAGAGAGAGAGAGAGAGAGAGAGAGAGAGAGAGAGAGAGAGATGCTAAAATCTGGCAGCTTCACTTTGAATATATGGAAATGTGCATCACTACTCTCAGCTGTGCACATCGCACTGTAGTGAAGAAAATGTGCAATCACACCATGTTGAAACTGCCCTCCTATATCTGCTGTTACTTTAAACAACAACAGCCGGTGTCACGTGTCATGCTTCAATCCCACGATATTTCATGTGTAGCTTTTTTTATTTTCTTCCATTTAAAAAAAAAAAAAAAAAATCTATTTTGAAATGTTAATTAGGCCTACAATAAAAAGGGCCTCCAATCAAACGCTGTCCCATCCTGCGCTGCTCTGAACACTGCCTGACTTATTTCTTGTGACAATCAGCCCCGCTGTTTCTAATTGGATGGGGAAGCACCCCCCCCCTCCTGCTCTGCTCTCTCCGGTTTATTGTCACTGGCAGTCGGATTATTCCCTCACAGAAGCAGCTCGCTCCCTCGCATCCTCCTCCTTTCTCTCTCTCTCTCTCTCCGTCTCCGACAATGCGGGAAACCAACTAAGGATTTATAATTTCTGCGTTGTTTCTTCCTCCTCTTCTTCTTCCCGGTAAGACAATTAGCCTAATCTCTGCTATCCGCCTTTTTTGAAATGTGTTTGTGCAGAGATAATTGTCTCTCTCTGTGTGTGTACGTGTGTGTTCGCGCTGCGTGGTTTCAGCCATGTGTACGTCAAGTGAAGCGCAGGAGTTAAGAGTAGAAACAGTTGTGTGTCGTCAGCATGAGCTGTTCGTGTCGCGGAGGTCTCGCTGTCACTGACTTTAACTTCAAAGTACTGGTGTGTGTGTGTGTGTGTGTGTGTGTGTGTGTGTGTGTGTGTGTGTGTGTGCGCGTGTGTGTGCGCGCGCGCGGGGCATTGATGTGTGTTGACATCACGAGCTGTGTTAGTGTTCATACAATGACTGAATGATGCTAATTAAAGGACGCGACGCGTGCGCTGTGATTTAGCTAACCATGTCAATGTGCCGGGTGCAGCGATGTGTACACACACACACACACACACACACACACACACACACACACACACACACACACACACACACGAGGTTTAATGTGCGTCTGAAGGGAAATGAATGTGTGTGTGTTCAGTCATCAGCAGTATTAGGAAGGTTACTTTGGAAGTGTAATAGGTTTCCCTGTTTTAAAATGTAATACAAGAACTATTTCAATTTCTTTATGCCAGTGGCGATTCTGGGGGTGGCCACTGCCCCTGTAATATTATGCTGCGTTCCAGGCACAATTTTTAGCCCGTAAGTTACGACTTCAAGTCAGGACTCACGATTTAGCGTTCCAGGCGAAGTCCCGCATGTCATGCAGATTAAACTATAATTGAGTGAAAGTCGGTTTCGTTACGTTTTATGTACAGCAGATTTGTGCATCTGATGATATAAAAAATAATGACATTTGGCACACCGTCAAAGCTGGCTAGCTAAACTGAACATTGTGCTGTTGGCAGGGTTCAGATTAGGCTACCTAACGTTAGCTAACTGTTACCTAACGTTGATGTTAGCTAGCGCTAGCTGGTACTAGCGATTTCTAGTCGGCAATATATTTTGGGCTTCATTTAATAAACATAACCTGTAGTAGTACACAATCGTATGAGTATTGTTTTGATTACAATGTGCGGAATTACTTTACGTTGCCTATTTATGTCTATTTATTTCTATTTTTCACCGTTAATCACCGGCGTCTGTACAGCATCAACAAGGGTCGCCATTGTTGTTTATGTGTGTGTGACGTCAAAAACTGTAACTGGGAGTACAACGATCTGGTACCAGTTCACGGGTCGTAAGTTAGGGGTTTGACTGCCGTTCCAGGGCACTTTCACGGTAGACGTTCGTGAAAACACGAGTTACAAGTTGCCTGGAACACGCCATTAGCTAAAGTGCATTTTGTTTATCTCAGAAGCAGGAGTTGGGAATGACGTCACACCCGAGTTGAACGCGTTCCATTAAAACAAGTCATATTTTTCATTGTGGGGTTATTAGCTCTAGCCAAGTTAGCCATTTTAGCAATACCAGTTGATGACAACGCATTACACTGTTTTTGTGTGTGCATACAAACAGCGTAGCAACATGTCCACAGTTAGCTTTTGTCATTTACATCATAGTAAACTGAATAATTTTGGGCGGGGTTTTGACACTTGGTAGGACAAGTTACATCCCTAAACTCAGTCATTCTTAACCATTGTGTTGACTTCGGGTCACATTGGCCCGTTTTTAAATTTTTGTTTTATATCAGAAAATATTGGACGTAGAAATAAGTGCTGAAAATGTGTAGAAGAAAAATTTAAAACGTTGGAAAAAGCAAAAACAAATTGTGAAAAAAGGTGTCACAAATGTCAGAAAAAGAGTGTTTTTTTCAAGGTTGAAACGAAGACAACACAAGACAAGGGTTAAACACGGAGGAGATTCTTTTTCAAGATTATAATTGGAGATTTAATTACAGCTCCTTTCTCACTTGAGTAACTCAAACCCCGCTTGAGGTCAGGGCTCCCCGGACACCCTCACCCCCACCCGCTGGCCATAAAATAAGCCCCTAAAATTTGGGTGGCATATGGCTCAGTGTTCCCCGAGGCGCACAGATGTTCAGCCGCTACATCAGCGTGTGTGTGTGTGTGTGTGTGTGTGTGTGTGTGTGTGTGTGTGTGTGTGTGTGTGTGTGTGTGTGTGTGTGTGTGTGTGTGTGTGTGTGTGTGTGTGTGTGTGTGTGTGTGTGTGTGTGTGTGTGTGTGTGTGTGTGTGTGTGTGTGTGTGTGTGTGTGTGTGTGTGTGTGTGTGTGTGTGTGTGTGTGTGTGTGTGTGTGTGTGTGTGTTTTACTGGATGTGTGTGTGTCGGTAATTGGTAAGGTCTGATCGCCTCGTGTTCTCACTGGAGGGCTATAATACTCAGCTGAAGATAATCCTGTGCAGAAGAAAGAGGCAGAGTAATCCTGCGATGTATTTTATGCAAATGTCCGACCCTGTATGAGAAATGATAACAAACCAACAGGGATTGTTCAGGTGTTTTAATAAAAAGCATAATGTCTTTGTATGTACGAGTGGCAGCCACTTTGATTCAAGACAGCAGAGCCGAACAGAACGTGCAGATTTTTCAGCAGTGATTCTGAATGAAAATCTGCGGGATTTAGCGTACTGTTTTTTTGGTTCGGGTGAAGATGTGTTAACATTGGTTTTAAATGTGCGTTTGGCCCTGCCGATCATGCCTTCATTGATTGTTTTTTAGAGGCCTACAGAAGTCCAACTATAAGACAAAAAAACAAACAATGTCAGCTTGTTAAATGTGAATATTTTCTATTTTCTAGTCACTCCTCTGTGACAGTAAACTGAATATCCTTCCGTCCTTCCTTATTTATTCTTTCCTTCTATCCTTCCTCCCTTCCTTCCCTCTTTTTTGCATACTTGCCTCCTTCCTTTTCTTTCCTACCTCCTCCCTACGTACTTATTTCTTCATTCCCTTCCTTACGTACATACGTGTGTGTGTGTGTGTGTGTGTGTGTGTGTGTGTCTCTTTCTCTCTCTGTGTGTGTGTGTCTGTCTCTTTCTCTCTCTGTGTGTGTGTCTGTGTGTGTGTGTGTGTCTGTCTCTCTCTCTGTGTGTGTGTGTGTGTGTGTGTCTGTCTCTCTCTCTGTGTGTGTGTGTCTGTCTCTCTCTCTGTGTGTGTGTGTCTGTCTCTCTCTCTGTGTGTGTGTGTCTGTCTCTCTCTCTGTGTGTGTCTCTCTCTGTGTGTGTGTGTCTCTCTCTGTGTGTGTGTCTCTCTCTCTGTGTGTGTGTCTCTCTCTCTGTGTGTGTGTCTCTCTCTCTGTGTGTGTGTCTCTCTCTCTGTGTGTGTGTCCCTGTGTCGGGGTGGTTGACTGTATGTGTGTGTTTCTAACAAGCCGTGTCTGCAGCCCCTCGACTTCATCGTTATCCCAGCAGCCACTGGTGCATTCCTCGATGCTAACAACCACAGGCCATAGGTGCTGGACTCTCTCGCCGTGGCGCGGTTTGTCTGCCCTATAAATAGCCACATTACTTTGAAATGTAAGTATGCTTCCTAAAATCCCCACCCCTCTCACTCAGAGCGCTGCCCCACACACACACACACACACACACACACACACACACAGAGCCCAGATTAAACTCTCCTTTTTAAAGCTCATCTCTGAGAACGGAGGCTGTTTGATGTGGCTGGTTGATATGCAGCCTGTGATGTTTCGCTGACTGACTCGAGTGCTGTGCATCTTGAAAAATCCTTGTTTCCACTTGAGTATATCATATAGAGTAAATAAAAAAACGCATGTCATGATGGCTGTAGAACAGTTTCCTCTTTACAAATGTGTCCTATTATGCAAAGGGTTGGGTTGTAGGCCCCCGTTTGACATGACAACGCTCGCCGGTGAAAACGACAAAATATTTGCTCAGATGTTCCTTTCGTTTAGACGACGACGACGGAAAAGTGAAACCACAAACAAAGTGGAAATCTTAAAAACGCTCCGTCTAAAGGGTAAAAACGCAAAAGTCTACTCACGGTGGCTCTCGTCATGTACGCGTTTACGTCACAGGCAAGCAATAAATCCAAACTCTTACATCTTGCATCCAAGATTTATCCACTTGATGTCCATAATTTCTCAAATTTTTCCGTCATTGCTGCCGCTAGCTTCGATGCTAGCGTCCATCTTGAAATTCATCCATGATGCTTTGCAAGAGCTTGTTGATGTTTTTGTCAACCAACGGAAGGCAGGTCCGTCACACGTTACGCCCATATAAGGCATCCAAGGGAGAACAAAGATTGTTTATTGTGAGGAGAGATCACTCGAAATCTGAATTTTATTGCGTCACCATAAGCGCCCAGATTTCAACATTTTTTTTTTTTTTTCGAAATTTCTCTTGACGTTTTTGTTGACTTTTATCCCAATTTTTTTTTTTCATTGTTTTTGTCAATTCTTTTACATGTTTTTTTTTTGGCGATTTTTCCGATGTTTTTTTTCCTCACTTTTTTCCATTTTTATTTTTTTTTTTCACTTTTTTTTTTAACAAGTTTTTGTCACCTTTGGCGATGTTTTTGATGTTTTTTTTTGTCACTTTTTAAAAAAAGTTTTTGTCACCTTTGGCAATGTTTGTTTTGTCACTTTGTCACAGATTTTTTTTTTTTCCTGCGTTTTTGTAGCTTTTTCCAACATTGGTCACATTCTTTTGTCATAGTTCTGATATAGAACGTTTTTGTAAACGGGTCAGATTTGACCCGAGGTCAACAGGACGGTTAAAGAGAAATGCCCAAATTCTCTGATTCCATGTCATCTGTAGACCACATCTCGGGCTCTGGGAAACTAGGCTTTTTTAAACCATTTTTAAACCTGTTTTCGTAGGAGCGCAAATCACAAGTTTTATCATGATACAATATTATATATTGATCATTTAGACAGCAATAGGATATTTGCTGATATCACAAAGTCTGCCATGCTACGGTTCAATAATACCTATTTAACACAATCGGTAACATAGATATCCACTTACAAAAAGCAACTAAAGTAGGACTTGACTATTTTTATTACTGAGCTCTTCCAGACATTTAAAATGAACTATATATAGAGTGGAGATTTCAAAATGAAGGCACACCTTATTGATATTTTCACTTTGCGTCGATGATATTGGGTTGTTGATGATTGAATCGATGTATCGTGCCACCCCTAACGTTTCGGTACCCAGCCTTACTCAACAATGCACCAACACCCAGCGCACACATGCACATTTTGGGGACGGGTGTTAATGTGCTGTTTTCATCAAGACTTTGGAGTTCAAAGACGATGGCGAGCCTGCAGCTGCAACGTGCCTCATTGTGTATGTGTGTCTAGTCGCAGATATGTGTGTGTGTGTGTTTGCACATAGATGTGTGTGTGTGTGTGTGTGTCTAATCGCACATAGATTTGTGTGTGTCCCTGTGTATGTGTAATCGCACATAGGTGTGTGTAAGATTGCACATAGATGTGTGTCTCTGTGTGTCTGTGTCTGTGTGTATATCTGTGTGTAATCACACATAGGTGTGTGATAGCACATCATAGTGTGTGTGTGTGTGTGCATGTAATTGCACATTGGTGTGTGTCTAATCGCAGATATAAGATTTAGTGTATACATGTTTGCCTGTGTGTGTGTGTGTGTGTGTAACCGATCGTAGATAGCAGGCTCGTCTTTATAAACTGTGTGTGTGCGTGCGTGCGTAGGAACGAGTGCGATCATCAAAGACTTTGATATTGATCGTAGCCTTTGCATGCGTGCAGCAGCGGCCCCGAGGCAAACCGCGTGACTTCTTGGAAGCTGAACACATTTGCTGTGCCTGTTTCGTGTATGATACACGAGAATGAACCCGTGCGACCTCGGATCTGCTGGATGATGTTTGAGCGTTGTAAAAAGTCAGGGACACCCGCTGGTGTCCATGAAAAAGATGAAAGCTGCGATGCCTTTTTTTGATTTTTGATTTATTTATTTATTTTTTCCTGATTAAATCCAGTTTAGTGTTGAGGTGGAAGCTCTGAGACAACTGGGACATGGAGTCTCAAACTCTTGTTTAAAGGAGACCTATTACATACCGTTTTCATGTTCATACATGTGTTTTGTTGACATGCGTTAATGTGGAGTCTCTGGAGTCCAAGGGGGGTAAGCTTCTCCTCGGAACGCGTAGCTCCTATGGCGCCAACTTGATGCTACCAAGCCGTCACTTTGACAGCGAATAACTTTACATCTGAAGCGTTTAAAGACTCTATTTGTCCATTGTTTATTTCTAAAGAAACGCAACAATGTATAAAAGGCTCCATTACCTTGTATCTCACGTTATGGCTCCGTAGCAGATGTTTTTGTAAAAATAGGCTAACGATTGTGTCATAACCACGAGACTTACTGTCGCACAGTAGAGGAATTACCGTACAGTACAGGAGAAGCTCGCAGACAGTTTGGACTTACATTAGCTGTTTAAGTTTAATTACTAATGTTAACTAGCATTTTAGTTAGCAGTAATTAGCCTGTGCCTATGTTATCTCCTTATATATACCTACGCTCTCCGTCTCTGCTAGATTGGTAATGATTGAGATTTCTCTTGGCACAGCTACCAGAAGACTTCCAACTTTCAGACAGGTTGCTCACGTCACATTTACGTCGTCTCTCTCAGTTGGAGGCTGCGCAGTAACGCTCAGCCATCACCGGAAAAGTGCTTCTAATATCCTTCACTGGTCTACGTCCAGAGCAACGGGATCTGTTGGTCCATTTTATATATGTCAATGCTGGAGTCTCCGCATCTGTGCTCTGCCATTGCTGCCTCTGTACAGTCTGTTTCAGTCACAGCAGAGTATAAAGCGGGACTTTGTACCGTCAAAAAACGCAGATAAAGGCTTCTTAAACAAATACCATATTGACCCGAATATAATAAAAAATCTTTTTCCCCCCTATGAAGTTATCTGAAAACTCGAGGTCGTACTATATGCGGGGTCTAGATGTTTAAACATCCACAACAACAGGTGGCACCAAATAGCAGTGAACTGAATGTGCCTCTCGTGACCAAAGTCCTCAATCCAAACTCCCAACGGAGCGAGGAAGCTTGAAAGACGCAGTGACACGGTGAGCGTCCCCCAACAAAGTGGCTCAAAAGTAGTTAGCCAAGTTAGCAAAGAAATGAGAAAGTTTTTTTAACCTAAAGATGATGGCGATAAACACAGCAGAATCCTCAAACAACTGTCAAGTAGCCAAAAAATATGGCGTCACATATTGTAATGTACGGAGATGGCGAGCCCAAAAAGACAAGCCAAGAGCCAAAAATAAAAAACAGTGTCTGACAAATGAAAATAGTGTGTTCATGTAGGATCCCATTACTCCAAGTAAGGAGCTAAAATGAGAAAATATATGTTCAGGGCTTTTAACAGTCACACAGGGACAAACTTATTTCTTTGAAGAGCAGAGATATCCGTTCCCCAAATGCATTCTCAAAGAGATGAGCTCTTAGCAGCAGCAGCAGCAAAAAGCACAAACGCCATGCAAGATTGCATCAGTGCATCTGCAAAATGTTTTGTGCAACATTTGTGCAGGGAAACATGGCACAGGACACAACACAAAGGCCTCTGTTGGACCGCGTGGTGGAACACAATGTCACAAATAACGCAGTGTACTGTAACAACACAACTGAGAGAACCTGCAGCTAATATCTGGGGAAGAATGGAAGCATTGTTCACATGGGGAAAAACAAAATATTTTCCACAAAATGCCTTCTTACGTAAGCCGTCCCTTTTTTTTCTTCTTTATTATCCTCATGTTCTCGCTCTTGTTTTCTCTCTCTCAATTCGGCGCAGAAATCGAGGTCAGCGTTAATTGAAATTCAGACACCTATTAATTAGTGAGAGGGTTTCTCATTCTCCCTCTCTGTCTACTTTCTACTTTTGTCCAGTCTTCTCCTCTCTTTTTTCTTTTTTTCTGACCCTTATTGAATCTCTCTGTTTCCTACCATCTCATATCTTCCCTCTCTCTTCCTGCCCTCACTCGGATTCCCTCGCGTTTGGCCGTCTCCTGATGATTGGTCGAGCTGTTTTAAGTTGACGTCTGTACACGCGGCTCTAAACAGCCGCTCTCCTCGGGGGGGTTTCACAAGTCTTTCTCGTCTGAGACGGAGCCGGCTGCACAATAATTTAAACCGTCCAAGTCACACGGCCCCACTTTCTCAGGCCGCTGATTGTTTATGAGACAGCCAGTTAATTAGTTAATTAATGGAACTTGGTTGGACTGACGATTAAAGACATTGACTATATAGCATGCAGCTAAAGACACATGGCTACATTAGCTTAGCGGTAGCCTGCAGCTAAAGACACAGAGTAACGTTAGCTTTGCGGTAGCCTGCAGCTGCTCTTTTCCAGATACCACGGCAGCTGCCTTCCCCGTGGGTGAGTGCTGAAAACAAACAAGGAAGGTAAAGCATGTGCACTCCGACGGGACTCCATGGTGCATTCAGGTGCACCTCGTAAACTGAAAAACTCAAACTGTTGTTGCAAAGTAGCCTTCTGCAATTTAGTGGGTCTAATTGTGGGTTTGGAGAGTTGTGACACTCCGTCAGTTCACCAGTCAAAATCCTGGTTCAACACAACTCTGACTATTATTTCTGTTTTGGTTATGATAGTTAACCGAAAATGCTAAAACATTCTAAAACATGACCTGCTGATTCTTGCTGTCACAATTTGATTCGGATTAATTTCTCCTTCTCTTAAATGTGATAGTCAAAATTGAAAGCTGATTTTGTGACCCCCCCCCCCCCCACCCCCCCCCCCCCCCCCCCCCCCCCCCCACAGTACTGGTAGTCTTTGTCCACACACCAACAGAATATCTTTCAGAGGAAATCGTTACCAAACTATTAGGCCTAAAAACAAGCTGTTTTATACTTAAATAAAACAACAACAATAAAAAGCTGTGTACTGCGTCAGGCTCCTCAGCATGCGACAGTTAGTCTTGAATATGTGTTGATTGGCTGTCGGTGGGATGGTGCCCTGTGGAAAATCCTCCCCACTGCTTTCTCTGCTTCATTCTTTTCTGTTTACTTCTGAAATTCTGTCCTCTGGCACTAACTCTCTCATGCAAGAAAAGCCGTAATGGAAGCTTTTTGCAGCATTATATTTCCTTAAAAAGCTGCCCATCGGTTACCCGTTCAGTTGCGTTGTTAGTAAACCGCCCCGGCCCGGACGGTATCGACCGGCTATGTGGTCACTAATGGATGTGAAGACTCATCATCTTTATGCAGTGTTTGGTAGGAATCCACTCGGCACTCAGAGGTTGCCAGCCTCTCAAAGTGCTGTCATCTAAAGCCAGACATGTGAGCTGCAGAGCCTGAAGGAAGGCCGAGAGAAAGGTAGAGAGCCTCTTATACTAATGCATTTAAAGTCTCCAGAGACGGGGAGGGGGATGGAGACAGAGAAGGGGATGGAGAGGGGGAGAGAGAGACGGGGAGAGAGAGGGATGAGAGGAGGATGGAGACCGAGAGGGGGAGAGACAGAGAGGGGGAATGGGGGATGAAGACACAGGGGGGGATGGAGACGAAGAGGGGGATGGAGACAGAGTGGGAGAGAGACAGAGGGGGAGAGAGACAGAGAGGGATGGAGACGGGGGGAGAGGAGGATGAAGACAGAGGGGAATGGAGACGGTGGCAAGAAAGAGAGGGAGTAGGGCCGCACAATTAATCGCAATTTTATTAAAATCGCAATATGGACTATAGTGCAATATCCAAAATCACAGCGGGGGGCACAATATTTGTTAAAGGTATAGTATAGTAAGTATTGGTGGCGCTGCAGAGACAAATCTTATCCTGCAGACTGAAGAACACACGCAGAAATCACTCTATAATATAGGTGTGTGTGTGTGTGTGTGTGTGTGTGTGTGTGTGTGTGTGTGTGTGTGTGTGTGTGTGTGTGTGTGTGTGTGTGTGTGTGTGTGTGTGTGTGTGTGTGTGTGTGTGTGTGTGTGTGTGTGTGTGTGTGTGTGTGTGTGTGTGTGTGTGTGTGTGTGTGTGTGTGTGTGTGAGAAACAGGAAGACAAGTGGAAGAGAGATAAGATCTAGAGCAGAGGATGAGTGCGAGAGTAAAGGTGGCGGCGAGCTATCAGATGGTGAAGGTCGGAGGTTAATAACTCTCTGTGCTGAGCAGCAGGATGACAGGTTATGACGAGAGACGTTTGAGATATCCAGTTCCAGGGGAGAGAGGTGGAGTCTGCACGGGACGTGTTTTGAAATGTGTGAGAAATGTTATTTTTTTTGATACGGTACTGTGCAGTTGGGCATTGTGCAATGCATAAGTTATTGAGCACAGCTTGATTTAACGGTTTAATATTTGCAAAATGGATAGAATTAAAGGACAAATCCGGCGTTTTCCGTCCTCGTATCTAAACCAGATAACGTACTGGTCGCGGTTTTAAACACTTGGTTAACGTTGTGAAACGGTCCCAGTTTGGTTAGGTTTAGACAGCAAAACTACTGAGTTAAGCTTTACTCCCGTTTTTAACTACGACGGACACTAGAGGGCGCTGCCACTAGAAATGTAAATATGAGTCATAATTGCTGCTTGAACAAACAATCTATGTGGCTGTTTTTCAGGGAGGGACAGACTCTTTTAAACAGAGATTTGAGGTGAGCACAGGTAAACTTTCCTCCTTCAGAGATTGACGTGACAACTGACTGCACAGACATCGCTCTGCACAGCGAAGCTCAAACATCCAAGTGTAGGAACAAGAAAACTTTTTTTTTTTTTTTTTAAATGGAGTGGGACTTGAAACGAATAAATAACTCGCCATGTCTCCGTAAAACTACACTGAAGAAAGAAAGAAAGAAAAAGGTCTTAATAAGAAACCCCCGTCATGAAGATTTAAGACCAAATGTTCCCATTTGCTTTCAGTGACCTGAATCACACAAGGTGTGTTTAGAGGCAGCGGGAATGAGAAGACAGGACGCCGAACAGAAGCACGTTTGCTCTGTGAGCCGTAGATTGAGGCAGATAGGTATCCGCTGGAGCTGGAAATGATTGATTTGTGGTCAGGGTGCGATTTGTGAAAAAAGCAGAGGTGGGGGGGGGATGTTTTTTGATCATGCACAACAAAACAAAACATGCAAGAATGAAATCCTTCTTCCCGTACCACCATGCATATAGAGCCACTCAGCCAGCCGTGCCAATAAACACTTATTAATGAACTTCAATATCCAACGGAAAACAATTTCAAAATTGAAAGAGCACAACGTGATGTCAACATGAAACGCGGCGCTTCCAAGCCGGCGAGCAGAGTTCACTTTTAAGCGAAAACAAATTACCTTCAACCAGGCAACGCTCCATGGTTTTGACCACGATCATTTTCCTAAACTTAAGGAGTCGTTTTTAGGGTTGGGTACCGTTTGGATTTTTACGATTCTTATGCCGAACCGGTACTTTTAAAATGATTCCGATTCCTAAACCGATCCTTGAAAAACTGAAAAACGACATCAAAGATGTAATACCTTTACCAGCAATCCCGTGCAGTGAATGGTTAATATGCTTTTACGTCCGTTTTGGTGAGCCCAGAGGAAAAATATGGCATTTTAAAAGTTGCCTACATTTCCAGTAGCTAGCTAACTGTAGACTACAGAGAAAGTGTGATATTTTTATTAACATTTCGGAGCGACGGAGGGAAAATATTTAAGTCAACATATGAAGTGGAACCCAAATGAGGAACCAAAATGTGTGTTCTAATCCGGTCCGATTCCTACCGGTTCCATATAGAGGTGTGACTCTTCACCGATCTCCTGATTCGATTATCATGTCTTCGATTCGATATCTCGACGCGTCAAATACATTTTGCTATTAAAGCCATATAGGATATTTAATTCATAGCTTTTCAAGCTTCAAAAACCAAACATTCTGCAGTGCTCTAATACTAAATAAATTGGATAGATAAAACTACAGCACTGAGCACATGGCACTTCCTGAATGTGCAAACCATAACAGAATATGTAAACAAAAATGTTGTTAGGCGTACATTAAATTGTAAACAGAAATAATCGATTATGGCCCGGCCGATTATCGATGCAGTCCGTGTCCACGATTCGATGCAGCAGATTATTTGATTAATTTCAACACCTCCTAGTTCCATAGTGGAACCGGGTTTCGGTACCCAACCCTAGTCGTTTTGGTGCCTAAACTTCACTTTCATCGCCGCATGGCGCTCACTTTTTCTGGCTAAACTCCACTAACACGGCCCCTGAAAGGAGCGTCATCTGGCGGTGCCTGTTGGCGGCTACACAACTGCCGCTGGTAGCCGGCGTCCCGGAGCTCCGTAGCGGCTAAATACTACCAGCAACTGCTGCTCTGACGTTATCGTTCGGTGGCATCTATGTGTTCACGTTACAGCATTTAAAATACTTGGCTATATAATATGCAGCCTATTGGTGAAGGGGTAAAGATATTGGAGGAAAATAAGAGACACTGAAGTCCCTGGGTAAGTTTGGAAAACGGTTTCAGAGACACACACTCCCAATCGAATACTTGTGGTCACAAGGCAACAGCTGAGAATTGATCACAAGCAGCCAAAGAGGCTGAAAATGAACTTCTGCTTGTGGCTAAAGGCAGCTTAATCACTGTCTGGGATTGAAAGTCAGGGCACAGTGACAATCTGACCTGGGTAAAAGCTCTATCTCCACAGCACCGCGGAGTAAGGTGTGCCCATGGACATGTTGTGTGTGTATAGTGTAAGTTGGTTATGTGCTCCTATACTGGAAGGTGTGTGTGTGTGTGTGTGTGTGTGTGTGTGTGTGTGTGTGTGTGTGTGTGTGTGTGTGTGTGTGTGTGTGTGTGTGTGTGTGTGTGTGTGTGTGTGTGTGTGTGTGTGTGTGTGTGTGTGTGTTACTGTGTGTGTTAGAGAGAGAAAGAGGGAGCTAGAGAAATGGAGTGTGTTATCTTGTAGATGTGAAGCACTTTGAGGCACCACAGTTTACTGTATCTCTACTTTGGCACACATCAGCAACTTTCAGATTTTGAAGCGCAGTTTTGTAGCCTGATTCCTGAGGCGCTTTGTGAAACAAAGTCTTGTTATGAAGCTCCGACTGCAACAAGAAGGGCATTTCTTCCTGCAGAGGTCGAGGGCGTAGCCTATCAGATTAAGCCTGGGCCCCCACTGTCCGCGCCATGAGACAAGCCAGTCCCTGTTCTTTCTAATACAGCAGTAATACAACAGTGCCAAAGTGATCTTTGGTCACGTATTGAGCGGTTTTTCCTGGCTCCGAATGGGCCTTTTCAGCGTCAAACACTGATGCATTCTCATACATTTTTATGCCCCAATTTATGATGTAAATGTCTTTTATTTATGTGAAGGAAAATGCAAAAAATACACCTCAAAATACAAAATTCAGGAAGCAGGTTAAAACGTAAAGGTCCCATGGCATGGCAAGCCAGCTTTAATGTCTTCTGACTTCTGGCATTTCTTTTAGCTGAACGTTTTGTTCCAATGTGTCCACCATTTCAATATCTACTCAAAAACTGACAAAGGAGAATGGAATCCATCCAGATAAAGTCATCATTTATCTGACATTTATCTAACCTTTTCATAAAAAATGACTCGAACCGATTATCAAAATAGCTGGCAATTCATTTAAAAGTCCAATTGCATGAACATTTCAATTAATGAGGTTTTTTAACATTAATAGGAGTTCCCCCAGCCTGCCTATGGTCCCCCAGTGGCTAGAAATGGTGATAGGTGTAAACCGAGCCCTGGGTATCCTGCTCTGCCTTTGAGAAAATGAAAGCTCAGATGGGCCGATCTGGAATCTTTCCTCTATGACGTCATAAGGGGAAAGGTTACCTCCCCTTTCTCTGCTTTGCCCGCCCAGAGAATTTGGCCCGCCCATGAGAAAGAGAGAGACATCATGGCTTGCAAACAAGCGAAGCATGGCAGTTGGTCAAGGCCACACCCCCACCCTCCACCTTGCACCCCCTGTCTCCTCCTCAATAGCATTTAAAGCTACAGACACAGAAATGGCACATCCTAAGGGAAGCTCATTGTGGGACTGGCTCTAGTGGCTGTAATTCTGCACCAAGGCTGAATTTCAGGAAAGTATTAGGGGACCACTAAGGTCTATATAAAAGAGACTTCAGATACAGTATTAGGGGACCACTAAGGTCTATATAAAAGAGACTTCAGATACAGTATTAGGGGACCACTGAGGCCTATATAAAAGAGACTTCAGATACAGTATTAGGGGACCACTAAGGCCTATATAAAAGAGACTTCAGATACAGTATTAGGGGACCACTGAGGTCTATATAAAAGAGACTTCAGATACAGTATTAGGGGACCACTGAGGCCTATATAAAAGAGACTTCAGATACAGTATTAGGGGACCACTGAGGTCTATATAAAAGAGACTTCAGATACAGTATTAGGGGACCACTGAGGCCTATATAAAAGCATCAAAAATCAGCATGTCATAGGACCTTTTTAAAATATAAAAACATATAAATGGAATATAAAGCAGTAAGGAAACTTTCACGTCAGGGAGCCTGGAGCGGTCAAAGTCTAGTTTGTTGGATTATTTTGAACAACAAGACGTTTCCAGTTCAATGACTGTGTGTTTGTCACACAGCGGGGGTGAAGAGGCATTTCTGTCGAGACCATTTTTTTTTCTCCTCTTTTAGCGCTGTCTTTTTGTCCCAAACTCAATGCGATTTTTTAATTTTTTTTATTTTTATTTTTTCCCCCTGTTCCTATTTGTGTGTTCAATCCCTTTTTTGTTTTCTTAAAGAACTACATAAAACACGTTTGGACAAGCCTGTTAGTGGCTTCTTTTGTTTGCTGAGCTGCTGTTTGGGTTTTTTGTTTTTGTTTTTTTCATTCACCGTGTCCTGATAACCATACAGTAAGCTTCACTTAAACTCCAAATGCTTTCCAGAAAACACAGAAAAAAAACCCCCGCAACCCGGCTCCTTGAATCTGTGGGCACGTCGCGGGGGAAAATAAGCCATCACGGTTGTTTGCCGAGGTGGATTTACATTCCAATGTAAAGCAGCGACACGCTCGTCCTCCCCTCTTGCTGTCCGTTCTCTGTAAGCAGACATCAAACAGGACTGCGGTTCCACTCGGGCGTCTCCAAGTCCCCGCTGCTCGGCCTACAAAGCCGGCCCGCGCTCTCCTGTCATGCGCGTAATCGAGTTGAACACCAGCACGGCGTTCTCATATCTAATGTAGGAGCGGGGCGGGCCCCGCAGACGCTCACACAGAGCGATCTGGGTCACAACAGCCCCGGCGATCAGGCAGACAGGGCGCAGCTCACAGTTTTTGTTTTTGTGCCTCCTTTTGAAGGTAGTGAATGTCGCCGAGGCTCCGGGAAACGGTCAATCCATAATGTCAAAAATGGGTTTGTTGAATGGATCGGTCTCACTAGCTTTTCCCAAATGTTTTTGTCTTCTGTTTGGACTGCCGGGCGGTGACGGAAAGCAGGATGAATGGAAGAAATGGATTGTTTATGAAGACACTAGATACATTTCTGCACCATTTTTAATAAAGACAAACAGACAGAATCCTTTGTGTATCCAACATACTGAATCATAAGCTTTGGGTGTAGTTTTTTCTCAGAAGTATAACATGAGTGTGTGTAATTTAATCAGACTTTTTCCTGGCTCAGAATGGGCCTTTGGGGGGGGGGGGGGGGGGGGGCGGGCGGGTGGCAGTTGGCATGATCGGTCCGCGTTGAAATGTATGTTATTTAAATTGAACAATATACGTTTTAAAGTACTTCAATATATAATAAGTAAACCTAAGTCACCTAACACATAACTACAATCATATAACCCTTGTGTTGTCTTCGTTTCAACCTTGGAAAAAAAACACTTTTTTCTGACATTTGTGACGCCTTTTTTTCACAATTTGTTTTTGCTTTTTCCAACATTTTAAATTTTAAAATTTTTCTTCTACACATTTTCAGCGCTTATTTCTACGTCCAATATTTTCTGATATAAAACAAAAATTGAAAACGGGCCATTGTGACCCGAAGTCAACACAACAGTTACACTATTAACAAGTAACAACAAGTAACGCTGTTGCCTTGGAAATGACAACATCCGGTCTCTGAATATGAAAAAAAACAGGCCTTTTTTCATTTCTATTTTCGAGTGATTTAGTTTTTGTTATCTGCAATAGAAAATGAAAATCGCAGCATATTTTAAATTTCTCCCATCCCCTTTTGGCCATGAAAAGGAAAAAAACGCCTTGTATTTCAATTTCAAATTTTGTATTTTAAAACGAAACTCAAATAATCATTAGTTTTTTTGTTTTTTCAATACCTGTTTATGAAATGAAAATCGAATGAACGAAAAAGTTCACGGACCCAATGTTAAATCGAAATTGAAATGCCAAATAACTGGCCTTTCAAAATCAACATCTGCCTGCCTCTATGGGAATTTAACATAGGGTTGTGCTCACTTTAGTTGCCAGTGGTTTAGACATTAATGGCTGTGTGTTGAGTTATTTTGAGGGGACAGCACATTTACACTGTTATACAAGCTGTACACTTAATACTTTACATTGTAGCAAAGTGTAATTTCTTCAGTGTTGTCCCATTAAAAGATATAAGGAAATATTTACTAAAATGTGAGGGGCGTACTCCCTTTTGTGAAATACTGTATATCTGCATTTATGTCAAAACCTAGAGACTTTCAAACATCAGAATGTCATTTATTAATATGTATTTGTGTCTAAATGACATATAAACATCTTAGAGTATTCTATGTTGCCTGGAAACGCTTCCAACACGCTGGCGTGTGGCGTGAAAAATAGGCGTCGGTCCTATTTCTAGCACGCACGCGTTTGCAGAGACGTGCGTGTCACGCAGGCAGTGTGCAAGCTCTAACCTGTTACCATGGGAGCCGGAGTGAAAACGGACACGCCACGCAGCCGACACGCTCACGCCAGGCAGCCGACACGCTCACGCCACGCAGCCAGTGTGCAGGAGGTCTAAAGCGGAGCCGAAAATAGAGCTCCCCACCGTTGCAACGAGACTGTGAGGGCTAAATCTGATCGACAACATTAATCCGCGAGGCGTGCGAGGGTGATGGCGAGAATCGCCGAAGAGTCACGTCGCCTATCTTCTGCCCAAATAGATCCTGTTGCACCTGAAGCTCCGTTACCAAGGCAACAGACGATCACATCTTGGCTCGGAAGCAAGAAGTAGCAACATTTTTGTTAGGGCTTCCATGCTCCAAAATAAGAATAATCCCACACACATATGTTGGTGAACACACAGTGTGAACAGAAACATGTTTGCACCGTTGTTTCAATGTGAAATTTCCATTTCCATTTCGATTTTGACAGCAGTGGACAAAAAAAAAGAGCCAAAGCTCCCTGAAAAGTCTGCGTCATATGTCCTGGAGTTTATCAAGTGGAAACACAGAATCACTTCGTATTACACTGAAGTAATTTAGGTTAACCCTCTGAGGTCTGAGGGCATTTTCACACATCTTAAATCCACCTTTTTAGAGTATCTGCATCCAACTGACCCCCGTGTGTTTCATATCAAAATGTTCAGAACAAACTCAGCTTTCCGTGTAGTGATGCCCAAATCAGTATCAGAGCAATGTGTAAAGAGAGGGAGAGAGAGGGAGAGAGAGAGAGAGAAGACATGGAGGAGAGAGTGACAGACGAAGGGATGGAAGGAGGGTTAGTGCAGAGTTAAGTGGCTGTGTGAGGCGATTAATGCTTTTTATTCATTATTTAAGCTGATGAGAGAGAGAGAGAGACAGAGATCAGATTTCCACACTAAATCCATATGAAATCTACATAGCAGCTTATCTCAGTGACTCTAAAATAAAGCAGATGACGCTGTGTGTCTTCTAGCCATCAGGTTGTGTTAATAAGATGCCTGAATCAAATCTGCACCTGTTCTCTCCTCACAGAGAGTGTCTCCTCAGAATGGTTGCTTTGAATCGTGTGTGTGTGTGTGTGGTCTGACCTATGGTTGACGCCCAACCTCTGCGGAGGCAGTCTGTCGTGCGTGTAGCAATCGCAGGAGTTTGAAGTGACACAGACAGGGGTGTGTGTGTGTGTACATGCATGACAGTCTGTCTGTGTGTGTGACAGCAGTGTGAAACAGGTCAGTGTAGAGCGGCGACACAACGAGCCTCCACAGACATGAGATGAGAAACGGCCATTGATTCAGTTTTTTAATTAAAGGTCCTCTGGAGTTCAGGAATAATCAGCCGGACCAGTGACGTGTGTGTGTGTGTGTGTGTGTGTGTGTGTGTGTGTGTGTGTGTGTGTGTGTGTGTGTGTGTGTGTGTGTGTGTGTGTGTGTGTGTGTGTGTGTGTGTGTGTGTGTGTGTGTGTGTGTGTGTGTGTGTGTGTGTGTGTGTGTGTGTGTGTGTGTGTGTGTGTGTGTGTGTGTGTGTGTGTGTGTGTGTGTATTTTAGCATATACTTTTATTATAACTTCAGATTTAAAGATTCACTTGCTGTCAAATGTGTACAAACACACACAAACACACACAGTCGACAGTGGCGTCAAGATGAGAATTTACAAAATGGCCATGAACTAGTGTCCTGAGTTTTCTGCGGCGAGAGGGAAACACACACACTGATGAGTTATAAAACGACTGCAGTAAAACACACGCTTGTGTGTGTGTGTGTGTCTTGTGTGTGAGAAGGGGATGCGACACACACATTGCGACTCAGTGATGCGTCAGTGGAATTCATGCATTTCTCCACACACAGACACGCACATTTAATACTTTTATGTATGCAGTGCATCGATGCGTCACTACAACGCACGCACACACACACACACACACACACACACACACACACACACACACACACACACACACACACACACACACAGAGCTCCACTGTGACGTGATGCCTTGACTGTCACAAGGCCGAGCTTTGTCTGATTTTCTCTGTACTTCTCTGTCCTCTCTCTCTCTCTCTCTCTCTCTCTCTCTCTCTCTCTCTCTCTCTCTCTCTGTGTTTATTTTTTATTTTTCAGTCTCTGTCTCCCTCTGTCTATCTCCACCCTAGAAATCCTTTCAACTCTGTTTCTCTTTTTCTGGCACTTCTTTCCACTATTATTCTGAATATGACAATATTCTGAATTTGATACAGGTTGTGTAAACAGCATATTTTGGTTGGATATTCAGAATGAGGCCTTTTTCCTAATATAGTATTTTCAGATTAATATTCTGGTATTATTCAAGTTTTAGAAGCATTCTTTAGACATGTATACAGCGCATTCAGAATCTGCGTCTCAATCTGGGTTTTTACTGCAGTTTGTGACTGTTTACGGCCTCTCGCCCGTTTACGGCTTACGGTCAGCTCTGTGCGTTGCTATGGTTGCTAACAGTTTGCAGGGCTGCAGACCCGAAAGGGCCAGTGGGTGACAAAAACGTCGGCAAAAGTATTAAGAACATCAGAAAAAATACGTTGAAAAAGCGACAAATTAGTGACTGTGGGCCTTGAGTTTGACACATTCCTTTTTTATGGCGCCCTACAATACTAAGCTATTAAAATAAAATCAGTTTCAAGATTCAGGGGGAAGAGAGAGTATAAGAGATGAAGGAGGGATGAGAGATTTAGTCACAGAGAGCCAAAAGTATAGAGAGGAAGCCAGAGAGACACGGTTTGAAGTAGACAGCCGGGGTATGAAAAGCAGCAACATCTTCCGTGAAGATGACAGAGATGACAACGATTTGAAATGGAGAGATAAACCAAACGAGAGCCAGAGATAGACAAAGGATGATTTAAAGACTCTGCAGGCTTTGGGACATTTTTTTTAAAAGAGAAAATGCATTCCAACTTAAATCCAGCCGCCACTTAAAGAGAGAGAAATTAAGAGAAAGTGTGGGGGGGGGGGGGAATGAAAAGTACTGTAGAAGATGGAACGAAGCGTAACTAGAGGGTGTTGGCACACGAACAGGAGGCGATTCATCGCTCTCTTTTGGTTTAATTTGCTAATGCACTCCCTGGATCCTGTAACAGTGATTGGGGGGGAGGCGTTAATGAGAGTGAGACATCAGCCCTCATAAAGGGAGGAGAGGAATGATGGATGGCTGGGCGGAGAGTTGGGAACTAACGACACTGAGACAAGAACTACATAACATGTAGACATAACTACCGTATATACGTGCAGCTTGTATTTACCTTCACAAAAGTGCTCAGACTCAGATTATTATTCTAAATGTCTGACATTATGGAAAGGATCCCTTCAGATATAGACCTTTAAAACCTCTTTAAGACCTTTCTGTTTAACCAGAAACAGCTAGCGCTAAACCCACCAGACTCCATTTATAAAAAACTGTACTTTTAGCGTGTATGGAGCCAACATATTTTTACATGTAAATCGGTAAACTATGTGTTTATTTCAAACAAAACTAGAGTAGTGATGGTTGGAAAAGTGGAAAGACCACCCAAAACTGTTTCTCATAGTTTTATTTTGTTTCTGTCCACTTTGATTGAAGAGTACTTTAAGACGCTAAAATGACTGTTTAATTACATGGAGTCTGGTGGGTTTAGCGAACGCAATTTCTAGGGATGCACGTTAGAAATATCTAATGCGATTCTTTTGACTGATATTATGAGTGCAATTTGATTCACGATATTTGAAAGAATGATCACTTTTGTATCATTATTCTTATCTTTATTGAAACATATAAAAATGAAAATGATTAAAGTGTGATTTTTATTTTTTTTGCGAGGATCTGTATCAAACAAATCTGTTTTTCTTTTGTCTGTAGGATAACATTTGTAGGCCGGGACGTCTCTGCTGCACCACAACATTTCGTTCAGAACCGGTTGACACATATTTAGCCTTAAACTAATATTGGAGCGGTAGATGGGTGGAGGGGTAGGTGGGTGGGTGGAGGGGTAGATGGATGGATGGGTGGAGGGGTAGATGAGTGGGTGGGTGGAGGGGTAGATGGATGGATGGGTGGAGGGGTAGATGAGTGGGTGGGTGGAGGGGGAGATGGATGGATGGGTGGAGGTGGGTGGGTGGAGGGGGAGATGGATGGGTGGAGGGGTAGATGGATGGGTGGGTGGGTGGAGGGGTAGATGGATGGGTGGGTGGGTGGAGGGTGAGATGGAGGGGGAGATGGATGGGTGGGTGGAGGGGGAGATGGATGGGTGGAGGGATAGCTGATGGATGGACGGTCATAAACAGCTGACCGACACACACCGACCGCAGCATGCTCTTCTAAGAACAGATCAATACTAACCTGCTCTAAGTGTGTGTGTGTGTGTGTGTGTGTGTGTGTGTGTGTGTTCTGTTTTTGGGATCAAATTAAACTCGTCCCCTCGTCTCTCTCTCTTGTTTCAGTCTGACTCTTGTTTCTTTATCTTCTTCTCTCTGTCTGCATCATTCTGTCTCTCTTTCTGTCTGTCTCCTCCCTCCCCTTCTCTCTGTCTCTCTGTCTCCTCCCTCCCCATTCTCTCTGTCTCCTCCCTCCCCATTCTCTCTGTCTCTCTGTCTCCTCCCTCCCCTTCTCTCTGTCTCCTCCCTCCCCTTCTCTCTGTCTCCTCCCTCCCCATTATCTCTGTCTCTCTGTCTCCTCCCTCCCCATTATCTCTGTCTCTCTGTCTCCTCCCTCCCCTTCTCTCTGTCTCCTCCCTCCCCATTCTCTCTGTCTCTCTGTCTCCTCCCTCCCCTTCTCTCTGTCTCTCTGTCTCCTCCCTCCACTTCTCTCTGTCTCTCTCTCTCTGTCTGTCTGTCTCCTCCCTCCCCTTCTCTCTCTCTCTGTCTGTCTGTCTCCTCCCTCCCCTTCTCTCTCTCTCTGTCTGTCTCCTCCCTCCACTTCTCTCTCTCTCTGTCTGTCTCCTCCCTCCACTTCTCTGTCGAACCTTTCTCTCTCCGTGTCTCGCTGCTTCTCTTCGTCTGTCTTTATAAACTCTTGTAGTTCTATTATTAGATCAGAGAATAATGATCATGTTGCAAAATTTGCCTATGCTGACCTAGTTTTAACACATCCTTGTAAACTGTGAGAAGATGTGAGAATGCACACACACACACACACACACACACACACACACACACACACACACACACACACACACACACACACACACACACAGGTATAAACTCAAAGACTTCCAGATTGTGAAAGGCCCGGCCTTAACACACCCCTGAATCTCTGACCAATCGGCCGGTGGTCGAGTTGCATTGTGGGTAATGTAGGTGCCACACTCTGGTTCTGCTACATCGATGCTGATTCTTTAAAACCCCCAATAAATAACAACGGACTTTCTCCCAGGGGTGTGTGTGTGTGTGTGTGTGTGTGTGTGTGTGTGTGTGTGTGTGTGTGTGTGTGTGTGTGTGTGTGTGTGTGTGTGTGTGTGTGTGTGTGTGTGTGTGTGTGTGTGTGTGTGTGTGTGTGTGTGTGTGTGTGTGTGTGTGTGTGTGTGTGTGTCTGTCTCTGTCTCTGTCTCTCTCTGTCTCTCTCTGTCTCTCTCTCTCTCAATTTCAATTTTCTATTTCATGTTGCTTTATTGGCATAACAAAAAATACATCTGTGTTGCCAAAGCATAAGAACAAACATACATATAAACAACAACAAGGAGTAAATACATCAGAAATAATAATAATACTAGTAAACAGGACAATTATGAAATAAATGCAGATACTAAACAAATTCTGTGAATGTCCCTCAAAGAGTATGTCTCTCTCTCTCTCTCTCTCATGCAAAAAGAGTTTCTGAAGCAGAGTCCATGAAAACTACAGCAGCATTGTTCTAAACAAGTTTGATCATTCTGCACTCGTGTTTGTGTTTGGGGCTTATTTGTGAAGTTGTATTTCCCTCGGCTGCTGCTCCTCCTCCTTATGCTACCATCTGAGTTACTGAAATATTTAACAAGGCTCGTGCTATTTTTGGGAAATGCCTGTCGTTCCCATTGTGGCTTAGAATCGCAACCTAATGGCTCTGGACTCGAGCACTGACTTGGCACTCACAGACTGCACTCAGGCATTTTATTACATCCTAAAGGTGGAAAGACGTCGTCATGAATTACGCTTTCTGGGGGAATCTGCAGAAACGCAGCCGGGGACAAATAGTTGCATGTTTAAGGTTTCCGTCTCTCGGTTAGGGTGAGTTTTGGCAGATTCCTGTGTGGTTAAACCAGCTGTCTAGACCGGGGGTCTTCAAAGTTTTTTTTTCCCTTAGCTGAAGAAGAGACAGGGCAGGGACCCCTACTACACATATTGTACAACATGTAGTTGTGTATTAAACTGGGCTGGCAGTAATGTGTAGGGTGACCTAAAGCCTTTGAACCATTAATGTAGGGCTGCAGCTATCGATTCTTTTTGTAATTGATTAATCTAGCACTTTATCGATTGATTAATCGGATATTTTTATTTATTTATTTTTTGCGTTTTTAAACAACCAAAACTAGACCTATATGTAAATATTTGTTATACTTAACCTATTTTCATTTATATATTTGATTATAATGTCACACAGCTCTGTTACACTTATGCTATTGGATTGTTGATGAGAGAGAGAGAGAGAGAGAGAGAGAGAGAGAGAGAGAGAGAGAGAAGAGAGAGGAGAGGAGAGAGAGAGAGAGAGAGAGAGAGAGAGAGAGAGAGAGAGAGAGAGAGAGAGAGAGAGAGAGAGAGAGAGAGAGAGAGAGAGAGAGAGAGAGAGAGAGAGAGAGAAAATAGTCAGCGCGTCAGCTCAGATCGTGGTCACCACTACGTATTTTCTTGTCTTTGATTTTGGTAGTTGTTGTGTTGGATGTAGCTTCATCGTCCATACGACTGTGATTTACTTTTGTCGGTCCTCTTCGTGGAATGGATGATGAAGTTAGACTCCATGTTTTCTGTTGAGATGCTAAAGCACTGACGTCGTGCTATTATTGTGGTAAGTTAGTTTGATTTTGCAGTAGGCACACTGTCCAGAGTTTTAATTACGTATGAACTGATTCCAAACTTTGGACACTTTCTGTCATTTCCTCCAGCCTGTCTCTTCTCTTAGTCCCTCACTATTTACCTCCTGCTGGCATGTGTCGCCAGCAGCAGACTGAGCCGTCTGGTGTGCGACAGTAGCGGAAACACCGTCCGTCAGCGATACGTTAGTAACATTGATTTAACCAAGCTTCGAGGCAAGTCATTTTGCATCGAGGATTTTTTTTAATCAAATTATTCGAGGAATCGTTTCAGCCCTACATTAATGTCTAACTCATCTTCACTGAGGGCCACACTCCCATCAAGAGCCAGAGGTTTAGTTTATTAACATCTTTAATATCTTTGGACGTATTGTTGTATGTCTAAAAAGCTTTGTGAAAATGTACCAAAAAAACGCTAAAAATTTCTGAAAAAAACGCCAAAAAAAGTCGGAAAAGAGCACTAAAAAACAATGAAAAACGCGTCGGCAAAAGTGATAAGAACATCAGAAAAAAAAAGTGATAAAAACTAGTTGGGCCAAAATCTACTGTGGGCCTTGAGTTTGACACATAACCTTTTTTATGGTGCCCTACAGTACTACTACGGTCTCTGTGTAACGTGGAGTTTCTCCTGCGTGTCTCTATGACGTGTAACGTTAGGCAGCCAATCATAGACATTATTAGATCTTGGGAGAAGAATGCTGCGTGCTGATTGCCTGATTGAGATTTACTCCGGGTTTGAAATTGAATGACGAGTCATTTTTCAGAAACTCTGTACTTTAGAGGCAATTCGGGGTCCCCGGCTCTGTTGAACAATGACGTTGTCTCTGGCCGTCACACACACACACACACCCCCGTGCACACACACACAGACACACACACACACACACACACAGACAGACAGACAAAGACGCAGACACACACAGACAAAGACACACACACACACACACACACACACAGACACACAGAGACGCACACATACACACACACACACACACACACATGTATACAGACACACACACACACACACACACACACACACACACACACACACACACACACACACACACATATACATACACACACACCCACACACTCTCTCTCTCTCTCTCACACACACTCACCCACAGACACACATACACACACACTCACCCACATACACACACACTCACCCACAGACAGACACACACACACACACACACACACACACACACACACACACACACACACACACATACATACATACATGCTTTACCTCACTGAGAACTCGGTTTGGGATTGAAAAACACAACGAGAACGAAGAAAACCTACTTAAAGGACGCAGAAATACATCTTTACTGTGGGAGAAATGACTCTGCGCCCTGCTGTTAGCTCAAACTGGGGAAATATTTCTTTTTAAACATAATTTTTGGGGCATTTTAGGCCTTTATTTTTATAGGACAGCGGAAGACATGAAAGGGGAGAGAGAGGAAATGACATGCAGCAAAGGGCCGCAGGTCGGAGTCAAACCTGTGGCCGCTGCGTCGAGGAGCAAACCCATAAGGGTTCACGCTCTACTAGGTGAGCTACCCAGGCGCCCAGACTGGGGAAATATTTCTGTGAGAAATGTGCAAATATATAAATATGACCTAATCCTGTGGCTGATGTGAGCGGAGAGGAAATACATATCTGATGAGTCACAGCGCTGACTGGAGACATGACTCATCAGCTTTTTGCTAATGCATCTCCTGCACGCTGTGTCGTTTAAAAAATAAAACAAACGTGTGTGTGTATAGTCAGTTTGAAAGGTTTGAGCATGCGGAGACGTAAAGATGTTATTAGGACTGATTTATCACACTGACTACCTTGACATGCACATAATATTCTGGTTTCTGCCCTTATTCTGAAAAAGACAATATTCCCTGAAGGTTAGGGTTATTAATTTCCCCGTTTGTTCATCTCACTTCACTTTTTTTGCTGCAAAATGGGATTGTCAAAATGTGTGTGTATATATATATATATATATATATATATATATATATATATATATATATATATATATATATATTAGGGGTGGAGCCGAACCCGAATATGGTATTCGGAAAGGCACAAGTAACGTGGTTTTTACAAATACTTATTTCGAACAAATACTTTAAAAAATATTTCTATTCAGGAACAAGAAAAACTTTATATCAAAAAGCTGCGTTTGCACCAAAAAATGTCAGGAAAAAACACAAACGTTGGAAAAAAACTTCGGAAAAAGTGCCGGAAAAAAGGGATTACGGTTAGGGTTATAAATGTCTGTTTGTTCATCTCCCTTCACTTTTATTGCTGCAGAATGGGATTGTCAAGCAGCAGTGTTTCCCATACATAGGTTGGACTTTGGCGCACCGCCCAGGTAGGTTGAAATCCGCCCAGGTCGATAACATCTGAATTACATTTTCTCCCAAACAACAATTTATATTTTACAGCGCACAAAGGACCGGTGATCTCCAGCCCCTCCCCGTCGTGTAGTCGCGCTCCGCGTGCATGACAGCGTCAACGCGTCACTTCAGGCTCAGAGGCTATCGTCAGTAGTAGCACGCTGCTGCTGGTCTTGGCGTGGGATTAACTGTATTAACAATCTGTGGAAACGTCATTTATCAGAGTCTGGTTGTTACCCCTGTCCGCCACGGCAGTCTCCTCCACTCCATATCTTTATAACGGAGCTAATTGTTGCTAATCGCTGCTAACTGAGCCTTCGGTTCCCATTCTCCGTGCCTGAATCCGTTAACTTTATTTATGGACTTGAGCCGAGATTTTCTTAAGTTGGCTGTAAAGGTTTTAAACTACAACTCAGAGATGTTTGAATGACAGAAATCTTCAGATGAGATCCTAATGAATGCAACAAGGACGCGTATAGTAGCCTACAAAACAGTGTGTCCCGCGGCCGCCGGCACGAGCTCCGTTAAATACAGTTTTGCCGTGTTTGTTTGTGCGCTTTGGTGTGTGCATTTGGATGTTTGAGTAATGAAACCAAATAAAACCTGAGGAGCTCACGCAGGCAGACAGGACGGCGGGAGGCAGAGCGAGCCTCGGGTTATATTTGCTCCGTCGGGACAAACGTATCGACTGGAAAATGGATTTCTCTCCCCGCGGTGGAACAGGCGAAGGAACAAGGTCAAAGCCGAGAGAAAAGAAAGTTGATTTCCACTTGATGGTCTTTTGTTAAATATGAATCCAATATGCGGTGTCAGAAAAATATAAATGGAGCAGCATGTCTAGAGTATCCGTTTCCTGCAGGCTGTTGTTACATTAAGGGACTGTGAGTCAGCACATATATTCAGAAAACGGACATGTTCTGATACTATTTTTTTCCTAGTTCTTTCTTTCCGATAACTGAATTGAGAACCGATCTGGTAGAAAAGGTTGAACCCTTTTTAAAGGTGCTCTAAGCGATGTCACACGTTTTTTAGGCTACAACATTTTTTGTCACATACAGCAAACATCTCCTCACTATCTTCTAGCTGCCTGTCCCCTGAACACACTGTAAAAAAACATCTCCTCACTATCTTCTAGCTGCCTGTCCCTTGAACACACTGTAAAAAAACATCTCCTCACTATCTTCTAGCTGCCTGTCCCCTGAACACACTGTAAATAAAACATCTCACTATCCGCTAGCTGCCTGTCCCCTGAACACACTGTAAAAAACATCTCCTCACTATTTGCTAGCTGCCTGTCCCCTGAACACACTGTAAAAAAACGCGGCCTCTGTAAACAGCCCAGACTCCACAAACAGCAACAAAAACAAACTGCGCCAACCTGCACCACCAAACATAAGTCTCCTAGCGTTCCAGCCAATAACTTACAGGAAGGATTTGGGGGTGGAGGGTGGAGGAAAGAGAAGCGTGAAGAGGGAACAACGACAACTAGCCTAGCCTCCTAAGTTTGACAATACTTTGAACGTCGACAAGAAGTGACGTCACCCAACATCACTTAGAGCACCTTTAAAACATGAACAGTCGAGACTATCCTCACCCGAAAAACTCCCCCATAGGTGGTTTGTTCCAGCATGGTTCTGACGTATATTTATGTTTCTAGTGGCGGTGCCCTCTAGTGGTCGTAGTACTTCTGACGGGAGCAAAGCAATAAGGTGAGGAAGTATAAGAGCGCCGTGTGTGTGTGTGTGTGTGTGTGTGTGTGTGTGTGTGTGTGTGTGTGTGTGTGTGTGTGTGTGTGTGTGTGTGTGTGTGTGTGTGTGTGTGTGTGTGTGTGTGTGTGTGTGTGTGTGTGTGTGTGTGTGTGTGTGTGTGTGTGTGTGTGTGTGTGTGTGTGTGTGTGTGTGTGTGTGTGTCTCTCTCTCTCTCTCTCTCTCTCAATTTCAATTTTCTATTTCATGTTGCTTTATTGGCATAACAAAAAATACATCTGTGTTGCCAAAGCATAAGAACAAACATACATATAAACAACAACAAGGAGTAAATGCATCAGAAATAATAATAATACTAGTAAACAGGACAATTATGAAATAAATGCAGATACTAAACAAATTCTGTGAATGTCCCTCAAAGATGTGTGTGTGTGTGTGTGTGTGTGTGTCAGAGATCTATAACCTGAACTGGGTATACCTTCCCGTTAAAAGGTATTGATGCGGCCATCCCTCTCTCCTCCCTCCATCTCTCTCTGTCTCTGGGGGGCTCTCTGGTTCTCTGAATCGTTACTGTATGGAGACAGAAGGACGTCAGGACGGGAGACAAGGATCAGATAAACCCCCCCCAGGGGGGATGGGGGGGTGGCGGTGTAATGGAGGAAGGACACGGAGAAACGAGAGAGTCAGCTTGTGTAATGGAGTAACAGGGAAGGATGAGCTCAGAGGAGAAAAGAGAGACAGGAAGGGAGAAAGGTGGGGGACGGGATGGACGGAAACAAAGAGAAAGGAGAGATTAAATGTAAAGAGGAGAAGGAGCTGAGCAGACAGTGAAGGAAAGAGGAGAGTGGGGAGGTGCATGCTGGGAATTGACAGCAGGATGCTGATGGAAGTAATTTAACACTGGAGATGGATGCAGGGTTGGGAGAGACCCGGGCGGCCGTCCTTCAGCCAGACACATGATGGACAGTCAAACCCAAAACACCAACTCACAATGGCTTTAACCCTCCTGGTGTCCTTCGGTCAAATCTGAGCCGTTTCCTAAAAGTTTCTATTCTTCAATTCAACCAAATTGTCAAATAACGTGGCTGGTTCCATACGACGCTCTTCACAAGTAAAATAAATGATCTCTTCACTACTTTCATTGAATTTGGGTGTTTTAGTCAATTTTATAGCATTTAAAGAAATATTGATAATAGAACGTTGAAAAGCGTAGGGAAAAAAATGTCAAAGTGATAAAAAACTTGGAAAAAAGTGAATTTCGGGAGAATCTTCAAAAAACGTCCGGAAAAATGACAAAAACATGGGAAAAGCTTAAAAAAAACGTCAAAAAAGCGCAGATAAAATATTGACAAACTTTGAAAAAAGTGACAAAAACGTCAGGAAAAAACACACACACACACACTCTTACACACTCACACACACAGACACTCTCACACACATACAGTGGGGCAAAAAAGTATTTAGTCAGCCACCAATTGTGCAAGTTCTCCCACTTAAAAAGATGAGAGAGGCCTGTAATTTTCATCATAGGTACACTTCAACTATGAGAGACAAAATGAGAACTTGCACAATCGGTGGCTGACTACTTTTTTGCCCCACTGTACACACTCTCACACACACTCTTACACACACTCTTACACACACTCTTACACACAGAAACACACACACACACACACACACACACACACACACACACACACACACACACACTCACACTCTGAAATCAGGGGTCTACTTTCTCTCAGAACTAAAAGTACAATATACTGAAAGATTATCTTGGATTTCTTTTTTTTTTTTTTTTTTTGCCCGACGACGCCAAAAATAAATTAAGATTTAAAGACAAAACAAAAATACTGACAGCAACGAACATTTCAGTTAAACCACATTTGGACAAATGTTTCAATTCGCTCTTTGTCTTTTTCAGGATCTAACAATAATAACTATTTTCACAAGACCCTTTGAGAGTCAATGAAGCAGAACAAAGGCCCAATCTGAGTAATCAGCTGAAATATAAGGAGGACTTCTTCTGCTGACACCAACACCACCTGCACACGCCGACTCCCAAAACATATTTCGCTCCCAGCAAACAAATTACCGCTGCTCCTCCTGCATAATGAGAGCTATAATGAGCTGTCAGTTAACTGTGTGCCCAGACCAAATACGCTTTCAGCAGTGTCTGATAAAGATTAATACGCATGCATAGTCTGCTGATCACTTACATTGGCCCGGCTGATGGAGACTTACACACTTCACACATAGATGTTATTGTTATGAAATACTTATTATAGTGAGAGCCTTTGAATAATAGAGCTCGCTGTTACAGAGCTTTTAATAATACCCGAGGCCACGTCTATATTATTTTAGTTGGTTCTTTCTTTCAGCGAGAGCGTTTCAGTGTTTAGTTGGTTCTTTCGTTGTTGGTTATGTCGTAAAAAGGCAAACAAAAGGCGAGAAAAAGGCAACAAAGTGACCAAAAGGCGACAAAAAGGTGACAAAAAGGCAAACAAAAGGGTACAAAAAGGCGACATAAACACACCGGCAGCGCTGGGATTGCTTGGGAGTTGCATCTCCCAGCCAGATCTCCCCAATGAGCCGCTCCACTTCTGCCCGACTAACAACGGATCATTTTTGGTTTGTCTCCAGCTTGTTTTCTCCTCAAAGTTAATTATGTTATTTCATGTTGGGCAGCATGTTTCCCCCAGCAGGAAAGGAAAACGGCAGATTGTGTTTGCTCAGATCGATAGCCGCTGTAAGCCTCTTCGTCTCTCCATCTCCCTCCCTCCACCGTTGTCTCTCACACCTCAGTCTCTCCGTCTTTCTCTCATACGCCAATATGTCATGCTCAATAGAAGGGAAGCCAAAGAAAGTGTGGCAGGTGAAGACATATTCAGCTCTCTGGGTGTTCTCCCAGCAGGATTTGTGTTTTATTGATGTTGGTTATTTGGTCAAATGTCGGGCGTTGGTGTTTGAATTTGGGAAAATATTTAGTTGGGACTGGCTGCAGTTCTGTGCATTCTGTCAGGAAGTTCAGCTCCGTCTCGACTTCGTCTTTGTTGCACAGCTGGCAGACGTGCTCCTCTTTGACTGTTTGTAGCGGCCTGTCTCGATGGCCAGGCTGTGCTCACTGAGTCTGTACTTGGTCAATGTAGTTGTAGAGGGATGTATGGATGCTGTAAAGCCTGTAATGTGGACGTAACGTCACGTATGAGGCGTTTTCCCAAACTGGCGGGGCTATCGGCTGGTAGCTATTAGCGGTAGCATGCTACCAGTTGTGTATCTCTGTGTGTATGTGTCTCTGTGTGTGAGTGTGTGTATCTCTATGTGTATGTGTCTGCGTGTGTGTCTCTATGGGTGTGTGTGTGTGTATCTCTATGGGTGTGTGTGTGTGTGTGTGTGTGTGTGTGTGTGTGTGTGTGTATATATAACCCAATATAAATAAATCCCTGGGTCACCTTCCTCTTACTGCGTTCATTTCATCTGCGCCGAGAGTTTTTCACGTCTCACACACACTTTCCTTCGCTCCCTGCACATCCATCTCACTTGTTCACTCGCTTCTCGTTTCTCTCTCTACTCGTTATATTGCTTTGACTTTCCTCTCTGTCACCAAACGTGTCCGGCAGAGATTTAAGTCTGTAACGTTCCACGCCATTGCTTCTTGTCTCTGCTCATCGGTCAGTAAGACGTCTGATCACATCTGAAGCCATGAGAGGTCACTCAAAGAGAAACCGCCTGTAGCCAACACAAACCAGCGATCAGTACACAAACCCGTCGAGATCAGTTTGCACACGCTAGGCTCGTTACGTGCTCCGAGGGAAACTTATTTTCAGGGCATGAAATTAAACTCTCTCTCTCTCTCTCTCTCTCTCTCTCTCTCTGGCTCTCTGGCTCCAGGCTGGCAGTGTTGGGAGCCGCTGAGCCCGATCTGGAGACAGATTCTGGATGCCACGCATGATCGTCAACCAACATTTAGTTCAGGAGTCTTAGAGAGTTCACAGAGTCTCAAGATGCTTGTTTTTATTTTTGCTTCCTTTCTCAGTTTTTACGTCCAAATCCAAGGATGTAGTCTGGCATAGCCAGACGTGTGTCCACAAACGAATCCTTCATTAATTAAGGAAATTATTGGCAGATTAATTGATAATTAAACTGATTGTTACCTGCAGCATTACAAGGGGAACCACACACACACACACACACACACACACACACGACATGTCACCTCTAATAATTCAGACTGAGCTGTTGAGTAATTCAGTTTAATGAGCACTTAAACATGTCCCTCAATTAGACAACTGCAAATCCATCCAATGTTAGTTCTGTGTGTGTGTGTGTGTGTGTGTGTGTGTGTGTGTGTGTGTGTGTGTGTGTGTGTGTGTGTGTGTGTGTGTGTGTGTGTGTGTGTGTGTGTGTGTGTGTGTGTGTGTGTGTGTGTGTGTGTGTGTGTGTGTGTGTGTGTGTGTGTGTGTGTGGATGAGGTCAAGATCCTGTCAGTGTGTGTAATGTTGGTCAGCGAGACAGAAGGCCTGCAGTCCCACAAGACCTCATTATAGCTCTGAGGGAAGACACAGACACACACACACACGCATATATATATATATATATATATATATGCGCGCACTTTAACTCAGACTTCTGGATAAGGGCATAGGAGACACACACACATACACACACCCGTCTACACAGGTTTGTGCATGTTGAGGCCCTTACACACTTACACATTCAACTACACTAACACAAGTCAAATGTCAGAAAAAAGGTGCATCAGAGAGCTTAGCAATAGTCCACTCCTAGTCTAGAATGAAAACACACACACACACACACACACACACACACACACACACACACACACACACACACACACAGGGTGAAGTCCTAGAATTCCAGTGTACTTTGTGAGTTGACTGCTGTTGTCTAGCAGTCCGTTCATGTCTCTGTGTCTGCAGTTGTCCCCGTGTCAAACAGCTGAGTGTCGTCTCCAACACCAGACGCACGCGCCGCGCCTTAGGCTGCTTGTACAGCTGACTCACACACACACACACACACACACACACACACACACACACACACACACACACACACACACACACACACACACACACACACACACCGTGTCGGACAGACATCCATTTCATTCGGGTAATTACTGCCCCGAGTTAGTCTCTGGGCTTCCCGGGGAACTGGGAAGCAATTTGTTTGTGTTTATTAGCAGGTGTAGCGTGGAGAACGAGAAAAGAAATTGCAAAAGTTGAAAATGAACAAAGTTGTGATCTGTCGGTCTGTTACAGGGTTCAAGTGTGACCGAAGACGTTTTCACTGACCGGGCCGCTGCTATGACAACCGTTTTTACTGTTAGCATTATATTCCAGAGCCAAGTAAGCGGATTAGTCGATTGACAGAAAATGATTTAGCCACATTTAGTAATCAATGAATGTATCAGTCATTTAATAAGCATAAACTAAGCAACCATATCTCACACACACACACACACTCTCACACGCCCTCACACGCCCTCACACGCCCTCACACCCTCTCACACGCTCTCACACGCTCTCACACGCCCTCACACGCCCTCACACGCCCTCACACCCTCTCACACGCCCTCACACCCTCTCACACGCCCTCACACGCTCTCACACGCTCTCACACGCCCTCACACCCTCTCACACGCTCTCACACGCCCTCACACCCTCTCACACGCTCTCACACCCTCTCACACGCCCTCACACGCTCTCACACGCCCTCACACACCCTCACACACTCTAATCCTCGCACTGCCTTCCGTTTAGTGCACCAGAAGGAAGCGCACGCATTAAAGTGGCACCGAAATCTGCGATGTCATTCAGTCTGGTAGAAATCGGTCGATTAGGAACCAGTTCTGTTACCCAACCCTACTCGTTGGAATTCAAGATGTCTGCCTGTCTTTTTTCGACCCTCTGGCTAAGCTTCCCGTCAGCGAGCGAGCCAGAACGGTCCCCCCTCCCCCCCCCCCCCCCAATAGCAGAATGATAATGTGTGCAGCTGTACTCACTGCACAGGTTATATATAGATACGTTTGGAGTGTGACCGTCTGTCTGCTGTTGTTTCTCGCCCTGCAGGGTTGTTCCAGCGATGTCGCCACGTCTCCACCTCTGAGCCATCGGGTTGGTAAGGGAGACCTTCTGATACTCCTGGGAATGTCTTCTTGACTCACTCTGTCTCTCAGGCTATTTACATTGCTATGTTCCCCCCTCTCATTCCCCCTGCTCTGGTGTTCCCCCCTCTCATTCCCCCTGCTCTGGTGTTCCCCCCTCTCATTCCCCCTGCTCTGGTGTTTCCCCCTCTCATTCCCCCTGCTCTGGTGTTCCGAGCCCCTAAACCGGAGACATTTGGAAACATTTGGCAACACCGACACTGACGCCAATGTTTCTCCTCCTGATTGGGTCTTATCAGTCACGACATCTCGTTCTCTGAGACTAAAGCTACTAACAGTAGATACAAAAGGTCCAGCCTGTTGACTTGTCTGAAAGTTTCTCAGAGAAACTTTAAATTGAACTCAACGAGTGAGCTCAACACGCCCACAGTGAAGATGCAGCAAACTTTTCTCCAAAAGTCCCTGATGTGACACATTTAGCCCAGAGAAAGTCCGAGCGTGAAGGCCTCTGTCAGTTTACTTTGGGCCAAAGCTGTGGTTTATTTCTTCTATCTATTTGAGGACCAATTTCAGACCTCATCTGGTCCCTTTGCTGCAGGTATGCAAGTGCACTAAAGAGCTACACGTGACACAACTACGTGCTGTCGTCATCACATCCGCGAGCTGCGTCTCTGCGACAGTTGTTATTGATTGGTTTGTAGACGGGCTTCCCCATCCTCTCCTCTCCTCTCTCTTCGTCGGCGTTTTTTCAGCTGACTGCTGCTCTCTCTGTTTCGTTGCGTTGTTAAGAAGCGAGACACGGGAACTTAACTTGGTCTTCAAGGAGCTGCAGCATTTATTCAGAGACTAACTGAAACCTACACTGTACATTTACTACCACTTAACACATTAACTGCTGATGTATTCTCTGCTCTGATAGCCGACAGCTGTCTGCTCTGAGCGCTGACACCGTCTCTCTCTCTCATGTACACACTAATCCCTGATCTTCCCCACTCTTATAACACCAAGATATCCTGCCACAGCTTCCTGTATTTGATCCGAACGTCTGACCCATCCAAAAAATGCTTTCACACTAGAAACAAACCGGACCATGGTTCAGCTTGATCCGGACCGAGACTACCTCTTTTGGTCAGACCAAATTTTGGCCGTTTGGTCCGGACCGCGGCCCGGGGGAGGGTTCACACCTGGAATTTAGGTTCGGATCAAACTGAGAAGTCTGGACCGGGAGTGTGCCTATGTTCCCACATTTCTACGTTGTTTTTTTTTTTCCACTGAAAATTAGGCCCAATGGACCCACACCCCAATGGACCCACAGCCCTATGTTCCCACAGCCCTATGTTCCCACAGCCCTATGTTCCCACAGCCCTATGTTCCCACAGCCCTATGTTCCCACAGCCCTATGTTCCCACAGCCCAATGGACCCACAGCCCAATGGACCCACAGCCCAATGGACCCACAGCCCAATGGTCCCACAGCCCTATGTTCCCACAGCCCTATGTTCCCACAGCCCTATGTTCCCACAGCCCAATGGTCCCACAGCCCAATGGTCCCACAGCCCTATGTTCCCACATTTACTTTTTCATAAATTTGTATCAGATTTTATCCCCCTTTCTCCCAATTTGGTAGCCAATTACACCCAACCTATTATCCAGTAGCAATGGACTACAGATGGAACGTAACCCCTTTAAAGCACTTTTAAACACAGCACTTATTACTAATTTTTAATGGTATGTGAGTATATATTTTTTCTACCTCAAGGGCAAGTAATTCAGACAGTATTTTAGACCCTTTTAAATGTTTTTATTAAAATTTTTGAGGTTAAATAATATGTCTTTAATATTGGGATAGAATTTATTTTGTATCGCGACGCCAGGCTATTTATTTACATAACTATATGTTTTTTATATATATATTTATTTTGTAATGTCTCTAGGAGAGAGACCAGGGTGGGTGTGGAGGTGACCTTTTATTTAAAGTTTTAATCTCCCGCTGTCCGTCCTGTCCAGTGGTTCTTTTAAGCTGCTTTTAATATCTGGCCGTCTTTTAAACAGCTGTTTTATATAACCAAACCCGGCTTTTTAAGGAGATTTGTAAGTGTTTTATTCATACCAGTGGTCCCCTTGTGCCCGTGCCCCATTTTAACCCAAACCTAACCCGAACATAGGGCCTAATTTTAAGAAAAATCTTAGAAATGAGGGAACATAGGGCTGTGGGAACATAGGGCCTAATTTTCAATGACAAAACAAATCTTAGAAATGTGGGAATATAGGGTTGTGGGACCATTGGGCTGTGGGAACATAGGGCTGACCCCCCTGGACCAAAGGAAGTAGGTGTGAGTAGTAGGTATTTCTCAGGATCAACAATCAACCACATTCTTGGTTAATTAAAATGATTCCACAGACTGAACACACACTCCCTGTTTTTAAGAATGTGGATTCCCTTAGGGGACGCGTGTTGGAGTTTCTGTTCCTTTTATCAAACCCGATATATATTTACAGAAAACACTTTATTTCAGTAAATCTTCCCATTCTCTGTCTGTCGAGCTAAAATGTATTTTTGCTAATAAATCAGTAGTCTGCTGTAGGGTGCGTGGTCCGGGGGAGGTTTCACACCTGTAATTTTGGTTCGGATCAAACAAAGTATGGGTGAAAGCCCTCTTAAAAAAAAAAAAAAAAAAAAAGTGGTACCTAGCCCTTTATTCATCCGGTCCCTTTGCTGCACTGGTTTAATCCTCCTGCATCAGTCAGTGAGGAGGTGTGGGGTCACCGGGTCGAGTGAAGGAGCAGCGGGACATTAAGAGCTCATTTCCTGCTGACATTGCCTCTGTGTGACCCCCCCGACCTGCAAACATTGTGAGGGAGTATGTGTCTCTCAGATCCTCAGCATGTGTTACTGTGGCTTTGTATCTGTCACTTTATCACTCAAGGAATACATTTAATCCACCTTTTTTATAGCTTCCATTTTTATTGCCAGCAGAATGACCCGGTTGGTTCTCCACTTTGTCCCAGACTGAAATATCTCAACAACTATCGGGTTGGATTGTCATATTTTTGAAAAGACATTCATGGTGTCTAGAGGATGAATCTCCGGCCGTGTTTCTACTACGTCATGTGTGTCACACTCATGGCCCGCGGACCAAATCGGAGGCTGCATTCGTAGACCGATTGCGTCACACCAGTGCGACGGAGGCTGTCCCATTTCGTTTAATTTCGAAGACTCCTTCAAATGCAGCCTTCTTTTACAGAATTTGAAGGACCCAACTGTTGTATCATTCGCAGCCCCAGGATTCCCAGCATTCATTTTGGCATTCAATCAGAAGCAATCATAAACGCTAATAGGGCTGGGCGATATATATCGATATCGTGATATGAGACTAGATATCGTCTCAGATTTTGGATATTGTAATATGGTGATATGACATAAGTGTTATCTTTTCTTGTTTTACAATCTGCATTACAGTAAAATTGTTATTTTGTGAACTTACCAGACTGTTCTAGCTGTTCTCTTATTTGCCTTAACCCACGTAGTGATTATATCCACGTTACTGATGATTAGATTTCAAAAATCTGAATGTAAAAACATTTTGTGAAAGCACCAAATGTCAACCCTACAATATCGGCGCAATATTGAGGTATTGGGTCAAAAATATTGTGATATCTGATTTTTCTCTTTATCACCCATCCCTAAACGCTAACAACCAATATTTACCCCTGCTATTTCATTATTAAATTCACTTCTGAGAACGTTCTAGGCGAGAAATGAACTGTGTCCATGGCGAATATAGGCAGTGTTATGAAAATGCATGTATGGTAAATTAAAAATGTGCTCCAAATTTGCTTCGGAGTGTAGAAGCTCCATAAACTGCCTCACGCCAGCCAGCTCTGGTGGGTGGGGGGTTGAGATCTCCAACTCTATAGGGAGGTCCCGGGACATGTCTGCCCAAATAGGCTGTTTGACATTCATTTTTAAGAGACATAGCAAAACAACACGGTCTGCATTTCTCAACTAGTTCAGTTGAAGAGCATAAAATCATTCACTTTTTGAATAAAAGCAGCAAATGTGTAATGTATCAATCTGTTGTTCCAAAATGGATATTTATCTTCAGCCCTTTGATAAAAGTTATGCTTGCTACAGTCTTTTCTTCATTTTAGTGTTAAACTATCTGCATAAGAAACATCCATTTCTGTTTCTCATGTGATAATCACGATTATCACTGACCTTGTGGAATATGGAGGAAATATGTATTCATAATTCAAATTGAAAGTCCAAAGAGAAAACGAAGCAAGATCAAATTAACCCTTGTTTTGACTTTGGGTCACATTGACCCGTTTTAAATTGTTGTTTTATATCAGAAAATATCGGACGTAGAAATAAGAAGAAAAAAATTTTAAAATTTAAAACGTTGGAAAAAGCAAAAACAAATTGTGAAAAAAGGCGTCACAAATGTCAGAAAAAAGGTTGAAACGAAGACAACACAAGGGTTAAAAATATTATTTTACTAATCTACTAGGAAAAATCATGCCATAATTAAATGGAGTCTCTGAGCTGAGGAGACATCAAGCCTGACCACAGATTAGACAGTTTCTCTTTGTGTGATATTACTCCCTTTTCCCTTTATAAACCTACTGTTAAAGACTATCGACAGTCATTTTCTGTCTGTCCGAGTGCTGTAAACTGACTCTACTTCCTGCAACTAAACAAACTTAAGAGAACTCCAGTGATGTTGGAGCCTAGAAATCTAGACGCACCGTAGCGGCAGCAAAGGGTCGTCTAGCAACTCTCCGTCAAACTCTAGTCAGGCCAATCACATCGTGTATAGAGTCGGTGGGCGGGCTTAACATAATGACGGCAGAGTTGCGACTTTTCGGCGTGAATTCCCTGCTACTTGAAAACAAAGAATATGGCTGTCTTTGGAATCAGCTCTGGAAGACTTGGAGTTAAGCTTTTCTTTGAGAAAAGAACAAAGAACGGCACTGAAGTCATACTTAAAAAAGGAAGATGTGTTCAGAGTTTAAAGTTGAATCTATCAACTATCGTTGCTCTGGTTGGTTGTAGCTCTATCCTATTGCGTGCAGAGAGAATTTGAAAGACAACCGTTTATCCCGCCCCTCGGATTGAGCCCTGCCAATGGTGAGTTCCCAGACCCAACATCTGGATGTGGGTCTGGCTTGTCAGGCTAAGTGATTTTGTCCATTCTTTGATAAATAATTATCCTAACAAGGCTCTACTTCTGGAATCATTAGTTAAACACAAACGTAGTTATGGAAATGAGTAAAAGCATCAGTGATGAAGCTGACATTATCAAATGCTAACAAAAAGGCTCACAACCTCAAACAATAAATGAATATCCTTCAGATCAACAACACAACCTAAAACCTAGGCTACAAATCATAGCAAGCATAAGGTACCAAGAGAAATGAATCCAACATGTCCTGTGATTAATGGCTTAATGGATCCAGTTATCAGTGGTTGTGTCAGGATCTCAGTAGGATCATAATGACTGCTCTGGTTTATGTGGACCATCTAATTCAATAAAGAGTCCATTACTTCCTGCCTGTTATTGCCCAGAAGCCTCTGTGTTTCTCTTCCATCAGCTACTTTCTCTTCCAATTAACCCTTGTGTTGTCCTCGGGTCGAATTTGTGTTTCTTTCAACCAAATTGCCTAAAAAAAATAACATGGATGTACGTTGTATTGAACCCATCCTCTGATCTTAACTATTAGTCAAAATAACACATCATTTCTATGTAGGATATTAGATATAATGTCATATGATTTAGGTTTATTGAACAGGAATATAAAAAGCGTTGAAATAAGTGACAAAAATGTTTAAAAAACGGCGTCGGAAGCATCGAAAAAAGCGACGTAAAGGTCGGAAAGAGCACCACAAATTCAACTTTGACCCTGAAGAACAAGAATTGAGGGGGAAAAAGGAGTATCGGCTCCAAATATCGGCTCAAGAAAATCGGATCGGATCTGAAAAATTAGATCTTCTGGGTCAAAGTTGAATTTGTGGTGCTCTTTCCGACCTTTACGTCGCTTTTTTCGATGCTTCCGACGCCGTTTTTTTAAACATTTTTGTCACTTATTTCAACGCTTTTTATATTCCTGTTCAATAAACCTAAACCATACGACATTATATCTAATTTTTTAGCTAAGGCTGATGGAAAAAAAATCGGTATCGGCACTAAACAATCCATATCGGCCGATCCCTAATGTGAACCCAAAGCTCCATCTTCTTCCCAGGATGCCTTTTGGAAATCATGAGTACATGTGGAGAGAGTCACTGCAATTATAACCTAATCGGAGCGAGAGTTTCTGTCCAGTGTGTTTCTCCCCTCTACTTGTATTTATGTCTTCATATGTCTCGGCTCTGTCGCCTTTTGTTCCACCGAGGCCGTTGTGGGTGAATAAATCGCTTTCTGTTTTGATATAATAATGAAATCTCCCCGTGTCGGAGCAAAGTAGTTAACAGAAGAGGTTTTCAAGCAGTGAGGTCTCCCCAGAGGGGCTAGGGAGAGGGCTGAGGTTAAACCGTTGTCACTCCCAACTCGTACAGTACTGACGCTTGGTCCGTGGCTCTCAGCGTCAGATACAGACGCAAAAGTCACCCTTTAGCGCACGTGTCAAACTCGAGGCCCGCGGGCCAAATCTGGCCCCCTTGCAAATTTGGATCCGGCCCGCATACCCATTTAGGTTCTCCCCAAATGTTTCCCATCCACTGTGTTTGCTCATTTGTTTGCAAGCTTACTTTATTGTCCACGTGCATGTTTTGGAGTCTAAACCTTGATGTCTTTGGATAACTTCTGCGTTCGCGCATTCTTTGCCCTTGGGCACTTTTCTGTGTTTGTAACCACGGTTACTCAGTTTGGTTTGAAATGTGCGGGGGACAGAGACTCATTCGGAAGCGCATTTTCCGAAGTGCTGGGTACAGTGACACATTTCATGGTTTGAAAGACGCTGTCCTGTAGCTTACTAATGTAAATGAATACAGATATATATACAAAAATGTGATGATGAACACGTTTTATGAAGAAGAAAGCTTTGACAAAGTAACAAGTTCCATTTGGCAAACACGTGCCACCCACCCCTCCCCCAACCTAGAACGTATCCCAACGTTACAGTTGTTGCAGGGCTGTGAACAGAGAAGTGAGCAGCCAGTTTTTTTGTGATTGTTGCGGGTAAAAATCCTTGATTATGCGGCACGTTTTCTTAAAAAATGCGACTTGAGTATGCGGGATATTTATGCAATTTTATGCGATGAAATTGCTGGAACTTACAAAAATTGCGATTTCATCACGGCTTCATCGCGGGGTCTGCAGCTTTTTGATGATGTTCACGTCGCGTAATTACGTCCCTTCATAACGTCCCTTCATAACGTCCCTTCATAACGTCACTTCATAACGTCACTTCATAACGTCACTTCATAACGTCCCTTCATAACGTCACTTCATAACGTCACGTCCCTTCATAACGTCCCTTCATAACGTCCCTTCATAACGTCACTTCATAACGTCACTTCATAACGTCCCTTCATAACGTCCCTTCATAACGTCCCTTCATAACGTCCCTTCATAACGTCCCTTCATAACGTCACTTCATAACGTCACTTCATAACGTCCCTTCATAACGTCCCTTCATAACGTCCCTTCATAACGTCACTTCATAACGTCACGTCCCTTCATAACGTCCCTTCATAACGTCCCTTCATAACGTCCCTTCATAACGTCCCTTCATAACGTCCCTTCATAACGTCCCTTCATAACGTCACTTCATAACGTCACGTCCCTTCATAACGTCCCTTCATAACGTCCCTTCATAACGTCCCTTCATAACGTCACTTCATAACGTCCCTTCATAACGTCCCTTCATAACGTCCCTTCATAACGTCACTTCATAACGTCACTTCATAACGTCCCTTCATAACGTCCCTTCATAACGTCCCTTCATAACGTCCCTTCATAACGTCCCTTCATAACGTCACTTCATAACGTCACTTCATAACGTCACTTCATAACGTCACTTCCCTTCATAACGTCACTTCATAACGTCACTTCATAACGTCACTTCCCTTCATAACGTCACTTCATAACGTCACGTCCCTTCATAACGTCACGTCCCTTCATAACGTCCCTTCATAACGTCCCTTCATAACGTCACTTCGTAACGTCACTTCACTTCATAACGTCCCTTCATAACGTCACGTCCCTTCATAACGTCACTTCATAACGTCACGTCCCTTCATAACGTCACGTCCCTTCATAACGTCCCTTCATAACGTCCCTTCATAACGTCCCTTCATAACGTCACTTTGTAACGTCACTTCACTTCATAACGTCCCTTCATAACGTCACGTCCCTTCATAACGTCCCTTCATAACGTCCCTTCATAACGTCACTTCATAACGTCACGTCCCTTCATAACGTCCCTTCATAACGTCACTTCATAACGTCACTTCATAACGTCACTTCATAACGTCACGTCCCTTCATAACGTCCCTTCATAACGTCCCTTCATAACGTCCCTTCATAACGTCCCTTCATAACGTCCCTTCATAACGTCCCTTCATAACGTCACTTCATAATGTCACTTCATAACGTCACTTCATAACGTCACTTCATAACATCACGTCCCTTCATAACGTCCCTTCATAACGTCCCTTCATAACGTCACTTCATAACGTCACTTCATAACGTCACTTCATAACGTCACTTCATAACGTCCCTTCATAACGTCCCTTCATAACGTCCCTTCATAACGTCCCTTCATAACGTCCCTTCATAACGTCCCTTCATAACGTCACTTCATAACGTCACTTCATAACGTCACTTCATAACGTCACTTCATAACGTCCCTTCATAACGTCACTTCATAACGTCACTTCATAACGTCACTTCATAACGTCACTTCATAACGTCCCTTCATAACGTCCCTTCATAACGTCCCTTCATAACGTTCCCATTGCAACAGGGGAAAATGGCTGCTCTTGTGTGAAGTAAACGTAACATTTTTCAACTTTCTGCTAAGATACATGTGACTTTTTTGCGCAACAATCTGCAATTTATACAGCGAAAGTGCGGCGTATTTGAAAAAATGCGGCCCTGGCATAAATATGCGGACTTTGGCTGATTATGCATTGAATTATGAGATTGCATAATCGCGTTTTTCTGGAGGGACTGGCATAATGGCGGCCTGTTCTACAGAGATGGATTCAGGGACGGTCGGAAATTTTGAAGATCCTTCTTTCTAGGGCAGGCGGTTTTTCTATCTTTCGCTGGCGGGTTTTGGGGGTCAGGAGGGTTAAAGCTTTTAGGGATGTGAAGCATTTAAAGATACTCCAAGAAATGACATCACAAAGGGCAGAAATGGCAACGTAGGCGCAGCAGAGTCCGACGGGTTAAGTCTGGTTGGTGCTTCTATACGTTCCCTGCTTCCCCTAAGTTGTCAAAGGGCTCAGGTACTTTAAAAGCACTCTCCTCATCCAATTTAAAAAGTGCTCTCATAAGTCACTTGGACACAAAAACATGGAAAACTAGAGAATGCAATTTGTGAAGAAATAGCGGTGTGAATGCTGTCTGTTGAAATGCTGACGCTAGAGAGGTGGAACGTTTTAAAGTGTGAACGGTGTCTCTCATGAATGTATGAACGAGTACATAGTTAAAAATGTATGACTTTGTGTCAAATAAAAAAAAAAAAATATTCCGTCCATTCACTTGAATGGGGAAAATTTCCCCCGGAAACTTAGAATTTTTCGGAAATTATGAAAGTTATGGAAATGTTGTATAGAAGCAGAAACACCCTAATCGTGCTGATATGTTTTGATGTTTTGAATGAAGTGTGCGTTTCTGGTTAACCCTCTTCTGCTGACTCATGCTGCTCTCGTTTTCCCGTCTGTCTGTCTGTCTGTCTGTCTGTCTGTCTTTCTCTTGCTGTTTGCTTTGTCATCTCTGCCCCGCCCTCCTCTCATCCTCGCTGTAATAGGCTCCACCGCCGGGCCTCATAAAGATAGCCAAACACAGAGAGGGTACTCGAGAGATGAGAGATGGGGCTCTCGAGCTAAGGAGCCAATTGAAAGCAACGCAGACAGATCAAATCCAGGCTGAATGAGCGCTTGATTTCCATGGGGGGGGGGCAGAATGGGGGAGACCGGTAATGAGGGAGGAAGAAAGGGAAACACACACACACACACACACACACACACACACACACACACACACACACACACACACCGTGCGTTTCACTATCTTTTTGGGGACCCGTCATTGACATAATGCATTCCCTAGCCCCTTACCCTAACCTTACCCATCCCAACTAAATGCCTAACCTTAACCCTAACCATAACCTAATTCTAACCCTAATCCTAAAACCAAGTCTTAACCCTCAAACAGCCCTTTAACCTTGTGGGGTCCAGCATTTTGGCCCCACAAAGTTATCTGTCTAACACAGAGACATACACACACACACACGGCAGACAGAGCCAATCCAGGCTGAATGAGCGCTTGATTTCCATATGGAGAGAGGGAGAGACAGAATGGGGGCGGGCGGTAATGAGCGAGGAAGAGAGGGAAACAGATGTAGATTGAGCAACGCAGGTAGAGATAGAGAGAGCGAGGGGTAGAGAGATAGAGGTGAGGTAGAGAAAGAGAGAGGTAGGTAGAGAGAGAGAGAGAGAGAGAGAGGTAGGTAGAGAGAGGTAGGGAGAGAGAGAGAGGTAGAGAGAGAGGTAGGGAGAGGTAGAGAGAGAGAGAGGTAGAGAGAGAGAGAGAGAGAGAGAGAGAGAGAGAGAGACTATGTGGGTGTGTGGGCGTGTTGACAAATCACTTATGTAATTGGATTTATTTGACAAAGTGAAGGTTTTCTGACAGGAAGAGACTCCTTCTCTGCTCCAGGAACCAGCGCTTCCACTGCAGCTCACAGAGTCTCACATTTCAAAATCAAGCTTTTGTTTGAACCTTTCTGTTGCTGTTTTTACAACGTTTCCGAAGCTTTTTCCGAAATTTTTGTCACTTTTTTTAAAGTGACCAAACTTAATTTTTGAAAGACAGGTTTGCTCTTTAGGTATAAATAACTATCTGACTGAACAAAAGTAACGTGAAAACATTGTCAAAGGACTTCAAAAACCTTGAAAAAAGAATAGTTACGCTAAATAGAATAGTAGCTTGGATTTTCTGTAGGAATAAAACTTTGATAGACTTCAACCGTAGTCGGTTTTCCACAAATGTGAGCATATTCATTGGACCATAATTAAATCATGTTTTTGGTCCCGTGGCCTTCACACAGACTCTCATCCTGTCTTCCAAGCAGAAGATTGGTGATTTATAAATGGCAGCAGAATGAATATGTCTGTGTCATGTAGTGAAGGCCGGGGCAGTAACCCTTTAATTAACTGCCCCACACTCAAATATCACACACTCACTCATGATCTCTGCATCTCTATAATAAGGCATTTTTTTACACACCATAATGTATTTCCTCCTTTATCTGTCTGACACACACAGACACATGCACACACACACACACACACACACACACACAAAGATATGCAGACAGACGCACACATGCACGCACACCACACCATCATGTATTCCCTCTTCATCTGTCTGTCTGAAACACGCAACACGCACACACACAGACACACACACACATAGTGCGTCTCACTATCTTTGTGGGGACCCGTCATTGACATAATGCATTCCCTAGCCCCTTGCCATAACCTTAACCATCCCAACTAAATGCCTAACCTTAACCCGTACCCTCACCCTAACCATAACCTAATTCTAACCCTAATCCTAAAACCAAGTCTTAACCCTCAAACAGACCTTTAACCTTGTGGAGTCCAGCATTTTGGCCCCACAAAGCTGGTCGGACCCCACAAGTATAGTGGACTCCCGGTTTTTGGACCCGACGAATATAGTTAAATAAGCCCACACACACACACACACACACACACACACACACACACACACACACACACACACACACACACACACACACTCTCTCTAAGCTCGTAGTTATCGAGGCTAATTTAGCAGTGGGCCAGCCTATAAAAACCAGATCCCTGGATGTCCGCTCAATGGTGTTTTTTTTGCCTCCAACGGCGCCTTCCAGGCAGCTAACCCTAACCCTAACCTTAACCCTAAACATAACTATTGCCGCGCTGCCTGGGAGGAGACGTTGGGGACAAAAAACACAAAAGACCTTAATGTCCCGACTGTTTTGTGGCCAGGTGACAGCCGCTTTTGGTGAATCAGGCAGCCGGCCGGGACCAAAACTCTGAAGACTCAGGATCGCAGACGGTAAAAATAATGGACATAGCCTCAGGGACGTCTGCTGCCGTGTTGAAGCCAGCAGAACGTGACGTAACTCTGTTTCCTTTGCTTTTCAAACGGGACATGATGCCATACACGCTAAAAGTGCTGTTTTTTTAAATGGAGTCTGGTGGAGTTTAGAGCTAGCGACTTCAGAGCTGTTTCTGGATAAACAGAAAGGTCTCAAAGAGGTTTTAAAAAGGTCTATCTCTGAAGGGATCCTTCCCATAATGTTGTCAGACACTTACAATATTAATCTGAGTCCGTCAGCGGTAAAACGAGCACTTCTGTGAAGGTAAAGCTGCACAATTGTCCTATTAACTTACATTGTAGCTTGTTTCTCCGCTGCCGACTGCAGCGATCTCACTTAATACTGGACCAATGTCAAAGATTGTTGTTCCCATCAGTCATTTCGACACAGATACATATGGAATATAGGGTTGAAAAAAAAAAACGGTAGTTACCATTTAAGGCAAAATAAAAGTGTGTTTCTCTGCCACCAAAAAGTAACCATTAAACATAACTAAATAACAAATCATGATGAAACATGACCAGATAAAACCTGCACAGATTTGGCCAGTTTGTTGTTGAAACTAAACTTTTGCTCCCTTTCTTTTTAAACGATCCTAAACTTTCAGAAACAAAGTACGTAAATTAGCATACTGGCTGGAAGTGTTTTCGCAGTTTAAAGTAGAAGATGAAAAGCAATCAGGACAGTCTCACGCCAGGATTGCCGCTGTATTATGTGCGAGTCAATACCAGATGTGATCCAAAGGTCGGAGCCATCCCGTGGTTGTTTGTGCCAGCAGCTGATATGCATATCTTGTTATGGTATTCAAATATTCACTGATCGGCAGAGAGTGACATTTGAATACAGCCTGCCTCTCCGTCTCTCCGTCTGCCTTTTCAAAGACTCTTTCTTCTTCCGTATCGTATCACCTTGTGTGTCTCAGTTCTTCTGTCTTCAACGCATACACAACGTCATGTTAATTCTAAAATAAGAACAGAACAAATAACTTAAATATTACGCTGTGTTTTGGCGTCTGGATGGGAATTGGCAGCAGCATCTTGCTTTGTGCTCTGTCTTATAGGAGGCTCTACATTAGCGTCATTCGTTTTATATACAGTATGCACATATATTATAATAATAACTTATTTATATAGCGCTTTTCATGCTACAGAGGGACACTTTACAGCAGGATCACTGTGGCTAAGCTAAGGCAGGTTGCAGGCTGTCACTGTGGCTGCTCCGTTGAACTCTGAAATATTAATTCTGCTTTAATGGCTGAACTATATGTGTCAGAAGCATTATGGTCTTCCTTTTCTTTCCTTCCCTCTCTGCCCTGACCTGAATCCCTCCCTCTCTCCCTCTCTCTTTTCCTGCCACCACAGTGTTGCGTTGACAGGGAGATTACACCGTTTGTCACACAGCCACATGCAGTAATGTGACACCGTTGACCGGGGGGGGGGGGACGGACCTCATATCTCCCACCTTTTTAAAGGAAAGGAAGGAAAACGGCATTAATCCCGGCAGAGTGGCGAGGAACGTCGGGGGGATTTAGATTGGCTTTTCGTGGTCCGAGGGTCGCTGAAGTTACCGAAACGTCCCGGATTATTCAGAGGAAGTGGATTCATAGCTCAGAAACAAATTCTAATTTCCATCTTCCTGCAGCTGCAGACTCCCTCCCATGATGGCATCTCTTCTCTTTGTTTAGTTTTTCTTTCTTTCCCTTGTTTTCAAAGATTCTTTTTGGGGGCTTTTTGGCCTTTATTTTTGTAGGACAGCTAAAGTGTGTGTGTGTGTGTGTGTGTGTGTGTGTGTGTGTGTGTGTGTGTGTGTGTGTGTGTGTGTGTGTGTGTGTGTGTGTGTGTGTGTGTGTGTGTGTGTGTGTGTGTGTGTGTGTGTGTGCACACACTGCCAGTGCATGTAATAATTGATATGCTTATGTCAAAGCTACATTTGTGTGAGCCAGACTGAGTCTGCCTTTTCTCTGTGTGTGTTTGTGAGTGGGCACAATGCTCTGTGCTTCTGGTTATGCACGTGCAGTGTGTTTGTGTATCCAAGGATGTTGTGTGTGTGCTCCTGGTCAGCAATGACTAAATATGACAAGGCCACTACTGCCCTTTACCTGCCGTACACACACACACACACACACACACACCAGGATGGCATGTATTTAACATGTGTTGCCAAGTATTTTGATCATCGATTACAGACAATGCTCTTTTCCCGCCTCTCAAATATGGAGATTTCCTGCTCTTTCCTGTTTCGTATCGTATTAAACTGAATATTTTTGGCTTTTCTTGGGAAAACTAAGATGGACATTTTTCAGTTTTCTGACATTTTATAGACCAGACGATTCATTGATTAATCAAGAAAATAATCAGCAAATTAATAAATAATCATTAGTTGCAGCCGTACACACATCTAATCTGCACTTATCAGCACTGACACATACTTTAAAAGTTGACATGTCCTTTTTTCAGATCTTTGTTTCCCTCTCAAGCACACACACACACACACACACACACACACACACACACACACACACACACACACACACACACACACTCTGACAGCATGTAAATGTTTAACACATTATGTAAATTTTGGCCTTAGAATGAAATGTCCTTCCCAGCCACGAGGAATCTGATTTGACAGACTCAAACCCGTCCACACCCTCGACATTTGTCACTCTCTGCAAACCACTTCCTGTTGACAGAGGGCGTGGTCAAATGTAAATGTCCAGCTAAGTGAAAAGTTCAGGTGTGTGTGCGGCGGCCGCATCACAACATACACGTCAAGACATCTACAGACTTTACTCAGTATGTCAGCGACTTATTTGTCCTTGCACTACTGTCTCACAGTATCGCAACGAAATTGCGTTCCTGTAAATGAAATTTATATATTCAAAACACTACATCAAAACAAAACAAAC
>CM042319.1:33604435-33759435 GCA_023566125.1 Zingel zingel
ACTCACTCTCTCTCACAAAGAGGAAATGCATCCTGTCAAATACATCCACTCATCACATGTACACTCTCCGATGCACACAAATACCCAGGTGCTCCGACACACTACACATAATACACACACACACACACACACACCATGAATTCCCACACAGCCGCATGGTTTTAAAGTGCTCACAGACACACAACAACCACTCGAGCTGTGCCGTGAAGAAAGCCGCAGCACTCGTGTTGACAAGCGTTTCAGTCTCTGACCAGGTGGTCGTCTGTCATTCTTCCTCTCCTTTCTATCGCTCTTTCCCTCTACATCTTTTTGGTTGTTGCTCTCCGCCCACCTGTCATCAGTTTCCTGTTTCTCAGGTGCTCTCTCGCTGAAGTTAAAGCGGTGTGTGTGTGTGTGTGTGTGTGTGTGTGTGTGTGTGTGTGTGTGTGTGTGTGTGTGTGTGTGTGTGTGTGTGTGTGTGTGTGTGTGTGTGTGTGTGTGTGTGTGTGTGTGTGTGTGTGTGTGTGTGTGTGTTTTCATAAGACACTAGCGTGCCAAACAGCCTGCACATCCTCGTATCTGTGACCTACTTTTGGCCCAGACTGTATTTTTTATGAGACGAGGGGGAATGCAGTGGAAATACAAACACACACACACACACACACACACACATCGTTAAAAAAATGTCTACACTGGTACGGATACCACTAACGTGACTTCGATACCGGTTCCTGAATGCTTCCTTTCAATTTTATAAAAATGTTAACCGCCCGAGCCTGTCGTATACGACAAAAAAACACCATCTCTGATTCATGACTTAAAGTGCTCATATTCTGCTTTTTGGCTTTTTCCCTTTCCTTCATTGTGTTATATATCTTTTTTGTGCATGTTATAGGTTTACAAAGTGAAAAAACCCAAAGTCCACCCCAAAGGGACTTATCATCTCCAACAGAAAACACTGTTCACAAACTGCTCCAAACAGCTCTATTGTAGTCCAGCCTTTACTTCAGAGACAAACGTGATCACTTTGTAACACACGTTATAATGCTCGCCTAGCTGCTAACATGGCTCGCCCTCATACTCTGCTTCTGACTGGCTAGTAGTCCTTACCTAGGTACTGTCAGGGCACGCCCTCATACTCTGCTTCTGACTGGCTAGTAGTCCTTACCTAGCTACTGAGCATGTGCGAACAGAAGTGAGATGTCTCACTCTGTAGCTAAAACAGAGAGCTCAACACACAGGGTGACAAGAAGAGCTGCAGCAATGTGCAGTACAACAAAAATTATGTTTAATGAAAATTGAACCACACAACCTGTAAATACTTCTTATGAAACTGAATGTGAGCATTGAATATGAGGACTTTAATCATTGTATAACCATAACAAGTAGAAACATACCGTTTTAACACTTGCGCTGTTCGGCGGATTTCTTTGGTGTCTTCGTAGCTTTTACAGAAGGTTTTTTATCTAGCGTTTTTCGGGGGTCTTTGTGCAATAAATCCTCACTCTTACATCCAAGATGGATCCACTTTATGTCCATAATTTCTGGATTTTCGGTCGTTTATCGCCGTTTTCCCTTTTATTGACAGTGGATAGACCAGAAAGGGGGAGAGAGTTTGTTTACGTTTTGTCAAACCAAGCTTGTCTTGACTTTTCATGCATGCATTTAAAAAAAAAAAGTAAAAATCCGTGGCAAAAATCTTTTCTATTTATTTTTCAGTTCCTGCCACACACACACACACACACACACACACACACACACACACACAGCCCCGTCTCTGTGCGTAACGTAGTTTTTTTCCTATGATGAGATTTACTCCTTAGATGGATGGATGAATGAATGGTTTATTTTCATTATCATTTTCTTTTTCAAAAGCTATAAAATGGAGCGTTGTAGGGAGCCATCCACGTTATTTCTTTTTGAAAATTTGGTATAGAAACTTTTCGAAAATGGGTCAAATTTGACCCGAGGACAACAGGAGGTTAACTAAACAACGACTTTTTCCTTGTGTTTACACAAAACAAAATATGTACATAAAGATATTGAAATTTGGTATTAAATGTCGAGGCATTATTCGATACTCAATACTATGGAGGCAATTCGGTCGGTGCTTAAAAGTTTCAAAGTGCACTACCCAGCCCTAAAAATCTCATTTAAAAACTGTTGACTACAGTGCTGTACAATCAAAGATAGGAATCTGTGGATCATTTCCTGGATGAATGGATGAGTAGTTCTGTCTCTAAAATGTGGATCATTGATTCCCAAAGTCCCGGGATGACGACCTCTGATGTCTCGTTTAGTCCACAAGTTTAGTCAAAGATCTTCAGTTTCCTGTCCCAGAGGAGAGAAGAAACTAGAACATATTCACGTTCAACACGCTGACAGCAAAGAAGTTTGACTTTCTTTGTCAAAAAGATGACTCAAACCGATGAATTGATTAGAAAAATAGTTGGAGGTGAATTTTCTTTGCAGCTGTAGAAGCAACACCTTTTTATTTATTCATCTGCACACCTTATGCCTCTGAGTATCCTGGTTGGCACGGAGATAGATGCCTGAAAATGTAATGATGTACAGGACATACACACTTGCAAAGATGTGTGTGTGTGTGTGTGTGTGTGTGTGTGTTTGTCTGTGTGTGTGAGAGTGCCTGTGCATGTGTGTGGGTGTGTGTGTCTGTGTGAGCGCCTGTGCACGCGGGTATGCTTGAGTGTGTGTATTTGTGTTTGTGTGTGACCGCTTGTGTCTGTTTTTCTGTCTGTGTGTGTGTGTGTGTGTGTGTGTATGTGTGTGTGTCTTTGAGTGTGTGTGTGTGTGTGTTTCTCTATATGTGTATATGTGTCTGTGTGTTTCTCTATATGTGTCTGTGTGTTTCTCTATATGTGTATATGTGTCTGTGTGTTTCTCTATATGTGTCTGTGTGTTTCTCTATATGTGTCTGTGTGTGTGTGTGTGTGTGTGTGTGTGTGTGTGTGTGTGTGTGTGGGTGGGTGTGCAACAACAGCGAAAACCCGTCTTTAGTAAGCTGTTTTCCTTTCTGTTTTGGAGTGTTTGGGGTGAAAAGGAAATGCTCAAGTACCATCACGCTGGAGTGGTATTTCCATGGCCGAGGGCTGATTTAATTCAGCCCCCTAAGCTTTTCAAACACAGTTCCCAATTAATTTTTAAATTACTGCGCTGGCTTGTTGACTAGCTCCTGACACTTGAGATATTATGTTAATTTGCACACCTCTTACTGAGTCAGCTCGCTCCCGCTGCTCGGGATGTTGAATCAATGAAATGCCTCGTAGGCCTCGTGGCTGCAGAGACTTACAGCGGAGACCGAATCTGTTAACACTCTCATTAACACACACACACACACACACACACACACACACACACAGACACAGACACAGAGACAGACAGACAGACTCTAAGACACAAACGCATACACAGAGAAACGCACACAGACACACCAGCCATCGAGCAGGCAGAGGTGAGGGAGAGCAGTATTGAACGTCCACATGTTCCACCAAAATAAGTTCCTTCCTGAGACTATTTAGCAGAGGCACCGTGGCTCCGTCCGGCACTTAGCCCCGCCCACCATGATTGTGATTGGTTTAAGGAAATGCCAATAAACCAGAGCACGTTTTCCCCCCATCCAGGAATGCTGTGTGGACTAGCCAGACCTTCCTCTGCAGCGCTGTGGAGGAAGGTCTGGCAATGCGAGACTAATTATCATATAAATGGATTGTAAATATGCTAATCTCACCCTTTCCTCTTTCTCCTTTTCCACAGAGTTGACAGAAACCGGAGCAGAGATAAAGGCCTCCCCTGACAGCGGCTCCTCATACTTTCCCACCGTCCGCCCCTCCCCCCCGAACCCGCCCGCCGCCCTCTCGCAGCCTCCCAGGGCTCTCCAAAACGTTCCTCACCGGGTTCTCCGAAAGGGTTCTCTGTGGCGTTCTGGGAAGCTCCATACGCCCCGGGGCCTCGGACCTTCATGCGTCTCCCAGCAGCAGAGTCCACCCACACCTCCACCCACCACACCACCATCACCACCACCACCATGAGCTGTGAGCAGGAGTTTGGAGACGGAGCCATGGGAGTCACGCTCACGCTGCGCCTCCTCATGCACGGGAAGGTGAGCACAGGCCGGGGCGGGAGACGGACACACGGAAGCTGGCGATGTTCTGTAGTGTTGTTATTGCCCAACAAATCTCACAATCATTTCATTTTTTTCATTTCTAAAAGGAAAATGCACATTAGAGCTTGGCGACATCACGATATTGCTGACCAAATACATGGATTAATCAACATTTCGGTAAAAGTGCCAGCCGGCCACTTTTCAACTGTAGTCCTCTGGAGAGATGTTTAAAAAGGCAGAGCAGCATAACACATTACGACATTAGTACAGGTGTACACACACACACACACACACACACACACACACACACACACACACACACACACACACACACACACACACACACACACACACACACACACACTCACACACACTCACACACACCAATGAGATCAGGCACACCCCAGAGTGTCAGAGTATATGGGAGCTGTACCACTTTTAATTTGGGTATGACGTTTAGACCAAAAAGATGTTTTCTTCAGCCACTTCTGTCTACAACAGTCGAGAACCCTTTTGACATTATGTAAACACATAATGTAATCTTAAAACTGCTGCCGTGATTGAAAAAGAACAATGCAACTGATCTCAGCTGGTATTCTGTCTGGAATGGAGTGGAATGGAAATGTATAAGTGACCCCAAACTTTTGACCAGTAGTGTGTGTGTGTGTGTGTGTGTGTGTATGTGTATATATATATATATATATATATATATATATATATATATACAGAGCAATCCCCGAAGTGGAACATCGTTGATATAGACTAGTACGGGTGTATCTGTCCTCTGAGGATGACAATAGTAACATTTTGTCTCTGTGTTTTCTCCACAGGAGGTAGGAAGCATTATCGGCAAGGTGAGTTGTCCTTTGTAACTTTTCCTTCTTACTGTGAAAACACACCGGGCACGTATAGCAGCGTAGCTATTTTTATTTCGGCGCCCATGTTATCCAATCTGTCTGGCCGCACCAGGCGTGTAGCGTCCGCGTAGCGGGCGTGTAGCGGCCGCGTAGCGGGCGTGTAGCGGCCGCGTCGGCCCGCGCGCTGCAGCGATCGTTTCGCCGTCTCCTCTATTTCTTGCGCGAGACGCGAGTGAATTTGTCGAGCCAGGCAGGTAATCACGTACAGGAAGACCACAGTGCAGCCGGATGAGCTACCAAAATAAAACACATTTCAAAATAAAACACCCAGGTTCATGGTGATTTGGGCTGTCTTGACTTCTCACAGCGAGACACGCGATCAGGCACACGGAGAGAGAGAGAGAGAGACACACACACACACACACACAAACATACACACAGGCAAATAGACACACACACACACACACACACACACACACACACACACACACACACACACACACACACACACAGCCAGACAGACAGAGGCGCACACACACACACAGACAGACAGAGGCACACACACACACAGCCACAGATACACACAGACCCACAAATAGGCTACAATTACCACAGTTTTCCATCCTGTCTCTTTCTATCAGAGAGAGTGAGAGAGAGAGAGAGAGAGAGAGAGGATTGCTTTGTGACCAGCACGTAGAAATACGTGTGCTGTATGAATGTCCAGGCGCACGATCAGGCACGTATCTACAGGCTATACACGACAAGTACGGGCCCGGTGTGTTTGCGCTGTTACACTGCAGAGAGAGAACCAAATCCTCTCTTTCCATCTCACATATATTACAGACAAAAGTCTGAATATCCGGCGATTCAAATGGCCAATCTACCAGAAGGGATTTCACTGTAGAATATTAGATCACATTAAAGTGCAAATTATGGAGTCTATGTAATAGTCATTCGGTATCATTTCTGAGTAGATAACATGGAATTATTTCACTCTCATATGAGAAAACCCTCGCCATCTTCAGTCTACGGTTGGCTGAAATTGGCACGTCGCTCAAGATAACGTCCACTGTAATCCTGCTACAACCGAAATAAAGTTGTGAATTATGAATTAATAGTGTGTAAAATCTCCAGCCGGGCCGTGTCATTTCAATCTCTACTTACTGAAAAGGAGCCGCTCTCCCCAAGGACACAAGTCAATTTCAGTGTGGACGTGTTAAATAAAGCCTCCGCAGGATTACTCCCCCGATACATCACAGCCAAGTGAAGTGTCATAATGACCGTTGCCCTCGCAGCACGTTCACTAACACACGATTGGGGCTGATTTCCCTCCGCGTATATTTAGATTTCCCCGTCACTTCCAGTGTGTGGCCTGTTAGCTGGCAGTCTCTGACATTTAGACGGTAGGAAAATTACACGACTGTTCCACTTCCAGTTGGGCCGTGTCAGTCTGCAGTCGCCCCGCAGGAGCTGCTCTCCAGGGTTTCTTCTCATATTAAACGAGGCTGGCAGGGCCGCTCACTAAAGCCCCAGATCCTTTACTACAGTAAAAGTACTAATACCACACTGTAAAAATACAGGTTTTGATCTTCTGTCTTTCAGCTAACATCCCTCAGACTAATGTAATTACAATCTTTAATCTAAAATATGCATTGCGTTGTGTAAAACATCTGAATTCAGTGACTTCATTTCAAACCCTGTCAGATGAGTGGCAGCCTGCACTGAAACTCCTTCAGCTCTGTGTTTGTCGTCTCTCCACAGAAAGGGGAAACAGTGAAGAGAATACGAGAAGAGGTAAGATGCCGCCGCCTGTCCGCCCCCATCCTGCAGATTCTTTCTCTCTCTCGGTCTCCTTCCCCTTCTCCTTCTCCCATCTCCTGTTAATCCTCGACAACCCTTCAGATGAAGCTCGCATTATCATCCTGCTAATTACAGCATCATCAGAAAGCATTGCAACACTGCAAGGGCGTAGCAGGGCATAGAGCAGGGCATAGAGCAGGGCGTAGAGCAGGGCGTAGAGCAGGGCGTAGAGCAGGGTGTAGCAGGGTGTAGAGCAGGGCGTAGAACAGGGTGTAGCAGGGCATAGAGCAGGCTGTAGCAGGGTGTAGAGCAGGGTGTAGAGAAGGGTGTAGCAGGGCATAGAGCAGGGTGTATAGCAGGGCGTAGAGCAGGCTGTAGCAGGGCGGAGACCAGGGCGTAGAGCAGGATGTAGACCAGGGCGTAGAGCAGGATGTAGCAGGGCGTAGAGCAGGGTGTAGAAGGGCATGGAGCAGGGTGGAGCAGGGTGTAGAGCAGGGCATAGAGCAGGGTGTAGCAGGGCATAGAGCAGGGTGTATAGCAGGGTGTAGAGCAGGCTGTAGAAGGGCGTAGAGCAGGGTGTAGCAGGGTGTAGAGCAGGGTAGAGCAGGGTGGAGCAGGGCATAGAGCAGGCTGTAGCAGGGCGTAGAGCAGGCTGTAGCAGGGCGGAGAGCAGGGCGTAACCGGGTGTAGACCAGGGCGTAGAGCAGGGTGTAGCAGGGCTTAGAGCAGGGTGTAGAGCAGGGCGTAGAGCAGGGCAAACACGATTTAGGTGCAACCCCCAAAAACAGGAATCCAAACTCACCCAGAACACGGCGCTTAAGCATAATCTGAAAGCATTGCAACACTGCAAATTCTTATTTAAACTGAGAGAAACGGGTGCACAATACGTTGTTTATTTTATCCTCATCGCGATATATCAACTGCCGCGAAAGGCTGCGACACATCGTGAAAGACTCTCAGAGATGTATTGTGTTAGTGGAGAGAAAATATTGGCAGAAAACTGCACTTTAACATGTAACTGTCGTCGTTGTATTGCTGCCTTTTTATATTTAATGCAATGTTCAATTTGTTCAATAAAACAAAGTTTGGGAATTATTTCCTTTCATTTGTTTTAAATTCAACAAGCGAGTTTTGTATTTTAGCAGAATACTGAAAGCACTTTAATATCCGTTTATCGTAAATCATGTCGTTATCGCATGTTTTCCTGATCTCGTGCAGCCCTGATGGGCACCGTTTCATCTTTATACACAATACAAAAAGGAATAGAAACATGTAGATTCCCGTCATTTCCACCTATTTAAAGGATGTAATGCTGGACTCGGTCGAGACCAACTAGAAGATCTGGCGAGTCCAAGTGCAAAATACCAAGTCCAAAAGTCCAAGACAGTAGTCAAACATCTGGAGTCTGCTACTACAGCACTGCACAATAGTAGCAGTAAAGTCAGCTGTATTAACATGATGATACATTTTATATTTCTGCTATAACTCGGCTCTACGTACTGTGAAAAGGTGCTTTCAGCAGATTTGAAAACGTGTCAGAAGAGTCAAAGCCTGTCCCTTTTGCATCTAGATTCCCGTCATTTCTGCCTGTTTTTAGGATGCCGTAAATATCTGAAGGTGTGTTTTTGTGTTTCTGGCCTCCTGCTGTGATGTTAGCCGTGTAAAAGTTTCCGTCTTCAGCCGTCTTCAGCCGTCTTTGCTGTCAGCCAAACTTTCAAACTGTTTCCACGACTCTGATCTGCATACTACTCTCTACTGTTGTCTCTCTACATACTACTCTCTACTGTTGTCTCTCTACATACTAATCTCTACTGTTGTCTCTCTACATACTACTCTCTACCAATGTCTCTCTACATACTACTCTCTACTGTTGTCTCTCTACATACTACTCTCTACTGTTGTCTCTCTACATACTACTCTCTACTGTTGTCTCTCTACATACTACTCTCTACTGTTGTCTCTCTACATACTACTCTCTACTGTTGTCTCTCTACATACTACTCTCTACTGTTGTCTCTCTACATACTACTCTCTACCAATGTCTCTCTACATACTACTCTCTACTGTTGTCTCTCTACATACTACTCTCTACTGCTGTCTCTCTACATACTACTCTCTACCGTTGTCTCTCTACATACTACTCTCTACTGTTGTCTCTCTACATACTACTCTCTACTGTTGTCTCTCTACATACTACTCTCTACTGTTGTCTCTCTACATACTACTCTCTACTGTTGTCACTCTACATACTACTCTCTACTGTTGTCTCTCTACATACTACTCTCTACTATACATACTACTTTCTACTGTTGTCTCTCTACATACTACTTTTTACTGTTGTCTCACTACATACTACTCTCTAATGTTGTCTCTCTACATACTACTTTTTACTGTTGTCTCTCTACCTACTACTCTCTACTGTTGTCACTCTACATACTACTCTCTACTGTTGTCTCTCTACATACTACTTTTTACTGTTGTCTCTCTACATACTACTCTCTACTATACATACTACTCTCTACTGTTGTCTCTCTACATACTACTCTCTACTGTTGTCTCTCTACCTACTACTCTCTACTGTTGTCTTTCTACATACTACTCTCTATCGTTGTATCTGATGCTGACAGCCACTGCCCAAGCGTCTGTATTTTAAGAGTTTGGAGTGAGAACTGGTTGGGTTTCACAGTCCACAGCAGAGAACATGTTGCATGTAAAAGCACCCTAAAACCTTACCAATAAATATTCCAAATTGCATAATACAATATTGGCACATCTTTATGTTTGTCTTTGTGTGAAAAGCACATTTGTCAGCTCTCCGCTGGATGTTTTACTCTCATTCTGGAGGCCCATCTCATTCGCCTAAACTCGGCTTGAACCACGTTCCGAGTTAACTTAAAATTCCCCCGAGGCACGAACAAAACCGCCACACTCCCTCTTCTCTCCCTCTTCTCTCCCTCTTCTCTCTCTGGAGTGTTGACTCATGTGCAGTCATCTTCAAACCAGTTCTCTGAGGACACACTTTCTAAAATAATTCCTCCTTCCAGAATGTATTTGTGTCTTATTATTTAACATTTTTGCAGGCGAGCGGGGAACTAAATGGAGTACATTTAGGCTCATTAAAACACACCTGAGTATTGTTTTTCCTGTTGAAATGCACCGGCAGGAGTTCTGTAAGCTGTGAGCCCCATTCCAGTTAAAGAAAAGCTGCATTTAATCTCTTCTCACGTATTTTGCAGCTTCATGCTGCCGCCACAGCCACACCAAGGCTTTTATTTGGCCCGGCCGATGTTGCAGAGACTCAGGAGTGCTTTTGCAAAAATAACAACGAGGATTTGGTGACATACTGTAACAGCTCATCCTGGTTTCTCTGCTGTAATATGAAGCAGCCAGTTAAAAGGCTTTACTTTTCGCCATTCATTTCAGTTATTTGCATTGTAAAAATGGAACAATTGTTCCTGAAGATAACCTCTATTTATGTACAGTATTTTCTTGAATTTAAAGGATTAGTTCCCATTTATAGAGGGAAGTGTACTTTACTACTACTAAAGAGTGCCACTTTGGAAGATAAACCTCTTGATTTGTTGACTGTTCAATGATCATATTAGGGTTGTTTTGCCCAGGGTTTTAAGATCCCCTGCGCGACTTAATCTAGCCTGGCTCCTCCTTCCTATGTACTTCCGCTCAATTCTGTACAGATGAAATGGACCAGAGTCTGGTAGGACCAGGCTAATGGACCAGAGTCTGGTAGGACCAGGCTAATGGACCAGAGTCTGGTAGGACCAGGCTAATGGACCAGAGTCTGGTAGGACCAGGCTAATGGACCAGAGTCTGGTAGGACCAGGCTAATGGACCAGAGTCTGGTAGGACCAGGCTAATGGACCAGAGTCTGGTAGGACCAGGCTAATGGACCAGAGTCTGGTAGGACCAGGCTAATGGACCAGAGTCTGGTAGGACCAGTCTAATGGACCAGAGTCTGGAAGGACCAGGCTAGTCTTTATCTTGTGTCCAGTAGATACTATAACAGATAAACATTCTTTTTTAATGGACCCTAAAATGGTAAAATAAATGCATTCCTGCTCTCACGCACACTCAGCTGATTCTTTTCTCCATCCCTCTCTGACTTTCTTTCTTTCTGTGTATTTGGACAAGGACAATGTTGGCTTTACATCAACTCTCTGCTGAGAAATCAACATCTTATATCTGCTCTCTTTAAATGTACAGACAACTCTCTCTGGTATTCCCGTCAGGTGTCGCATATATTACCGAGTTAGTGATGTGTCTGTGCTCTGCCCTCAAAGGGATGAACGCAGAACATTTGAAGTTCTAGAGCCTCATGTTTTAAGTATTCGTATGGGGCTGCAGAAAGAGAACTGATTTGCAAACGGAGGGTTGTGCCAGGAAGGGAAAGAGGAATTACTCGAGCAACCAACATCAGAGCTACAAGTTCTCTGATTCCAGCTTCTTAAATGTGAATATTTTCTAGTTTCTTCACTGCTCCGGGACAGAAAACTGAATACCAACCACAAACCATCTTTCTTTAATCTGAAATAGTTGTTTTGGTGTCTAAACTCGACTGTTGTGATATGCAGGAAAAGAAACATAACATGTATAGAAGAAAATAATAAGAAACCAGAAAATATCTAAAAAAACAAAATGACATTACACTATATTACAGAGCTAACATCTAAACCATTGATGTTAATGTACAGCTACAATCTCGCAGTATCTTACTGTTTTAATGTTATATAGGATCATACTGTAGATGGCAATGCATTCTGGGAGGAAATAATAATATTACAGCGCTATATGCCAATGTCACAGCTTACAGGTGTTTACTGTTAATACCAATGCATCTTGGGAAAATAAAGGAAAAGGCGGGAGTTACACTGCAGCCAGTATATAACTGTAAATCTAACAGTAAGAAACGGAAACGGAAATTACAGTAAAATACAGTATATGTACTGTAAATAAACAGTTTTCTGGCGAAGCTGCTGCCAGTGTATTACTGTAAATTTACGGTGAAAAGTTTTACAATGTAGGTAGTTCACAAACACAGCTCCCTCCTCTATCCCTCCTCCCTCCTTCTCTCCCTCCCTCCGCTCTCCCTCCTCCCTCCCTCCTCTATTAGTAAACTGCTCCTAGGCTCGTGCACAGCGCACGCACACTATGCTTGTTACACACACAGGGACGCACAGCAGCACACACACATGCAGAAGATTACAAATAAAAATATTAGGGTGCAAATCCTCCATCATAATAGCAATGCTCCAAGGTCCAAACGCGCCTGGCTTTTAAAGGGAATGGGAGATGATCTCTGATTGGTTGATTGCATGTTACGCCCAAAACACACCTATGAATTAATGAAGACACTAACTACAACCCTTTTGAACCATGCGCCCGGCACACGGACCCTTTTTGCCGCCGTCAAACTATCAAAAGTGGATTTGGACACGCCCTAAACGCACCTGCGCCAGACGCTTCACGCCGTGCACTTAGATCGGTAAAATAGGACCATATGAAGGAAAACAAATGTTTCTTACAACAAAAGAAAATACGATATAAAACCTCATGATGTAACATTTTAGTGAAGGCGAGATTTAAGTTTCTTTGCGAGATACTCACGCCTGTCTGACTTCATGTTTGGTCTGAACAGCAACTGAAACGCTTGACCTCGTCATGTTTGTTTTCTTTGCGGGCGTGCAGAAGTACCGAATCAAGTGGCTACCGAGTGTACAAGCTTTCAGTATTGAACTACTGAAACACGGCAAACTAACTGAAACCTCCTAAAACTAACCAAGGTGTCACCTCTACGGAGAGATTTAGAGGGGACGGAGATAGAGACGAGGCAAAGAAAACAGATTGTCTTAGCCGAGGTGTTTGTGTCTGACGGCGTAACTCACAGAGCAGGAAGCATGAATATTTAAACGGTTATTTGCCTCTCAAGGACACAGCACAACACTGGATGTGTGAGCTCCGTCTTCTCTCTCATTTCTCTTTTCTTTATTCCCCAACCTGTGCTCCCTCACTCACTGGGTATGCAAACTGGCAGATCAAACACACACACACACACACACACACACACACACACACACACACACACACACACCGATGTTCACTTTCCCTAATGAACTGCCTATAGAATCCAGTGTGTCAAGGCTATATTTTTTCACGATGCAAATGTTTTTGACAGACACACACACACACACACACACACACACACACACACACACACACACACACACACACACACACACACACACACACACACGGAGAGGACACGGTATGCCAGAAGTCACTTTTCATCGAGTCAATAAAAGCATTGAAGTCAGGTTGTAGCTCTTCATAACGGCTTCACACACTCAAACACACAGACATCTATACCTACAGGGTGTCTTTCTCTCTCTCTCTCTCACACACACACACACACGCAGACACACAGGCACACGCACACAGGCATGCACAATCCCACACACACACACGCACCGTGGCAGCATGACTCCCTAATAAAGCAGAACAGAGCAGAGTAATCCAGTTAAGTGACATGGCTGTCCATCCTTCCTCCGCTCTAAATGAAGAGTAATGGAGACAACAGACCCACGCTGCAACAGCAAGACAACGCACTGCTGCACATCTCACTCATTAGGGTGGGAGAAATGGGGGGGGGGGGGGGAATAGACAGATGGGGGGGGGTACAACTTGGAGTACAACAACAAGGAACAGCCAGTGAGCCAGGCTGTAATGTAACCCTACAGGACAAATGTTCACCATCAGTTAGAGTCCACTAAATGTTCTGTTGTTGCCGCTGACAGACTCAGACTATTATTCTAAGTGTTTGACAACATTATAGAAAGGATCCTTACAGAGATAGACCTCTCCTTTCTGTTTAACCACAAACAGCTATGGGATCGCTAGCGCTAAACCCACCAGACTCCATTTAAAAAAACTGTACTTTTAGCGTGTATAGAGCCAACATATTTCCACATGTAAATCGGTAAACTGTGCATTTATTTCAGTCACTTAGAAACAAAAACATGGGACAATAGGGTCCAAGTTATATATATATATATATATATATATATATATATATATATATATATATATATATATATATATATATATATATATATATATATATATATATACTGTATAATATGTTGCATGTTACATTTCCACTGTTTAAAAACGAAAGCTTCTTCTCCTCCTGGAAAACATTGTGGTATACGGCAGTACAATGTAGGCTACATTGTATTGAATGTACGCTTAAAAATGAGCTGTGCATCGTGGGTGTATATGAGTATATGACTATATGTGTGCGATCGGGCCGCATTTTTCTGTCCGAGCCCGGCCCGTGTCCGACAGAGCAGTAACCGAACCCGGTTAAACAGTAAAAATCTCATTTTTTCTCATACTAATGACACATGTACGTTTTGTAGGAAGGCATTCAGAAATGTCAACAGATGAGCGCATCAGTGCACACGGGGCAACAAGCGCACGTTAACACAGGCACGACCCTAACCCCAACATCATTTCGAAATATCTGTCCGAACCCGGCCAGTTCGGGTATCCATCCTCTAGACTATATAGTGAGATTAACCGTGGATAATTGGAACACTGCTACAAAATGGCGAACACACACATATAGGGAACTATTCCAACACAGCTAATGTTAGTGTTTCAGCCCTTCGTTTTATTGTGGCGCCAATTGTTTTCCCTCCGGTGGGCGTGACTTTCAGTATGACGCGATGCGCTCTGTTTCTAAAAGGCAAACCTAGGCTGTGTCTCATTCCTCATACTTCCGTCAGGACACTGACCACTTGCTGCTGTAGTGCCCACTTTGGATGCTTAGTATTGTCCCAAAAGGAACACTTACGTTAAAACACTTACCGGAAATGACGAGCGTGACGAACGCAACACAAAAAGACGGGCTTTCCTGTATGCAAATGAGGAGCAGCCTCTCAAATTCTGACGAAAATCTTTCAAACTGACCTTTGTCGATCTGAAATGAAGATTCAGCAACTGCACGGCCTATTTCTCACTTAAAATGTTTGAACTATTTTCTATTTTCGTAAAATATGAGATCGTATTCCGAAATGGTCGGTTTTTAAATTCTTGAGCAGCCAGACCCATGTGACGCGTTCGTCCAATCAGCTTACCGGTCAAGGGCTCCCTTCAGCTTTGTAGTCAAGATGGCGCCCGTTCAGTGCGAGTAGGGTCCATCGTTCCACACTGAACTTTTTGACCGTTTTTTAGGGGGTCTTCCGGGTACTTTCAGTGCATGGACTTTTTGCGTTATCTACACTATATACTTAAAACTAAGTCTTTGAAGTGTGCAAGTAGGCGGTTTGAGACACAGCCATGAACTTGAAAAGATCTAGTCCTCCTCAGAGAGGGTGAACAATTACACTCTGCTACTCTCATGTTTCAGCAAGGCAGAGAAAGGAACAGAAGAACATAGAGTAGGTGGAGGGAGGGATTTAGTAGAGACAGGAAGCAAGAGGAAGGATGAAGGGAAGGATAGAAAGGGAGGAGAAAGGGCGGGACGGTTGGAGAGGGTAATTGATACCGTAGGGGTTCAGCGGGAGGACAGAGGGTTATGGGAAATGATAGATGGAGGGATTGCGAGACAGTGAGACGGAGGAGTTGGCGTATCGATGCATTAATGATAATGAGACTGATTAGAAAGGATAAAAGGCAGGGAGGTAGAGAGGAATGAGTGAGTGAGGGAGTGGTGGAGGGATGGATAATGAGGGGAATGAAAGAAGAGAATAAGGAAACGTGTGGGGGGGGGGAGGAAGGAAAGATTGATGGAAGGGCATATGTGTGGTTAGAGGAAAGGATGAAAAGGGAAGCATGAAAGGATAGAAAGGGAGATGGATGTATGGATAGATGGATGGATGGATAGATGGATAGATGGATGGATGGATAGATAGATAGATGGATGGATAGATAGATAGATAGATTGATAGATAGATAGATAGATAGATAGATAGCGAGAGACAAAAATAAACAGATTGCAGAGGAGAGGGAGACGGCAGCTAATGTATTTTTATTGAGATAATAGATGGCGAGAGCGCAGGAGAGAATTATTCCATCATTGTATTACCACACACACACACACACACACACACACACACACACACACACACACACACACACACACACACACACACACACACACACACACACACACACATATATACACGTACAGAGCATATTCGCTCTAGTTCCATAACAATGAGCAGAGTCTGCAATGTTTAGATGGTGATATGAGGGACAGAAGGGGGGTGGTCTCACTAATACATGCTCCCAAAATGAAATATACACACACACACACACACACACACACACACACACACACACACACACACACACACACACACACACAATCGCACACTTTAACCAGCACCCACCAACAAACTCATATACGGTGCACAGATACACTCATTAAACACTGTGCATGCACACCAACACCACAGAGAACAGGTTTTAAAATGTCAAAATTTACATCAATTTACATTCTGAGCAGATAATAATAATTTAAAGGGTCACGCCGTGTTTTTCCGTAACATTTTGGGGACTTGAGAGATACAGATTTGAACCAGACTGAGGCTGTTTTCACACGTGAATCTCCAGACAATGTCCGAGGAAATCCCTTCTTCACACGTAGAACACAACAGGAGATTGCAGACGCATTCTCACTTTCTGGAAGAAATCCTCCGTTTGGTTTAGGCAAGGGGGGGCACCTGGGTAGTGTGTGCAGGACCAACACGGTCTCACAGCAGTTTGTGAAATACTCACGTTATTTTTAATCTATTGATTTGGGTACACGAACACGTTTGTCTCGTTTATTTCGTGGTGGTCAGCATGTAATGGGAAGCATCTATACGGAGGTTGGGTTTAGGAAAAGAAGAACGGGGAAAAGGACATGTCACATGCCGGGACACGATCCCCGGTCTCTGGGGGACGCGGGACAACAACAAGACGGCTGAGTTTAGGAAAAGAACAACAGGGAAAGCTAACGCCACACGATCCCCGGTCTCTGGGGTGAAAGTCCTGTATTGCTTGACCCGTCCGTCTACTTTTGCTAGTTTGACGGCGGAAAAAGGGGTCCGTGCACCAGGCGCATGGTTCAAAAGAGTTGTACTTAATGTCTTCATTAATCATAGGTGTGTTTTGGGCGTAACGTGCAATAAACCAATCAGAGATCATCTCCCATTCCCTTTAAAAGCCAGGCGTGTTTGGACCTTGGAGCACTGCTATTATGATGGAGGATTTGCACCCTAATATTTTTATTTGTAATCTTCTGCATGTGTGTGTGCTGCTGTGCGTCCCTGTGTGTGTAACAAGCATAGTGTGTGTGCGTGCTGTGCACGAGCCTAGGAGCATTTCACTAATGCTCTGTTAAAATAACACGCAGCGTTATTGACTTTAGACCAGGTTTTTGTTGGTCTATAGAAAGCCGAAGTCCCGCCCCTTCCGGTGGACCTCATGGGACCTTAATTCGGAAAAAATATGAACGGTAGTGAACGGGGAGAGGCAAATTATTTTTTTGATCTCGTTTGAATTGAGCCATGGATTACAAATATGATGTTCGGCGATTGAAAAGATCATTTTTCAACCGAAGAAAGTCTCCGTTAGCCGTAGGTTTGTCACATGACCACTTAGTTTAGTGTGAAACCGGTCAGTGAACTACATCTCTCGTCTCACACAGTTTACGTCACCTAGCTTAATGCTCAACTTGCTCGCTAGCTAGCTAGCTTAGCTCTGTTCCACAACACATGTAACGTTATCTTACCTGATGGGTTTTATCCAGTGAAGTGTTTTCAGCAGGGAAGCAAAAGAACAGACGAGATCCTCTGCTCATTAGAGTAACGTTACATCCCCGGGTACGATGCACACCGACATCGTAGCTTCAGCGAGACATCATCCATGCGTAGGGTGACCAGACGTCCCGGTTTGACAGTCCCCGGGACAGCCTGTCGAGACAAATGTCGCGGTACACACCAACCACTATGACATTGTCCCGCTTGTCAGCAATTACATAGCCGACCTGGTTTTATTATAGCCCAATCATTAACTAAACCCATGTAGAAAGACTAATACAGCGCCCAGCGTATGATTTTAACTAGGGCTGGGACAATTCGTCGACGTCATCGATTACGTAACTGCGTCGGCACAAATAATTTGCGTCGCCGTCACTAAATAAAATGAATAAATCTTGCGTGCAAATTGATTAATGGAATGCAGAACTAATGGAATGCGGAACTACTGTTAGATACGCAGGTTCTAGGGACACCTAATCTGTAGCCCCGCCTTAGCTCTGAAGCTAACCGAGCTCCTCCGCCTACATGCAGTTATTTGTCAGGGCGACGGTCCAGTGAGTGAGTCAGAGATAGCAGCACAAAAGGACGAGTATGGCGACTGGTGGCGACCCACAAGAGTTAGAGGACCCACCGGCCTCTTTAAGATCGCAAGTTTGGGAAAACTTGGAGGCTGTATGGCTGCAGCCTGGAGTAGGGCTGGGCGATATGGAGAAAATCAAATCACGATATTTTTGACCAAATATCTCGATATCGATACCGCAAAGATATTGTAGTGTTGACTATTGGTGCTTTCACAAAATATTTACACAATGAGATTTTTGATAAATAATCAGTAATGTGAATATAATGACTAAGTGGGTAAAGGCAAATGATAGAACAGTTACATTCTGGTACATTCAGAAAATGACATCACTTTACTGTAATGCAGCCTTTAAAACCAGGAAAAGACTAAACTTATGCCATATTACAATATTATGATATCCAAAAATCTAAGACGATATCTAGTCTCATATCACGATATTGATATAATATCGATATATTGCCCAGCTCTAGCCTGGAGCCTCCCGTGTCATGTCCTCTCGTGTCATGCCCTCCCGCCTAGTGCTGTCCCCCGCCTCGGAAACTTTGGTCTTCGGGTCAGTTCCAGTAGTAGGCTACAGGCGAGAGAGTGGTGGATAAGACGAGGACTGTGTGTCGGCATCGTTCAGCTGTTGTTGGGTATGTGAGTGGAAATACATCATACAACAACATGCTAACGCATATCCGACGCCATCACCCAGATGTACCAATCACTGGAACAAGACAAAAATAACTGTCCAACTTCTCCCTACAGTGCTTCACCAGCCTTCAGATACAAATAATTAAAGTTAAAGGGAGAAGAGCTTGGATGTTAAACAAGAGCTTATTCATTATTTTACCTACTGTTTAAAAAAAGCAAATACAGGCTACTCTTTTTCCACTTGCTCTGTTTACTTTAAGTTTTTATTTCTGTATTCCTTCTGAAAGTGACTTTGGGTTAGGGTTAGTTACTTTGTGGTTGGATTGATAGCCTACATCTGGCTTCAGGTTGCACTACAAATTCATTTTACTTGAACAGTGCAGTGTTAAACAATTTTAATAAATAGAGATTTGAACCTTATTGAAATTAGTTTTGTGTAAATTGTTAATAATTGAGCAATGGGAAAATAATCGCTAATTGAAAAAATTAATCGTTAGATTAATGGAAAAATGTATTGTTAGATTAGTCGACTAATTGAAAAAATAATTGCTAGATTAATCGTTTAAAAAAAGAATCGTTTGGGACAGCCCTAATTTTAATTGTGTGTGTGTGTGTGTGTGTGTGTGTGTGTGTGTGTGTGTGTGTGTGTGTGTGTGTGTCAGTCAATCAATCGTAGCGGTCTGCATAACCTCTGCAGCCAGCGTTACAATGTAGGCTATATTTGTAAACATTGTTGCAATGCCTCTTCTTATCTGTCTCGTTATAACCAGTCCCTCCAGGTCCGCTGGAAAGTCAGCAGACGAGCACTGGGTGGAAATGGGGACATTCTAAAACGTGAAAAAGCTTAACGTGGTTTAATGTACCTAAACAACGATCAATGATCACCAAATTTGGTGATCATTGATCGTTGTTTAGGTACATTAAACCAATAGCTTTTTCCTTACAATAGCCTCAATGAAGCAGAAACGCTTAATGTCAGCTAATGTCAATAATAATAGCACTTTGGGTTAGATTTTTTGACAGTTTTCAGCGGTTATGAGGAGCAATATGAGAGAGAAATTTGGTGATCACTGATCGTTGTTTAGGTACATTAAACCACGTTACGCGTTTTTCACGTTAGGACTTATAAAGCCCATGAGAACCATGGAGAGTCAACCCACACCCGCTCCGCTGCCCTGCTGAAAATGGTCACACGGGCCAATTTTGTTGAGAACTGTGCATCATTTCACAGTAGGCTTTCAGCCAACAAATTGATTCTTGAGCAAATTCACTCTAACAAATATACAGAATTAATGTTTCCAGTAGGGAAGCTATCTGCTCTATCAAATGAGATTACGTGTGTGTGTTGTTGGTTAGAATAACACTGGTAACACTTTACGTTAAGGGTCCATGAATTATCATGAATTCATGCATGAATTAATTGATGTAGGCTATGTGTTATTAGGCATTATGTAATTAATGATTTATGTGTCACTGCATTCCTTAATATCCCATGAATCATCGGGAATTGACGTGTTCATAGTCTGTCATTCGTGACCTCATACATGAACAACACAACTAAAGAATTAGGTATGTGGGCACATCATTATGAATTATGATTTATTAAGCATGATCATCATTATTTATTTTTCTGCAAAAAAAATGTGGTCATCACTGCGCAGATTCTGATTTGAACACAACTTGTGCGTAATGATGTAGCCGCCTTACCTAATGCTTTAGTTGATGTGTTGTTCATGCATGAGGTCATGAATGAGAGGCTATGAATGTCAATTCCTGATGATTCACAAAATATAAAGGAATCAAGTAATGCACAAATCATGAATTAATTCATGCAGGAATTCATAATTCATGTAGTGTTACCATAACTTTAGTTCAAGCCTGTGGCAGCAGTTCCAAATAATTAGTGCAATGCAATGAAAAATAACAAATGCTTTAATTCTGAAAAATAAAGTTGGTCCCACACAAAACTCACTCAATGTCTTTTAATAGCCTATTCTTTCTTAAATATGTAGGCTACATATACCAAGCAAATTCATGAATATTAACTGAGATACCCCATTATGTTGTGAGCAGTAGGCCTACATGTGCTCTTGGCAAAATTGTGTCTAATCTGTCTGTGTCTATGTCTGACCTGGGCTGGCACATGCTCACGTTAAAAAGTGTGTGCGTGCACGTGCACTACGGTCACGCGCAAAGTGTCCCGGTTTTAGTTCCGGGAAATCTGGTCACCCTATCCATGCAAGTCCTATACTTCAACAGTTTAACAATAAAGTAAGACTTTCTTCGGTTGAAAAATTATCTTTTAAATTGAAGAACATCATATTTGTAATCCATGGCTCAATTCAAACGGGGGAAAAAAAAATGATTTGCCTCTCCCCGTTCACTCCTGTTCATATTTTTTCGAAAGTAGAAGGGCGTGACTTCCGTTGTCTATGGCGCGATCACTTCCCACTGCCTCAAGATGGCAATACCTCAAGATAGCAATACGCCCATACACATCAAACACCAATGGACATTAATTGCAAACTGAAATAAAACACCCAACAAAGATGCACCCAACAAAGATTCTCTAAAACTAACACTAGCATTTAAAGCAACACCAATGGTATGAAATGGTCCACACTTCCTGTCTCCTAAATGGGCGTGGCCTCATTTGAAAGTGTAGTGAACACAGTGCAGTCACTCACTCATACCTGTACCTAAATATAATAAAAAGCCATTGTACATATGCATGAGCTGTACACAGGCAGATATGAAGAACACGTCAAGGCCCGCATCAAACACACGCACAAAGATGCACCCTTTAGTATCAAAAATATCCTTCTTGTTCTCTTCAGTGTGTGTTCAGTGATAGAGAGATCAGCTGTGAGTGAAACAGACAAGGCTTATTGCTGCGAGACAGTGATTCACACACACACACACACACACACACACACACACACACACACACACACACACACACAGACACACACCACATGCAGAGCACTGAGTTCACCATCCAGAAAGGTTCTTTCTTTCTTTCTGAAGCCAAAAAATCAACTCCTGTGGATTTTGGCTCATTGTAACGGATCCGTCCACTTTATTGGTGATTTCTCTCCCATGTTGAGAACCGCATCGGACGTAACGTTAGCTTCGCGTCAGGGTCCCACAGTGTTCCCAGTCCTCCCGCTGATTCCTCACGTCTTCATAAAAGCTCAGTGTTTCTGTTCGACAGCTTATAAAAACTCAAGTTCTGGTTTCTACGGAATTGACGAGGATGCAGCTCGACACAATACAAGTCAACGGAGAGCAGAGAGTTGTTTTCCCTTCCGGTGGGCGTGGCTTTCAGCGTATGACGCGATGCACTCTGTCTCTATGGTTTGGAAGACTAGTTGGTTTATTTTGGCTTATAAAGCAAGTCAAAAATGGAGTGCAATGTCAGCTTAGGCTACATTTACATCGCTACGTTTTGGTTTAAAAAAGAATATCTTCTGCTACGTTCCCCCCTCTCATTCCCCCTGCTCTGGCGTTCCCCCCTCTCATTCCCCCTGCTCTGGCGTTCCCCCCTCTCATTCCCCCTGCTCTGGCGTTTCCCCCTCTCATTCCCCCTGCTCTGGTGTTTCCCCCTCTCATTCCTCCTGCTCTGGCGTTCCCCCCTCTCATTCCCCCTGCTCTGGCGTTCCCCCCTCTCATTTCCCCTGCTCTGGCGTTCCCCCCTCTCATTTCCCCTGCTCTGGTCTAAACTGGAGACATTTGGAAACACTTTTGACCCGTTTTGTTTGGAATCTGCGGGGTTGTGTTTCAAACGGAGACCTTTGGCAACAGCCGACACTGACGCCAACGTTTCTCCTCCTGATTGGGTCTTATCAGTCACGATGTCTCGTTCTCTGAGACTAAAGCTACTAATGTTACCATGGTAACTTCCAGCAGTGGGCGGAGTCTCCCCGCTGCCTCCTGTTTATGTCCAGTATACCAGAATGTTGATGAGATATGAGGTTTGGGTGTGTTAGTTTAAACAGAGATTAGTTCTTCTGCTGGAGATAAAAACTCTTGGTGCACAGAGATCACTTTGGGCTCAAAACTCAAACGCTTAAAAAACCAGAACGTAGCGGTGTAAAGAACTAGAACAGAGCAGGATTGTTATGCAGAAACACATTTTATGAGGCAGTGAACGTTTTCTTCCACTAAAAAACGAACCCAGTGGAGTCATGTCTGTGAACTGATGGTCTGTGTTTATCTTCCTCTAACTCACACTTCAATTCCCTCCTGACACCCGTCCTCTCTTCTCATCCTCGTACGGTTATTACTGCACCTTCTCTTCTATCTTCACCTTTTCTTCTTATCTCAAATATTTGAGCCCCTTTCCTCGCTTTTCCATTCCTGCCCTTCCTCCTCTTCCTTATATTCTTTATTACTCTTTTCTTTCCCTCTCCTCTCATTTCCTGGACTTAAATCCCATCATTCCTCCATCCTCCATTCTCCAAATCATCTTAATCTTTGTCTCCCTAATCTCCCGCAATATTCTCGCCTACTTTTTCTTAGGGCTGTGCAATTAATGCAAATTGTAATTATTGTTACGATTTTGGCTCGTGACGATCCCAAAAACACTGTAATCGAGAAAAAAGATTATTTTGCATTTTACGTTATGGTTAACCCTTCCTTTTACAGCCCCTTTATTACCAAGTATTTACCTGTTAATTACATGGTAATACTATTACATAATTAGATAACTACCACTGGTAATAAGTAGGAAATTACAGAGAAACTACAGCCGTAGTACGAGGTAAAACCTCAAGTATTACTCAATCCAACAAAGTACCGTGCTGGTCTTACAGGGAGGTGTGTTCAGGTGCATTCTGGGCGTGCTGGTCTTACAGGGAGGTGGGTTTAGGTGCATTCTGGGCATGCTGGTCTTACAGGGAGGTGTGTTCAGGTGCATTCTGGCCGTATTGCTCTTGAGGCAGTGGGAAGTGATCGCACCATTGACCAACAAAAACCTGGTCTAAAGTCAATAACGCAGCATTTCATTGATATTTTAACAGAGCATTAGTAAAATGCTCCTAGGCTCGTGCGTGGCGTGCGCACACTATGCTTGTTACACACACAGGGACGCGCACAGCACACACATGCAGAAAATTACATATACAAATATTACGGTACAAATCCTCTATCATAACAGCAATGCTCCAAGGTCCAAACGCGCCTGGCTTTTAAAGGGAATGGGAGATGATCTCTGATTGGTTGATTACATGTTGGACAGGGTGGACAGTTCTTCATAAGTACTGAAGTACTGGGAATGTTGTAGATGTGTGTGTGTGTGTGTGTGTGTGTGTGTGTGTGTGTGTGTGTGTGTGTGTGTGTGTGTGTGTGTGTGTGTGTGTGTGTGTGTGTGTGTGTGTGTGGAAGGGAAATGTCAGAGTTGAAGGTGTTTTCACTGTTGATTTGTTTCTCTGTTTTTTTAACTTCAATAAATGCAACATCTTTTCCAGTAGTAAATGAGTAATCATGTTTAGTAATCGCAATTCTTTTCTCCATAATCGAGCAGCCTCCCCCCCAGCCTCTTTCTTCCTCCCCTCCTTTCCTAAAAGAAACTTTTAAAATTTACTATTATAATAACTTTATTTGATACATAGCACCTTTAACAGACATTCACAAAGTGCTTCACCTGATACAATTCCTTCCTTCTTTACTTCCATCTTTCCTCCCTCCCTTCTTTCCTTCCTTCCTTCCTTCATCCCTCCCTCCCTCCCTTACTTCCTTCCTACTTTCCTTCCTCCCTCCCTTCCTTCCCTCCTTCCTCCCTTCCCTCCTTCCTTTCTTCCTTCCTTCTTTACTTCCTTCTTTCCTACCTTCCTTTCTTCTTTCCTACCTTCTTTCCTTCTGCCCTTCCCTTCCCTTTCTTCCTTTCTTTCGCCTTTCCTTTCTTCATTCCTTCCTTCCTTCCTTCTCTCCTCCCTCTTCCAGCCTTCCTGGTAATCCCTCTCTCCTCCTGCATCACAGGTGAATCCCCTTTAGCGAGCGGTGGGGAACTTTGTAGCGTGAATGGTTCTCCTTCTATCTCTCTTGTCCCACATGTCCCTTCCCCCCACTAATGTGTTTTCTCTCTCCCATGTTCCTCCCATCCCCTCCCTGTCTATCACCCTCCGTCTTCTCCCCATCCTCTCCTCCACTTTGCTCCGCAATTGGTTCCCTTTCCTTCCCCGGTGTTTTTCCTCAATTCCTCTCCCTTGCATTCTCCCCTCATCCCTTTTCTACCTCTTCCTCCCTTCCCTCCTGTTCCCCGGAAATAATTTCCCACAATCCCTTTCCCTCCCTTGTCCCTCCTCTGTTCCTACCCCCGCAGAGCACTGCGAGGATCAACATCTCGGAGGGCTCGTGTCCGGAGAGGATCATCACCATCACGGGCCAGACGGACTGCGTGTTCAGAGCCTTCACCATGATCACCTTCAAACTGGAGGAGGTACACACACACACACACACACACACACACACACACACACACACACACACACACACACACACACACACACACACACACACACACACACACACACACACAGACAGACAGACAGACAGACAGACAGACAGACAGACAGACAGACAGACAGACAGACACAAGGACACACACACAGAGACACAGACACACACACACGTGCACACACACACACACCCGCACAGACACACACACAGACACACCCGCACAGACACACACACACACATGCACACACAGACACATGCACACACAGACACACACACACACACAGACACACACACTGCTCTGAGTGACGTGCCTGACCTTTACTATCTCTACAACATGGCTGCTGTCTAATGTTGTTCTCTGAACTCTCACACACTCATATACAAACACCAGCACTGGAAGAAGTATTCCAATCCTTTAACTTCAGTTGAAGTACTAATACCACACTGTAAAAATACTCTGTTACAGTAAAAGTCTGTTGAAAATGTTCCTTCAGTAAATGAGTGTAAGTATCATCAGGAGAATGTGAAGAGTCAGGAGGATGAGAAAGACTGGACGAGATAGAGAGATGAGGAGGGGGGTGTAAAGACTGGAAGAGATAGAGAGATGATGAGAGAGGGGGGGTGGCTGTATAAAGACTGGAAGAGATAGGGAGATGAGGAGAGAGGAGGGAAAGTGAGATGAAGGGATTAAATAAAAAAGACGGAGGATAGAGCATCAATGTTAAGCCCTACAAAGGTCTTTTTCATCCTGCTGACGTCGTCTTCGTTCATTTAACCGTTAAATTATTCTCAACTCCTCTCCTGCTCTTCTCTATAGATATATATTTGGGTTTTAAACTGTTGTCGGACAAAACGGGACATTTGAAGATGTCGCCGACTGTATATATGTTTTTTAAAATCTTTTCGTAGTATCGGTTTAGGCCCCGGCAACGTTTAAAATGTGTCGTTTTAGCACCGGTATCAGAAACGATCCAAACGATACCCAACACTAATTGAGCGTCAGTTCTGGCAGGCCAAGTAGTCAAGACGCCGCTAACCGCTATTGGCCAACAACACGGATCAGCTGAGCTGCAGCAGCTGATCTGCGTCAGCGCATCAGCTGATCACTCCCCTCGCTGCTAAATGGCTACACTCACACAGGGCGCCCTACTTAAAGCCGCTTTAGTTTGCTCCTAACTGCTTGCTGCTCGCATCTATGCTACCCACCTCCTCCCCAGCTCCACCTTGTTGTGTATAACGTGACATATGCTTCTATGTCATCGTTGCTGCTCTGTTCTTATAGGGGAATAGTTCAGCTCTCCCAGTCTTAAACTGTGTGAGCGTCCCCTAATGCTGCTGCTGCTGTCCCCATTCATTCTGTTCATGAAAGGTCAGGGGACTCCTCTGAACAGAGCCATACCGCCAAATTTAATTTGTAATTTAGTCAATAACATGTCCTAAAGCATTTTTATTGTCTGCGTTGTTCTTGACTTAATGGACCTGACAGAACTCTTATAAATCAGCACAAACATGGCAGATATTTGGGCTGATTTACACATTTTGTTCATCTCAACATGTCCTCCAAACCGCAGGGAGATGTCAGTAGTTAGTTCCTCCCTCTCTCTCTCCACCAAATCAGATTGTTCTCCATCATTGTCTCCTTCTAAAAACAGTTCCCAGCCAGCATCAAGAAACCCTTTCTGCATGTGTGGGAGCGTGCTGACTGTCAATGTACTGTGATGAGAACACGAGGAAACGGGGAAAAACAAAGCTTCTGTGTGAGACTTCTGCGTGCCGCGGTGTATAAATAAATATGTGCTGGATGTATTCAGGTCACGTTCATGTGATGGGCAGCTCAGACAAGACGGTGCTGCTATTTACATTGGAAATGCAACGGGGCAACGGCTCCGTCCAATGCAGCCTAATTGATTGAAGCAATCGTATTAAGATGCGGTGATTCAGGCTGCCGGTTATTACCTGAGTTAATTAAAGAGAGAGGGAGAGAGAGAGAGAGAGTCTTAAAGAATGAGTGGAGGGAGGGAGAGCAATACAGTACGGAGAAAGAGAGAGCGAGAGAGAGAGAAAAGGGAAAAGGGGGATGTAAGCCGCCGAGGCGGAGTATGTAATGAGGAATGGGGGGAGACGGCGAGGGAGAGAGCAGATGCAATTAAAAAGCCAGAGAGACTTTTTGTGACTAATGGACGATAAAGAAGAGAAGTTTTAAGAGATGGAGGAACAGAGTGGAGGGGCGGAGATGGGCGGGGGGGGGGGGGGGGGGGGAGGGGGGGGTGTTAACTAAGTACATTTACTACATACAGTGGGGCAAAAAAGTATTTAGTCAGCCACCAATTGTGCAAGTTCTCCCACTTAAAAAGATGAGAGAGGCCTGTAATTTTCATCATAGGTACACTTCAACTATGAGAGACAAAATGAGAAAAACAAAATCCATAAAATCTCATTGTAGGATTTTTAATGAATTTATTGGTAAATTAAGTATAAGTATAAGAAAATAAGTATTTGGTCAATAACAAAAGTTCATCTCAATACTTTGTTATATACCCTTTATTGGCAATGACAGAGGTCAAACGTTTTCTGTAAGTCTTCACAAGGTTTTCACACAACTCAGCATTCTTTCTCCTCCAAACACGACGAGTTGAGTTTTTACCAAAAAGTTCTATTTTGGTTTCATCTGACCATATGACATTCTCTCAATCCTCTTCTGGATCATCCAATTTCTCTCTAGCAAACCTCAGACGGGCCTGGACATGTACTGGCTTAAGCAGGGGGACACGTCTGGCACTGCAGGATTTGAGTCCCTGGTGGCGTAGTGTGTTACTGATGGTAGCCTTTGTTACTTTGGTCCCAGCTCTCTGCAGGTCATTCACTAGGTCCCCCCGTGTGGTTCTGGGATTTTTGCTCACCGTTCTTGTGATCATTTTGACCCCACGGGGTGAGATCTTGCGTGGAGCCCCGGATCAAGGGAGATTATCAGTGGTCTTGTATGTCTTCCATTTCCTTATACTTGCTCCCATAGTTTCTTCTTCCCAGCCTGGTGCAGGTCTACAGTTTTGTTTCTGGTGTCCTTTGACAGCTCTTTAGTCTTGGCCACAGTGGAGTTTGGAGTGTGACTGTTTGAGGTTGTGGACAGGTGTCTTTTATACTGATAACAAGTTCAAACAGGTGCCATTAATACAGGTAACGAGTGGAGGACAGAGGAGTCTCTTAAAGAAGAAGTTACAGATATGTGAGAGCCAGAAATCTTGCTTGTTTGTAGGTGACCAAATACTTATTTTACCGAGGAATTTACCAATAAATTCATTAAAACATTTTTTTCTCATTTTGTCTCTCATAGTTGAAGTGTACCTATGATGAAAATTACAGGCCTCTCTCATCTTTTTAAGTGGGAGAACTTGCACAATTGGTGGCTGACTAAATACTTTTTTGCCCCACTGTAAGTACTTACTTAAGTTCAAATGTTGAGGCACACACACGCATATACACACACACACACACACACACGACCAAACGCACACACACGCACGCATACACACACGCACAAACCCACTCCTACACACAGGCACGCACACACATGCACACGTATACACACAGACACACACAGAGATGCACACACACGCACACACTTTTCTTTTCATGCCACTTTCTACTTCTACTCCACTACATTCATCTGTTACAGCTTTAGTTACTAGTTACTTTACACATTAAGATTCCTGTACACAAAACACATGTAGTTTATAAAATCTGATGTTTGATTCTAAAGTAAACTAGCCAACAATATAACGGCTACAAGTCCAGCTGAGATGATTAGACCATTAAACACACAACTGGTTGGATCCTTTTACTGAAGAATGTTTGATGCCACGTTGTTTGTCACATAAAACCAAATCCCACAGGACGTTTCAAGTGTCAGAATATATCTATTATTCTGACATATGAATGCTGCTTATTCATCAAATTACAAAGACCACAACTGAGAGAGAGCTAAAGAAAGAGACGGGATGTGTGTGGAAAAGACAGATGTAGAAAAAGCGAGAGAGAGAGAGAGAGTGAGTCTAGGTCGGAGAGGGAGTCAGAGCCAGACGGAGACGTTTGACCGGAGCAAATACAGTCTGTGATCTGCATCGCAATTAAAGGAATGACGGACAAGTGTGGGGAGGTTGTCTGTTCAATCAACTATAACCTTTCACTGTCTCTCTCTCTCTCTCTCTCTCTCTCTCTCTCTCTCACACTGTCTCTGTCTCTCTCTCTCTCTCTCACACACACACTGTCTCTGTCTCTCTCTCTCTCTCATTGTCTCTATGTCTCTCTCGCTCTCTCTCATTGTCTCTCTCTCTCACTGTCTCTCTGTCTATCTCTCTCACCGTCTCTCTGTCTATCTCTCTCTCTGTCTCACTGTCTTTCTGTCTCTCTCTCTCTCTCTCTCTCTCTCTCTCTCTCTCTCTCTCTCTCTCTCACCGTCTCTGTCTCTCTATCTCTCTCTGTCTCTCTCTCTCTCTCTCTCTCTCTCTCTCTCTCTCTCTCAGGACCTGACAGCGTTGGTAGCCAACGGCACGGTGAGCAGCAAGCCTCCGGTCACGCTGCGCCTGGTCATCCCGGCCAGTCAGTGCGGCTCTCTCATCGGGAAGGGCGGCTCCAAGATCAAGGAGATCCGAGAGGTGAGTGTTTGTTTCCAGCGGTGGGAAGTTAAATTAACACCACATCATTTACCACACCACATTGTATATTAAATAGTCAGTCAGAAGCAGAGTATGAGGGCCCTGACAGTACCTAGGTAAGGACTACTAGCCAGTCAGAAGCAGAGTATGAGGGCGTGCCCTGACAGTACCTAGGTAAGGACTACTAGCCAGTCAGAAGCAGAGTATGAAGGCGTGCCCTGACAGTACCTAGGTAAGGACTACTAGCCAGTCAGAAGCAGAGTATGAAGGCGTGCCCTGACAGTACCTAGGTAAGGACTACTAGCCAGTCAGAAGCAGAGTATGAGGGCGTGCCCTGACAGTACCTAGGTAAGGACTACTAGCCAATCAGAAGCAGAGTATGAGGGCGTGCCCTGACAGTACCTAGGTAAGGACTACTAGCCAGTCAGAAGCAGAGTATGAGGGCCCTGACAGTACCTAGGTAAGGACTACTAGCCAGTCAGAAGCAGAGTATGAGGGCGTGCCCTGACAGTACCTAGGTAAGGACTACTAGCCAGGCAGAAGCAGAGTATGAGGGCGTGCCCTGACAGTACCTAGGTAAGGACTACTAGCCAGTCAGAAGCAGAGTATGAGGGCTAGGCGAGCATTATAACGTGTGTTACAAAGTGACGCACGTTTGTCTCTGAAGTAAAAGCTGAACTACAATAGAGCTGTTTGGCGCTATACTGTTCTCCCTATGTGTTATGCACTTCCAGTACGTTGACACAGTTCAACAGCAAGCCAAACTCGAATTCACGAGCCAGGACGATGAGCGCCTTGCTCCTTTTATTGACTTCAGGCAGGTGAAATTGACGAGTGAAAACTACACAGTAACTATTACTAGCTTGGAAATGTAAACGCGTTGGGTGCCATGAATTTCAAAATAAAGGTTCCCTGCAAACTATTCCTGAATATATTTTACAATAGAATTAAGTTTAACACATCAAATTAACTTCCTTCAAACATTTTTGAATAAACCAATTATTACTAAATCTGAGGACTGAACAGGAGTAGTTTGTGAACAGTGTTTTCTGTTGGAGATGGTAAGTCCCTTTCGAGTGGACTTTGGACTTTTTCACTTTGTAAACCTATAACATGCACAGAAAAAATATATAACACAATGAAGGAAAGGGGAAAAAGCCAAAAAGCAGAATTTCAGCACTTTAAAACATGCTGGGCTGAACAATAAGAAGAATAGAAACTCAGCGTGAAATGGAAAGACCCTGAAAACTTCCCAATGGCGTGCCTCTCTGCCACATCTGCTGCTTACCATTCAGCCGAAATATGACTCGCCTGTCATCGCCTTTATGCTTGTTTCCATAGCAACAAGAGTCAACTTACTGGGCTCTGAAGAAGCAGAATATTTACCTTTTAAAAAAAGTTCCTCTTGGTGTCATTAGAGGACAAAAATGTACGCCTGAAAAAACTGCCATAAAAATATAATATATGAATATTAATTTCCACTTTCACTAAGTTAAATCTTAAATCTCACGTGTGTGTGTCTGTGTGTGTCTGTGTCTGTGTGTGTGTGCGCAGACGACCGGTGCTCAGGTGCAGGTGGCCGGTGACCTCCTCCCGAACTCAACGGAGAGAGAGGTGACGATATCAGGGAGCCAGGACGCCATCATCCAGTGTGTCAAACTCATCTGCACTGTGATTCTGGAGGTAAGTGTTCGCCCCGCAGGATGTGTGTCCAATCTCACAGAGTTGGATCAATGTCTGTCTGTGTAGCTGCTAAATGCGGCGACAGCTATTCTCTGTCTGTCTGTCTGTCTGTCTGTCTGTCTGTCTGTCTGCCGTTTGCTGCTGAGTGTACAGAGGCTTTCTACAGCTTTTTCTGTGAAAATGACGCTATGAGAGCAAACCAGAGGCCGTATGACAGAAACCCTCTTCGATAGGGAGAGTCTAAGATAGGATTTTTCCCCATCAGGATTTATAGAAGCAAATCCTAACTAACTTTAGGAATCCAATCTGATCGTCCTTCATCCTCACCCCAACACCGGTGATCAACTTTTTGTGTCCCTCACCTAGCTAAACAACGGTTGTTTTTCTCATTGAAACATACATTAAAACATGAAAAAAATGGAGCAAAAACAACAACAGGCATTGGTCAGACAATCCAGGCCCCCAGGAAGTGTGCCAGGCTTGAAGACGATTTTACATAGCGGCCAAACAGTGGAATTACAACCCCTGGCCCGTCACGTTAAGCCCTCTGGCCCAAAAATACTTGTTGCAACCATATAAATAAAATGATTTTATGCACGCCAACAGACCCATGTCGCTGGGTCGGCCTCTCCAAAGCTGCTCGGCTAATGGCAGGATCACGGCCCATCTCATCTACCAGTAAGAACACATGGTTAGGGTCGGCTGATAGCCTCTCTGTGAATAAGTTCCGCCTGTTGACATTTGGTTGTAAAAAGCAATAAAAGAGAAGCCAGAGCGATTGAACAAGACTGCTGACACCAGTGACGGACTGGCCATCTGGAATTTGGGCAAATGCCAGAAGGGCATGCATCCTTTGGGTTTTCGTTAGTTCGTTCAAAGTTTTTTTTTAAACTCCGTAACGGATGGGATTTGTAACGTAGCGAAATAGAATCCTTCACTCAAAATGTAATCAAATACATTTTAAAATACCTATTTTAAAAACTACTACTACAAAATACACAACCAAACTATTCAAACTGCTCAATACAGAAACCTGAGTAAATGTATTTTGTTACTTTCCACCTCTTTCGCATTGTCACATTATCATTCAGTACATTGTTAGTCCAAAAACATTCACTGTGCACAGGTCATTATTTTATAAATTCATATTTGACCCCCAAAGAAACACATCCTTTTTGCTCGTCCACAATGTCTACCTGTCTGCTCTCAATTAACATCCCATCACCAAGTGTTTTTTATGTGATACCAGCTGCCTTTCCAATACTCTTTCAAATGGAAACACTGGAATAATTCACGATGGTGTTATAATTAATCGGAGGCGGCGGTCGTTAAGATGAGCTACGTCTCTGAGATTATACAGGTAAACGGTGAAATCAGAGGCTGCCTGGGGCTCATCGGTATTCCGGGCACCTTCGCTCGCGGGGGATAAGAAAGGAGGAGCGAAAGAGAAGAAAAGAAATGAAAGTGCTGACCTGAGCTACACTCGTTCACACACGTTCGAGCGCCGCTGCGATCAAAGAGTTGACACCGTCCACGTGAAGCTCCATCCCTCCCTTCACGCTTTCTGTTTGATCCTAAGTAAAGAAATCTTTTGATCTAGTTTCACCCTCTAATGGATGGCCGTCTCGCTGCCCTCCACCTAGTGCATGCTGGGACAGGATACGCGCTGACCCCTGCACCACCATGACACAGCCTCCCATAGAGCACCTTACCATGCAGACTGAATCACAGGGTCAGTCCCTGCCCTGTCACTGCACGCCTCTCAGGCTTATACATCCCTTAGTACATTCATGTGGAGTTTTTATTTAGTATCTTTTATTGTCCATATTATTCATGTGGATTTGTCATTTTATCATCCTGTTTATGATGTATGTGTATGTTGTGTGTGATGTCTTTAAGCTACTGGGACCTTGGATTTCCCCTTGGGGATCAATAAAGTATCTATCTATCTATCTATCTATCTATCTATCTACCTACCTACCTCTCTATCTACTTACCTCTCTATCTATCTATCTACCTACCTCTCTATCTATCTATCTATCTATCTACCTACCTCTCTATCTATCTATCTATCTATCTATCTACCTACCTCTCTATCTATCTATCTATCTATCTACCTACCTCTCTATCTATCTATCTATCTATCTATCTATGTATCTATCTATCTATCTATCTATCTATCTATCTATCTATCTACCTCTCTATCTATCTATCTATCTATCTATCTATCTATCTATCTATCTATCTATCTATCTATCTATCTATCTATCTATCTATCTACCTACATATCTATCTACCTACATATCTATCTATCTATCTATCTATCTATCTATCTATCTATCTATCTATCTATCTATCTATCTATCTATCTATCTATCTATCTATCTAAGATCAGCTTAAAGATCAGCAGAGAAGAAACTTTTTCCTGAGGGAGGATCCAAAAAGCGATATTACAAAATTTCATTTCAGACATTTTTTTAAACTATTTTAATCATATATAACCTAAAGACTTTGGTGAACTCATTTCAAGCACCGAAACAATTTGTACAATACATCATGAGTTAAGGTTTGTTTTCACAAAGAGATTTGGGGAATTTCAAAAAGCGAACATCAACTTTTCAACTTTAGCGCCAAATTATCTCTTTACACATTGCTCTAGAAAAAATGTGGGCATCACTACACGGAAAGCTGAGTTTGTTCTGAACATTTTGATATGAAACAAACCCTTTAGAGGGTTAACAAGCTGGAATCAGAGAATGTTTACCTAGAAAATATATCATTCATTTGATTTCCCACTCTGAGATGCTTGATAAACATTTGTTTCTCCCTTTTCAATCCTTCTCTGAAGTCTCCTCCAAAGGGAGCGACTATTCCGTACCGACCCAGCCCGACCCCGGGAACCGTGCTGCTGGCAGGAAACCAGGTGAGATGATGTCATTTCTGAAGAAATTGCGGTGTGAATGCTGTATGCTGAAAGGCTGACGCTCCACTGGATGCTGGCTTGAATGTGTAAGAAGAAGGTCAAGTAGTGGGAATAGTTGAAATAGTAGGAAGGGGTCAAATGAATGTGAATGTCATTGAATAGTTGAATTTGATTTAGAATTTTTTTCCACCGAACCCTACGCTGGTCGACGTAATGACGGCGCCGTTGATTACGGGAAGGTGTTTACGTAGGTGGAGCGTTCAATGCAGTGGGCTGTGAGAAAGTGAAAATGGAACTCGGGAGCAGAAAAAGTCTTGTTTGGCAGTACTTTCAGTCAAAAGAAGGCCATTCAAGTCCAGCTACATGTTCAATCTGCAATGCTGATTTGTCTCGTGGTGGCGAGGACCCTAAACAATACACAACATCACCGCTGTTACAACATTTGGTATCAAACATCCGAAAGGATACGAGTTGTGCATGAAGGAATCTACAGACAGCAGCAAAAATGCAGCAACTTCAGGTACGGCAAAGGAAGGACAGTCACTGTTTACTTCATTAATGTGTTGACTGTGTTCATGGACTGAGGATGGGAGGAGCTTTTTTTAAGCTGATGCTAAACAAGAGTAGAAGAAGCAGCTAAAGGAGTATGAATTAGTCTAAAAAGTGGGATGAGGGAATCTCCTTCAGCTGTGTTGACTATTTAAAAAAAAAAAATTATAAATGAGACTTAAAAGTTGTATAAAACTCCCAGTTAATGAAAGATTAAAGATCTTTTTCCTAAACGTAAGTAGTCGTGTTGGTGCCTAAACTTAAGTGTCATCGTTGCATGACGCTCACTTTTTCTGCCTGACCTCCACAGCCGCTAGACTGCTTTGTATCGATGATTCTCTGTCTGGAAGTATATTTATCAATTTATTAAAGGTGCTCTAAGAGATGTCATGCGTTTTTTAGGCTACAACATGTTTTGTCACATACAGCAAACATCTCCTCACTATCTGCTAGCTGCCTGTCCCCTGAACACACTGTAAAAGAATGTGGTCTCTATAGACAGCCCAGGCTCCATAAACGCTAACAAAAACAAACTGGCCAACCTGCACCACCAAACATAACAAACAGTCTTCCAGCCAATAACCGACAAGAAGGAGTTGGTTGAGCCATCACCGCAGCAACGTTAGCACGTAGGCTACTTCCACAATGCAAGATCCTGACCGTTTCAGGATGCACGGAAGGGAGGGGGAGGGGACAGGATAAGGAGGAGGAGGGAGGGGCGAGCTAGCCTCAGTTTTGTTTGACAATACTTTGAACGTCAAACAAGAAGTGACGTCACCCAACATCGCTTAGAGCACCTTTAATTACATTTTTTTTGTTTGTATTTTTGTTTTAAGTATGACATATTTAGTTGGACAATTTATGGCTTACACTATTGTGTTGTGTTCTTTATTTTAGAGTATGTGTACATAGTAGAGTATGTTGTGTGTGGAGTATGTAGTAGAGTATGTAGTAGAGTATGTTGTGCTCAGAAGTAGAATATGTTGTGTGTGGACATTGGACCGGAAGCTGTGAATAAAATTACTTTTGTATTGGTGTCATGTAATTCCGTGTGGGATGGGCCACTTAGTGTAAATATCATATCATAACACTATATGGCCCGTAAAAGGACGGTCATCTGGCGGTGCCTGTAACCGACTCGCAGTCAGCTATTGGCGGCTAAACAACTGCCGCTGGTAGCCGGCGTCCCAGAGCTCTGTAGCGGCTAAATACAACCAGGGGCCTGTTTCACAAAACCAAGATAAGGGATTAAGCCAAGATTTCCCCGTTATCCTGGATGAATTTAGCCTTGACTCGGTTTCACGAAAGTGGAGGCACATAAATCACCATGGGGATTTATTCTGTGCAGCTAGCCTGCTCCTGACCAGGCTAACAGCCAGGCTAACAGCTAGCCTGCTCCTGACCAGGCTAACAGCCAGGCTAATAGCTAGCCTGCTCCTGACCAGGCTAACAGCCAGGCTAACAGCTAACCTGCTCTCGACCAGGCTAACAGCTAGCCTGCTCCCGACCAGGCTAACAGCCAGGCTAACAGCTAACCTGCTCTCGACCAGGCTAACAGCTAGCCTGCTCCTGACCAGGCTAACAGCCAGGCTAACAGCTAACCTGCTCTCGACCAGGCTAACAGCTAGCCTGCTCCCGACCAGGCTAACAGCCAGGCTAACAGCTAACCTGCTCCCGACCAGGCTAACAGCCAGGATTTATTTAATCCTGGAACCTTTTCTGATCACCCAGCAGTGGTTTTACCCTATTGTTATCAGCCTGGGTTAAAATACAACAGGTGCATATTGCTGTTCATTTAAGTACTGTTATTATTTCAAGTTGTGACCATTTTTTTTGTTTATAATTATTCATGTGACAGTCATTGTTCCTGTTATATTGCTGTATGAAGACTGCTGTTCATGTTGTTAGAAGTATGATTAATATATTATAGCAGTTGTTGAGATAATTCGAAAAGGCTGATAAAATTTCAAATGTGTTTTAAATGAAGTCTGTTACTAAGGGTTACCTATAGTTGACCAATGCACCTTGAATCATTTTAGTTGATTTTTTTTTTTTTTATTCTTTAACAATAAGGATCTTGTTTGTTCAGCTTCCATGTGCACTGTATTTGGCATTCTTAGCACACAATGTGTGTTGTCCAGTAAACTGGGACTATAATTTGGGAGGATTGTACAATTTAAAGGACATATCCTAATTATACAATCCTACCAAATTATAGTCTTAGTTCACTGGACCAGTAACTATCTAGTGATGTAGGCTACCCACTAGATAGTATTTTATTATTATTCATGTATCAACAGGGAGAGGACACCTCAATGGTTTTTGACCTTATATTTTGCTGGGGGGGGGGGGGGGGGGGGGGGGATAACTGATGAATATACTCCGTTTACTCTGTTTACAGTGTGCATGGAATTTATCACTAATTATCTTTATAGTTTCTAGATTTTAGAGTCAAATTTCTTCAGTGTCTTTATTTTCTATGTCCATATGTACGAGGGAGCAAGGCATATAATATGTAGAGAAAGAAACTCGTCATCTATAAAAAATAAAATATGAAAAAACGCGAGAAAAAGCGTGGCAGATAATAGCGGACCGAGTGAATGATACATACAAAAATATACATTTATGAACTACTGCTCTTAACTGAAACCATTCAATGAGTCACTCTCATTTGCAAAAACGAACAGTTGTACACTTTGCATTAAAAGCGAGCAGTGGAAGTTAATATGACTTAGGAAATTTATATTTTAGCCCATGAGAGAGAGGGGGGAACAGAGTGAAAGATATTTATGCATCATATTCTAGCATTGTAGAAAATTGATCTTCATGGTAAATTTCCTGAGTAACACTATCTTCTGCTTACTTTTAAGGCAAAGAGAACAACTGTTAATTTGTGAAAATGATTAGTAGCCTAATCGTTGAATGGAATGATTATCACAGTTTCAATTCAGAGCAGTGGTCAGTTAATATATATATTTAGTCTACTTACGCATTAAGTCGGTCCGTCATCGTCTGCTACGCTTTCTCTCGCTGTTTCATTACAGCGGCTGTGTTTCTTTTCTTTTTATACAAATAATGTGTTTCACGTCATACTTCCACAAGAAGCTGCTGCTCATTCTGTATAAACTATGTACAATGCGTATTCTCCATTTTGGCATCAGTAAATCTGTGATCGACCTTGCGGTCTTTTGAGGAAAGCCGTGGATGCACATCTATCTGAATTACTTCAGCCTGGCTCAACCTAGTCGCTCCTCCTCAGCCTGGCTTGGCCTTCGTGAAACGCACCAAGCCAGGATGCACAGATTAGACTAGGTCTAGCCTCACTTTATCGGTTATCCTGGATTTATATATTCTGCTTTTGTGAAACAGGCCCCAGCAACTGCTGCTCAGATTGTAGCGTTCTATGGCACTATGTGTTCACGTTACTGCACTTTACCAGTTTAAATTATTTTAGTTTAGCTATATAATATTGTCTATTGGTGAAGTAGCATTGATCACTTTGAGGGGGGGATACATTTTGTCCCCACCGGGTATAAAAATAATTCAGCAGAGGCAGGGATATGTAGACCAGCAAAACACTTCCAGTACCAGAGCTGTTAAAAAAAGTGGGCGCTCACCGTTGAGCTCTATAATTGATGGATGCAGTTAACAGAGTCATACAGGAAGTTGGGAGGTATCTAGTGATTAAAGGAAGACAATTGGGGAAAGAAGACGGAGGTAGGAGATTGTGATATTAAGTTGAAGAATAAAGGAGAAAGATGGATGGAGGAATATAAAAATCTGGTTTACAGCCTTTGGGAGGAGAGGCACGGGTGGAGGGATTAATGGGTCGGAAAGATAGATGTGTGGATGGATGGAGGAGATCTGAAGAGGGAAGAGAAGAACATGATGGATGGATGAAGAGGAGGATTGAAGAGATCTTTCCACTGTTCCAACAATCACCACTCTGGTTTGGTTGAAATAAACCCTTAATTCACCCATTTACATGTGGAGATATGCTGGCTCTATACACGCTAAAAGTACTGATTATTTACATGGAGTCTGGTGGGTTTAACGATGGTTATTTCAGGGCTGTTTAATGTTAAACAAAAAGGATCTTACTCTTTAAACCTACATTGTGTAATTTTTTTAGTTGATTCTTAGCACAAAAAAAAACTTTGTTCTTTCACAAATATGTGCTCATTCATCTATAATTACTTCCACCAACTAATCAAAGTATTCTCGTACGCGTAGACGCCATTTAGAATCATTCAGAACGCATACAAGCGAGTCGCTCTAATGACGGCCGCCATGTTGCGCCTCCGTCTTTAAAATACGTTAGCCAAAGAGGGACATACCTCTACATTTTGCCCTTTTACACTCAGTGGCACCATGACGAATGCCAGGGGCAGGTTACTCGCCAGGGAAGCGAAAAAGAGAATTAAAACGACAACGTGACAGGCAAAATAACAAGACCAAAGTTAATATTGGAGAGGCTAGAACAGCTGCGTGTAAACAATGGAGATACTAAGAGCTAATTTCGGGTTTGGCCATTGTAGCAGTTAAAACGCGATCAGAATGGGAGAGGCTAGAAAGTAATATTCAGTTGGTTGTCATATACAATTTCACTGCTAGATGGGAGAAATTCTTACACAATGTAGCTTTAACAAAATGGTCTATCTCTGTAGGGATCCTTTCCATAATGTTGTCAGACACTTAGAATAATAATCTGAGTCTGTCAGCGGCAAAAACGGCCCTTTAATTTATATCATGCTGATTTTGTAAAGCGGTGTTAGACCATTAAATTGAGACTGAATTTTGTCGATCCACGTACACTGACCTCATTAAAGCCCAATTAAAAAGTATAACAAACCCAAAGTAAAGAATGATCAACAATGCTTTCCCTAAAGGTCTTTCAAAGTACCATGAGCTCTGTAAAGTTTTCAGGGACATAAACGTATCTCTTATGATTCTTAATTGGTTGCATGTGTCTGTGTGCAGTCAGGCTCGGCGGCTCGTTGAGCCGAGCGCTACGCAGGTTGTCATTCGGTCAGTTTGAGCTGCGGATGGTTTTCCCCGAGAGAAGGAAAGAGAGGCACACCTGAGATGTGTCTGTTCTTGGTCACACATCACTGGACTGTCTCTCTGCAGAGTTGTCTGGCGCTTTTGGGTGTGTTTGTGGATGAACACAGCGCGGTGTCGACTGCAATCAGCAGTGGAATAACTGTCCCAAATACTGGAAGCATTTAAAAATGGAACGTCAACCTCAGGACTCAAAAATCCCCCTCACGTCTATAATCTGGAAAGAAAAAAATCAGTATTACACTAAAGAAGATTCAATAAAACAAGGTACATCACAACGTGTGTGTGTGTGTGTGTGTGTGTGTGTGTGTGTGTGTGTGTGTGTGTGTGTGTGTGTGTGTGTGTGTGTGTGTGTGTGTGTGTGTGTGTGTGTGTGTGTGTGTGTGTGTGTGTGTGTGTGTGTGTGTGTGTGTGTGTGTGTGTGTGTGTGATCTTAGTTATCTGACTAACTTCCCATTAAAAGAAAAATCATTATTGTGTGAATGCTGCAGCATTCACAGTATTGTTAATCAAGTCTTTATTCAACTTTCTTTGGTCGCCTCTTACTTCTGCATACTTTCAGAAACAAAATACAATATAATATACTTTTTAAAATATTAAGCTTTTTCATTTTACATTAAAGTCAATGGAGAAATCTTCAAATCCTCTTCAGGCTTCTTCCTATTTTAAATGCTACTACTCTAACATACTTTCCCCTACAGACATCATTCAAACTTTAAACTGTTCAAAAAACCTTCAGCTATTACAGTTGTATTCAGCTTCGTGATATCTTTTACAGTTTCTGTGGCATCACTGTTTAAGTTGAGTGTTTCATTCAGGCATTTTCTGTGCTTATAATGAAGGGAGTATTGCATGACATAAAGTGGGTGATGACATCACTATAGTGGGAACCCTTGGAAAATCATCTTAAAACCTCTATAACTTGCTCTCAAGCCCACAATATTTACTTGTCGTACACAATTTATACGTCAAAACCTAGTGACAACTTTTCAGAAAAATATAAAAATATTCCAGTTTTATTTCATACATTATTGGTGTTATTTTACATTTCATGGAAAGGTATACTTAATTTAAACCATTCCCACTTTTGCAAATATTCTTACTGCTTTACCTTCTTATGCATTAAAGCCAGTAATTTAGTTTAGCTTTAGCAATTTAGCAGTTCAGCATTCACAAGCATTTTTTGCAGGAAATGCATTTTCTAGTTAAAGCTACACTACTATTAAATCCATCTTCTGCTGGGAAGCAGTCTTATATGTATATGCAATACATGTATTTATGCAAATGACACCATAGCACATTAAAAAACTGTCTCGTCAATGACTTTTTTTGTCAGTCTGTACAACTTCTTTTGGATTGAATGAACCGAAGCCGATACATTCTCACTCCTAACTCGTAAAATACCGCGGCTTGGTCAGGACCCCTTGGCTGGCGTTTTATACCAGGGGTGCAAGCACTTATCCTTAGCTTGCACGGCAGCTGGATTCTGGTGAGATCATGCAGAACTGTGGGATCACAGGTCACACGAAAGTTGGCTAGTCTCTAGTCTCGCGCTGCCAGACCTTCCTCCACAACGCTGCGGAGGAAGGTCTGGCGAGTCCACACAGCATTCTGGGATGGGAGACGGGACAAGAACGGGACATGAACCCCGGTCTCCTTCCCAACCTGCCTCCTTACCAGGACTTTTCTTGTGTTGTCTTCCCGTCGACTATGCAATTATTTTTTTTCCTGGGTCAAAATTGAAAATTAAAACCAATGTTTTGGTCGTCTTTTTTCGAAACTTTTGTCGCTTTCCCCAATGTTTTGCGACATTTTTGTCACTTTTTTCTATTTTTTGTTACTTTATCAAATGTTTTTGTCATGTTTTTTGTGCTTTTTTTGTTCTTTTTTTGGACATTTTTGATTTTGTTCTGACATTTTTGTCACTTTTTTCAACGTTCTTTAATCAATTTTCTGATATAGAAACTTTTTGAAAACGGGTTAAATTTGACCCGAGGACAACAGGAGGGTTAACACTGCTGCTCTGCCCGGTGCATTCCAAACAGACACTGAAGTGTGATTTTTGGTTCGGTATCTGACGCTGCGAGACACTGACCAAGCGTCTGTTTTTGACGAGTTGGGAGAGAGAATGGGTTGAAAAAGTGCCCTAAAGTTTCCTTAATTCAAGATTTTGTAAAATACGGTGTGGTGTATTGTTCTGGAGTGAAGTGGTTGTTTAGGTTTTGATCCTTTTGGATCTCTAACTTGTTTTTGACTGTGCTTGTGTCTCTCTGTGGCTGCTGAAGGTGTTCGAGGCGTCGGATTTTGGCTCTCACCCTCTTTTCTCCGTGGCACAGGGAGGAGTAGACATGCAGCAAGTGAGTACGCTACCTGGGGGGGGGGGGGTCAAAGGTCAGTTCTTCTCTGCCTTTTTTCATTTGCCAACACAGGCTTTAAAATATATAAAAACATCTGTTGTAGAGAATTATTTTAAGTGTTTCGACAGTGCGAAAAGTGTCAAAAAGCAAAAGAAAACTCAGAAACATGAAAAACGTTGCAAAAAATGGCAAAAAAAACATTGAAAAGGAACAAAAACTTTGGAAAAAGCCCAGTTTTGCCTATGATTTGAAACATAAAAAAAAATATATTCAGATTTCTGAAATTGCAAATAGGGAAATTTTCTATTTTCATTTCAAAGAGGCAACAAATAAATACACATAGTACGTGGTTTTCAAAGTATAGTGTGTCAATATTAAGTATTGAGGTTGCGGTTAAATTCAAACACTTGTTTGCTTCCATATGCAGCCCCTCACTTCCTTTTTGAAATGCTACTCCTCTCACATACTTTCACCTACAGATGTCATTCAAACTTTAAACGTTTCACAAAATATTTAGCTATTACAGTTGTATTCAGCTTCGTGATATATTTTAAAGTTTTTGTGGCATCACTGTTTCAGTTGAGTATTTCATTCAGGCTTTTTCTGTGCTTATAATGAAGTGAGTATTGCATGACTTAGAGTGGATGATGACATCACTATAGTGGGAAGCCTTGGAAAATCATCTTAAAAGCTCTATAACTTGCTCTCACTTTGTTTGTTTTAGATAAAACAATTTATCATTATAGACATTTGGCCCCCGTCCTTGAGTCTGAGTCAGGGACGGACTTCAATCACAGCGCATCGTAAAAACAGAAGGACGGAAAAGGTCAAGGGTTGCAGATTAACGCCTCTACACAGAACGACACTCAATAAATGAGACTCTTCTGCTTTACATGTAGACACGGTGAGGGTGAAGGCCCTGACGCAAAGAATGAAAACACTGAGATGGGAAGAAATAGGAAAAGGAAGAAAGGTGACAAACGCAAGACAGAAAGAAAGTGAGAGGTAAAGAATCGAGGGAAGAGATGCACAAAAGAAATGAGTAAAAAATAACCTGATGATCTGATGTGTGTCCCGCAGCTGTTTAGGCAAAAACAGCAAAAAAACCTTCAAAAAAAGGTGACAAACTTCAAAATCAGCGACAAAAAAGACAATGGAAGGAAGGGAGGAAGGAATAGGTCCAAAGAATGCGACAAAAACGTCACAATTTTGTTAGAAAAAAAAGTCTATATAAAGAGGAACAATGTTCTGGACAATAGCCTTGGAACTAAAAAACATTTTGCAAAAAATGTCATGTAGCTCTGCAGTCCTCCAGAGTACCCCTAGGGGTACACATACTGCACAGACTTAACAGTTATAAGTACGCTGATTAACTGTTTTTGTTATCGCCAATCACTCCGGACCTCTGACCTTAAATGTTTTTTAGATGTGGCCCTTTGAGTGACACGTTTGAGAACCCCTGATACACTGTATATATGAGAGGGTCCTGGCAGAATGTGAGGTTGTGTGTTTATTCGCTTTCTCAATTGCACCTGCACCTAGAAACAGTGAATCTGTGCAGGCTTAGCTGGAGCTGTTTTAGGACAGTGTGATGAATTATCTGTGCTGGCTCTTCATCACAGTGTAGGTCAGGTCAGGTCCATGCATTACGGTAACATCTCCCGAGCTGCGTCGGGCCGCTCTCCTCCCAGCGAGCTACGTCACAGTTTACGGCCATGCTGATGCGTATTGTCACCCTGACAACTCACAGCAATCGCCGTTTTGTTGTGTACCAATCAAATGACCACGGCAGACAGTCCAATGGCCTTTCTATCCATTTTCTTCCTATGGTCTGAACACTCGAAACAACATATTTGGCTCCGAGAGAGAGAGAGAGAGAGGGAGAGGGAGAGAGAGAGAGAGAGAGAGAGAGGGAGAGAGAGAGAGAGAGAGAGAGAGAGAGAGAGAGAGAGAGAGAGAGGGAGAGAGGGAGAGGGAGAGGGAGAGAGGGAGAGAGGGAGAGAGAGAGAGAGAGAGAGAGAGAGAGAGAGAACAGCCTCATTAAAACTCCAGCTTTCAATGAAAGATTTTAAAGAAAATCACTGATCTGATTTCATGCGATTAATCACGATTGAATATTTTAATGGATTGACAGCCCTATCATCTGTATTTTGTTTTTCTGTGTGTGTGTGTGTGTGTGTGTGTGTGTGTGTGTGTGTGTGTGTGTGTGTGTGTGTGTGTGTCTCTTTATTTTTGAGATGCCAACTTTTATGTGAAAGATGTAATTTTCTCAGCACCACAAATTGTGGAGAAGAATGTGACATCGTCTTCTCTTCCCCTGCTGAATGTTTCCCAGTGAACAGTTCACTGCTGCACAAATAGCTTCCACGTGAAAGCTGAGGACGGGTGTAGATGAGAGCGTCCGTTTCTAAGTGGTCTGTGGTCAGTTTCAACGGTCAGCTTCTGTTTGTCACCAGCATGAGCGCCGTGTCCTTCAACCTGCCTCTGAACCAATCAGTGCTTAGCGTTCATTCCATGTCAGTGGAGGGCACGGCCTCGGGCCACATTCCTCCTGCGTTTTAAATACTTTTTTATCTTCAGTGTACTCTTCTGAAGTGCAGCATTTTCACGGCCTCGTAGTAAAAGCAAATATCCACTGGTTGTATGTAACTAAGTACATTTACTCCAGTACTGTACTTCAGTCCAAATGTTGAGCTACTTGTACTTTACTTGAGTCTTTTCTTTTCATGCCACTTTCTACTTCTACTCCGCTACATTTCAGAGAGAAATATTGTACTTTTTACTCCACTACATTCATCTGTTACAGCTTTAGTTACTAGTTACTTTACACATTTAGATTCCTGCACACAAAACACATATAGTTTATAAAATCTGATGTTTGATTCTAAAGTAAACTTGCCAACAGTATAATGGCCTACAAGTCCAGCTGAGATGATCAGACCATTAAACACACAACTGTCTGGAGAGACAGAGCGTGTGTGTGTGTGTGTGTGTGTGTGTGTGTGTGTGTGTGTGTGTGTGTGTGCGTGCGCGCGCGCGCATTCGTGTGTGAGTGTGTGTGTGTGTTACTTATAATACTAATTACATTCTCCTTATGATACTTACAGACTTTTACTGAAGGAACATTTTCAATGCAGGACTTTCACTTGTAACAGAGTATTCTTACAGTGTGGTATTAGTACTTTTACTCAAGTAAAAGGATCTGTATACTTCTTCCACCACTGCAAATATCCCCGTTGACATCCTCCCCCTCCGTTACAACCCGTCCTTGGGAATGATGGAATGATGTTTTGTCACTGCTAGCTATGTCGCAGCGAGGCTGAACCGGGAAGGCATTTGATTGACAGCGTGCCGAAAACAGAAGAGTTTGTGATAAGAGTGAAGTAGAGCAGCGGTTCCCCCACAGCCCTGTTTAGATGAACGCACATACCTCTTTATTGTATGTGTCTCTGTCTGTGTGTGTGTGTGTGTGTGTGTGTGTGTGTGTGTGTGTGTGTGTGTGTGTGTGTGTGTGTGTGTGTGTGTGTGTGTGTGTGTGTGTGTGTGTGTGTGTGTGTGTCTTTGTCTGTGTGTGTGTGTCTTTGTCTATGTGTGTGTGTCTTTGTCTATGTGTGTGTGTCTTTGTCTATGTGTGTGTGTGTGTGCGCACGCTTGTGCGTGAAGCTGAATGTTTGTGTATATTTGAATGTCCATTACTTTTTCAACCTTTTAGTGTAGTTTTAGCTTACTTATTTCAACTGAAACATTACTTTTAGGTAACCATTTTAGCCACTTCTGTTGGACTTTTAGCTAATTATTTCTACCATTCATTATAACTTTTGGCTACCTGTACATCTGTGCTTGCTTGCAACTAGTTGAAATGCTCTTACATAACTGCAACACGTAAAGTTCTGGTATTACAGCTGGCTTGTTCCCTCTAACCAGTACTCCCAGGACATGACCACCTGTTTCCTGGGTGAAAGTCTTGTGTTTTCTCCTTAACTTCTACCAGTACATAGAACTCTGCCTCCCCCCCCGCCCTGTGTTTTAGGAGCCAAACATCCCTCCCGACCTCCTCCTTAAGAGGATCTTCACGCTCTTATACAGCAGCAGTCAATGTGCTGCTGACAGTAATACATACATTATTATTATTATACATACCCAATACAGAGCCTTACTTTTCACAGCTATACTGTATGATATAATGCTTAGTGGAAGCCTGCACACAGCAATAACAACAAAAGCGAATCGATAAAGAGTTCCTGACTGTCAATGCAGATTAGCAGCTGGACAAAGTAGACAGGTTGACAGATGGGAGAACAGGCTCAAATACAGAAAAAGACAGACGACGTGTTGAAAAAAGTAGAACTGAAGATCACTTTACTTACTTACATCATGCTGACAGCTCTGCGTGCACAAGAGCCAACTTTAGAGGGGAGAGTGACTGATCTGATGGGATTTTCAAAGTTTAACATTATTTAAATAAGTCACACAGCTTAGATGTAGTTAGAATTTTTAGTTAGACCAACAATTCTAGTTTGTTGTGTGGTTCAAATACAAAGTAATGGTTAATCATTTGATTAATGGAGGTACGTGGTAAAAACTGTCGGCAGTTGAACAGCTTCGGCTCCCAAAACTGAAGCCCTGTGTGTGTTTGTCGTCTCTCTGCTCCGCGCTCCGTTAAAAAAACGATGAATAGTAACGGGAGCCGTGTGTCGTTAATTAACGTACAGATTATCAACATTTGAGTTTTGAAAGGGTCATTATGATGCTTGATGTTGAGCTCACCAGCCGCCATTAATACCGAAGAACAGCGAGCGGATCCATTAAAACGTCCAGACAGCTGGAACAGTTTTAGATTGAATGCCTTTAGAGAATACAGTAAATATGTGATATTCTTAAAAAATATATATTCTATAACGATCCCAAACATTTGGCGAAACATGAGCACGGTCAATTAAAGTACAACCATGAAAAGATGGAAATCAGGGCCTGCAGTTATTCACCCTCTGTTGTTCTCGGGTCAAATCTGACCCATTTTCAGAAAGTCTATATCTATATATATATCTATCAGAAATTTTGGGTTTCTTTCAACCAAATTGTCAAAAAAAAGTAATGTGGATGGTTCCATACGACGCTCTTCACAAGTTAAATAAATGATCAGTTCACTACTTTCATTGAATTTGGGTGTTTTAGTCAATTTTATAGCATTTGAAAATAAATTCATAAAAGAATGTTGAAAAAGGTGACACACACTCCACAAACAAACACACACACACACACACCAACCCTCCACATACACACACTCACAAACACACACACCTACGCTCCACGCGTGCACACACACACACACACCAACCCTCCACATACACACACACACACACACACACACCCCGACCATCCACCCCTCCACATACATACACACACTCTCACACACACACACACACACACACACACACACACACACACCTACGCTCCACATAAACACACACACAAACACACACACCTACGCTCCACATGCACACACACACACACACACACACACACACACACACACACCAATGCTCCACCCCTCCACATACATACACACACACACACACACACACCTACGCTCCACACGCGCGCGCACACACACACACACACACACACACACACTCCACACACACACCAACCCTCCACACACACACACACCTACGCTCCACACGCACACACACAGACACACACACACACCAACCCTCCACATAAACACACACACAAACACACACACCTACGCTCCATGCGCACACACACACACACACCCCAACCATCCACCCCTCCACATACATACACACACTCTCTCACACACACACACACACACACACACACACACACACACACACACACACACACACACCTACACTACACACACACACCAACCCTCCACATACACACACACACACACACACACACACACACACACACACACACACACACACACACCAACCCTCCACACACACACACACACACACACAGGTTAAGGGGAGTTTTTTTATACGAACGATACGATACTATATCAGAAATTTGGTTTTCCTTCAACCAAATAAATAAAAAAAAATAAGGTGGCTGGTTCCATACAACACTCTTCACGTTTTATTTCATTTTATAGCGTTTGGAGGAGAAAAAAAAACGATAAAAGAATGTTGAAAAAAAGTGACAAAAACATTGTTAAAAGCTTAAAAAACTGGGAAAAAAAGACACAAAAACGTCAAAAGGTGTAGAAAAAAAACGAGAAACGTCGGGGAAAAGTGAGGAAACCGTTAAACTGCGACAAAAACGTCAGTGGAGAAGCAACAAAAGTGTTGAAAAAGATGACAAAAAATGTTTGACCCAGAAAAACAAAAAGTTGCGTGGTCGGCAGGAAGACAACACGAGGGTAGTAAGTAGTACTCTGGAACACGAACTCCGCTCCCCCGCTCTTCTGGACTAAACGAGACATTTGAGGACGTCATCTTGGGACATTTTGGGAAACACTGATCCACATTTTATAGACCAAACTACTCATCCAGAAAATAATCCACAGTTAGCCTGGGAAAATCGTGACAAACTTCCGGCAAATTTGAGATTAGCTCTGCAAGTCCATCTGACCAAGAGCCCATTCAAGCCCATTTCCAATTTCTCCAAATCGAAGCACCAATCACAACCGTTGAGGCGGGCTTTACACGATGACAATAGCGCAGCGACGGCAAGCAGCTTTTTGTTTACATTCGCCAAAGTGCAGTAACCCGTTGATGCCGCTGTCGCTGCATCATCACCCGGATCGTTGGTCTGATTGGTTGAAGGACTATCCAATTGCACCCAGAAGCATTTGGATAGTCGTCCGTTGGAAATGGGCTGTGAATGAACCTTCCCCAGACCCACTCTCAGTTACAACTGAGAAGGGTCTGCTGTCAACCACAGATTCATCAACAATGAAAATTAGTTGCAACCCTTTTCCTGAGCGAGAGGCCCGTAAGAAGACCCGGGCGACATCCACAGAAAACATCAGAAAAACGATACAAATAGACGCCAAAAACGTAAAAAAAAAAGTACTAAAAACATCAACTTTAAAAAAAAAAAAACTACAAAACTGTTGAAAAAATAAACATTTTGGAAAGAAAAACGACAAATGTTAATTTATTTTGGGTGTTTTTTGGGGGGGGAATGAAAAAAAACCCTGCTGTCTTTGTCCCAGTCTTACGTTTTTATGTTTGGTTTTCCTGAGCGAGAGTCACGTAGGAAGACAAACCCAACGAAAAAAGTGCCAAAAGCATCAACAAAGAGCTTGAATTGTTAAAAAAAAAAAAAAAAGAAGAAGAAAAAAAGACTCAACTCATCCAGAAAACAATCCACAGATTCATCAACAATGAAAATTAGTTGCAACCCTTTTCCTGAGTTAGAAATAAAGTATTAGTAATATAATTCGATAATTTAGAAAGTTTATAAAACTCTTCACAAAAAGCACCACTGAGAGAGATTTTGGTGCAGTTATAACTAATCTCCACTCTGACGCATTTAGCCTGCTGCATGTCTGCTGTGTGCCACCGATGAATATTTATGAGGCATTGTTTTGTGTGAGCGGCTGCATGGACCATTTACATTCAGGCATGCGATGTAGACTCTCCCGTTTGCCAGCGTGTATAAATATTTACCGGAGTATCTACAGATCAAGGAGAGGCATTACAATATGAAATAGGCCGAGCAAACCAAGGTCCATTTCTCTTGTAGCGCCTGCAAGTTTTTCTTTCCTCCAAATCCCCGAGTTATCATCAGGAGTCAGAGGGAGTCTGCAGCACTGAGATCTGTTATATAAGGTGTGCTGAACCTCAGGGGGAACACAACATCTCTCTGATGCACAGTGCATACACACAGCAACCCTCCACACACACACACACACACAGACACACAGACACATACACATACATACACACAGACACATACATACATACACACACACACACACATACACACACACACACACACACACACATACATACACACAGACACACACATACACACATATATACACACACACACACATACACACACACACACACACACATACATACACACACACCTACCCTCCAAACACACACACACACACACACTCCCCAACCCCACAGCAAAGTGTTTGTTCTCTTTGAAGTTTGGGGTTTTTGGAAGGCCTCTTTAAATCCTGATCTTGGAGAGAGAGAAACACAGATGCTCTGACAAGGAGATACAGGACCAATAATCTCAAAGTCCTTTCACAGTTGTGTTTTCTGTGCAGTGGAGCATTGGGAAACCTTAAAGGGTAGTTTTAGTCATTTTTAACCTGGTCCTATTTTCCCATGCATGTGTCTAAGTGACCAATGTAACTGGCAGCCATGAACTGGGCTGTAATGTAACCCTACAGGACTAATGTTCAGCGTCAGTTAGCGTCTACTAAAAGTTCTGTTTTTGCTGCTGACAGACTCAGATTATTATTCTAAGTGTCTGACAACATTATGGAAAGGATCCCTACAGAGATAGACCTTTTAGTTAGAGTAAGATCCTTTTAGTTTAACATGAAACAGCCCCAAAATCACCATCACCAAACCCACCAGACTCCATGTAACTAATCATTACTTTTAGCCTGTATAGAGCCAGCATATCTCCACATGTAAATGGGTGAATTAAGAGTTTATTTCAACCAAACCAGAGTGGTGATTGTTGGAACAGTGGAAAGATGAACCAAGACGGCTTTTGGTAGTTTTATTTAGTTTCTGTCCTCTTTGAATGAAGTGTGTTTTACGATGATTAAATTACTGTTTATTTTACATGGAGTCTGGCATATTTGGTTATCGCGTTATACAGGATCATGTAAACAACAATCTACTGCAGCCACCGGCAGGAGGGCCGTTCTCTAAGGGTTAAATAAAATAAAAATAATAATTTTCCCGGCAGAATTGATGCCCTCTGCTACAGGAACATGCTGCATTGATACAAACGTCTTCACTTTAGTGACACTTATTTTCTTTCTTGTTGTATTTCAGACGTACGCAGTACAGAGTCACTACGGCATTCCACATTCAGAGGTAGAAAACACGTTCAACTTTTACTCTTCAGATGATGTTTTCTGTGATTGTGTTGTCATTCTGTTTAACTTCTCTGTTTCTCTCTTAGTTAGCAAAGCTCCACCAGTTGTCAATGCAGCAGCAGGGCCTGGCCCCCATCAGCCAATCAGCGACACAGGTTCTCTCTGGTATGTACACACACACACACACACACACACACACACACACACGAAGATCTGAAGAGACAGAAAAAAACAAAGCCTGAAAATAATTTTTGGTGTGTGTGTGTGTGTGTGTGTGTGTGTGTGTGTGTGTGTGTGTTTGGAGACATCATGTCTTGTCAACATGTCTCATTCAGCGTTCGTAGCACCTTGCCAACCTAGCTAGCTACCCATACTGCTAGCTGATAACTTAAGGAAAAGTTTGCAGATTTCCTGTTCTACATGCAGATGAATGTCTCCAGTACCCAGAGGTCTGTGTTTACCCGCCAGTAAATCTCCACTGGATGACTTGCTTCAGAAGGGCTGAAAATCAGCAACTTTATCATTTAGCTTAGTACAGTGTCATGAAACAACTTCCTCCCCAGCTCCATCCTCTTGTCAAAAAAGTGTCATGTTCGGTTTTAAAAAACCAAGATGCCGACGGCCAAATTGCCAAACTCGAAGCTTCCAAACAGCAGTCCACAAACCAACCATTTACTGATACTACATCTGTTATATTTCACAGTCTACAGCCAACACTTAACTTAGCAGCTAGCTATGAAGGGTCAGAGTAAAAGACGGGCTGAATCTCAATTCTCTTGAATTGTATCCACGTTTTCCTTCACTTGCTTCCCTTCCTTCAAGCGCCTTAGTCCGTCCCACCGAGGAAGCACGGGAGAGAGTTTTTAGGGGGATGACACAGCCTTTCCTCTGAACCCTCACGTGAATTTGTCAGCTGTGTGGGCGGAGTTAGCACTGCCTTTCAGCTGCACAGCTTTCAGGAAGGCTGCTCTCTGTATCCTCACTCATAGCTCCTCAGAGATCCATCCTCTATCCTCGCTCATAGCTCCTCAGAGATCCATCCTCGCTCATAGCTCCTCAGAGATCCCTCCTCCATCCTCGCTCATAGCTCCTCAGAGATCCATCCTCACTCATAGCTCCTCAGAGATCCATCCTCACTCATAGCTCCTCAGAGATCCATCCTCGCTCATAGCGCCTTAGAGAGCCATCCTCTATCCTCCCTCATAGCTCCTCAGAGATCCATCCTCGCTCATAGCTCCTCAGAGATCCCTACTCCATCCTCGCTCATAGCTCTTCGGAGATCTATCCTCTATCCTCACTCATAGTTCCTCAGAGATCCATCCTCACTCATAGCTCCTCAGAGATCCATCCTACATCCTCGCTCATAGCTCCTCAGAGATCCCTCCTCCATCCACCCTCCTGTGTGTGTGTGTGTGTGTGTGTGTGTGTGTGTGTGTGTGTGTGTGTGTGTGTGTGTGTGTGTGTGTGCGTGTGTGCGTGTGTGTGTGCGCGTGCGTGTCTGACTTCAAAGTTACTTTTCTGTCAGAGCTCTGCAGTGTTATTTTCTTTGCCCTCAGCTCCTCTGACACAAACACAACATGGCGGGGGGGGGGGGGGGGGGGGGGGGAATATACATATTTCCATTTTCTCAAAAAAAACAGAAGTGTCATTTCATCCAGTTTCATCATTCACTGCATCAAAAACACAGATGTGCTAATCAGACATGCTATAAGTTCTTTTAAGACACACTTTCCTTTCTCTCATTGCTCATTTAGTGAGACACGGCAGTACATAATGAGATAATGAACGTGTTGTAATCAGTTCTGTGTTATGATCCCTGATGCGGGGCTAACACGCTGACGGTTGTGAAACGTTGGCCTCCATCTGATAGAAAACATGCTGCTCCAGAGATGTGACCCTGTGATTCACTAACAGGCAGAAATCAAAGGTGGAACAAAGCAGACAATTAGTTCTCATTGCTTTTTTTTTTTTTTTTTTTTTAAGTCAAAGACATCTCAGACATGCAGCTGCGTTTCAAAGTTTAAGAATAAAAAAAAAAAAAATTCCTAAATGCTAAAAAAAAAAAATTGTTTTCACCTTGCACACACGTGCGCACACACACAAACACACATGCAAGTCACACATACGCACTCGTGCACACACACACACAGACAATCAGACAAACACACACACACGCAAGTCACACACGTGCACATAAACAGACACGCGTGCACACACACGCACACACAAACACACATGCAAGTCACACATACACACTCGTGCACACACACACACACACACACACACACAAACACACACACGCAAGTCACACAGACACATACACAAACGCACGCAAAACACACACGCCTTTTTATTTTGCCTCTGCCTCTCTTTTCACTTTCCTTCTCTTCATCGTCCTTATTTTTACTGTTTCCAACTTCCAACCAATCAGTCATCTGTGTGTGTCTGCTGTGACTGAGTGATTCATTCAATAAAATCAATTAATCACAATAATCTCTTCTCTCTCTCTCTCTTTCCCTCAACGTAGAGACTTTCAAACAGCGTTGGTGTTATAGTGACATTCTCTGCTCTGTCAGAAATGGCGAGTTATTTTTTCGCACAAGCTTTTATTGGATAGCTTATTTTAAAAACTGTATGCACTAATAGCACTTTTTGATGAATTTGTAAAAAAAAAAAAGTAAAACATTGTAATTTTGTTTTCTGTCAACCTGGATCCTATTTTCCCATGTTTTTGTGTGTAAGTGACTGATGGGAACAACAATCTTTTAATTGGGCCAGTATTAAGCGAGACCGCTGCAGTCGGCAGCAGAGAAACAAGCTGCCATGTAACATTAATGGGCAATTGCGCACCTTCAATTTGCGTCCACTAAAAGTTCTGTTTTTGCCGCTGATAGGCTCAGATTATTATTCTAAGTGTCTGACAACATGGAAAGGATCCCTTCAGAGATAGACCTTTTTGTTGAAGACCCATTTACATGTGGAAACATGCCAGCTCTATACAGGCTAAAAGTAGTGATTATTTACATGGAGTCTGGTGGGTTTGGTGATGGTGATTTTGTGTCTGTTTCATGTTAAACTAAAAGGATCTTACTCTTTAACTAAAAGGTCTATCTCTGTAGGGATCCTTTCCATAATGTTGCCAGACACTTAGAATAATAATCTGAGTCTGTCAGTGGCAACAACAGAACTTTTAGTGGACGCTGTCTGATGCTGAACATCTGTCCTGTAGGGTTACATTACAGCCCGGTTCATGGATGTCGGTTACAGCGTTCTCGCTCAACACTGGACCACTTTCAAAGAGTTTTGTTCCCATCAGTCACTGACACACAAAAACATGGGAAAACAAGTTATGGTCCAAGTTGGAAAAAAACAAAGTTACCCTTTAAATAATGTAAATAAAAGGTTTTTGTAAAAATAAAATCTTTATCCTTTTCTCTCTTTTAGGAGGGGTGGACGCCAACTCCCAAACTACATCTCAGGAGCTCCTCATTCCAAACGACGTGAGTATACTGCACATGTAGAGGATGAATAGGAATATGAAACACACGCACGCACACACACACACACATACATGCCCACACACACACACATGTCCACACAAACACACACACACGCACACAGACACACACACACACACACACACACACACACACACACACACACACACACACACACACACACATACACACACATACACACACAAACATGCGCACACACACATACACACACAGACACACACTCACACACACACATACACACGGACAGAAAACATTAATTCAACCTTTTATTTATACTTTAGAGATCATTGAGTGGCGGCCTTCATTCACAATGATGTCGAGTCAGTTACAAAGACAAAGAGAGGGGAAAAACATAAATAAACCAAAATAACAACACAAAGAAGCCAGCAACACCAAAGATCTCCTTTCAGGGGCCGTGGTAGTGGAGTTTAGCCAGAAAAAGTGAGCGTTATGCGGCGAAGACAGATTAGGGACCAAGACGACTCGTTAGGTTTAGGAAACAAGATTGTAGGTTAGGTGAAAAAACTCCAGAGGAATGACTGAGCGTCTCCTGGTTGAAAGTATTTTGTTTTCGCCACGGAGTAAACTCCGCTTTCTAGCTTGTGTTTTATGTTGACACCACTTTGTGCTATTTAACCCTCGTGTTGTCTTCACGCCAACCATGCACTTGTTGTCCTCTCAGGTCAAAATAGAAAATTAACACTTTTTTGGACATTTTTTTTCAATGTTTGTCCATTTTTTGACACTTTATTTAAAATGTTTTATGTCGTTTTTTTGTCCCTTTTCTCAATATTTTTGTCCCTTTTTTTCCAATGTTTTTGTCCCTTTTTTTTGACTGTTAACTCTTTTGTCCACTACCACCTGTACTGTATACGCGCCACTCACCAACTTATTAACAGTACTGTTACACTTATTTTTTGTAATTCATGGTCAATAAACCTCTTTTAAAGGAAATTATACCACATTTTTGAGTCAAAAAAGCAAAAATTATGAATTATTATGACTAATATTAGAGTAATGTATGTTGATGGATAATCCCAGATTGGTGTATGTCAACGTTTAGTCCGAATACTGTTTAGAAACCGTTTACATTTTTTTCAAATGCTATAAAATTGAAGATAACACTCAAAATGTAATGAAAGTATAGGGATCATTAATTGTACTTGCGAAGAGCGTTGTAGGGAACCATCCATGTTATTGTTGGGTCATTTGGTTAAAAAGAAACCCATATTTCTGAAGTAGACATTATGAAAACGGGTCAAATTTGAACCGAGGACAACAAGAGAGTTCATTTGGATATGTGAGATGCAGAGTGGCTCTATAGCCATGGTTTTGAAAGGGGGATTTCATTTTTGATTTTGATTTTTCAGTTTTGTTTTGTTGTGCATGATCAAAAAACAGTATTATGAAATCATTCTGACTGTTATACAAGTGTCCGTCAGTAAAAAGCCGTATTAGTTTAGTTTAGTTTGTAGTTTATTTTGAACATGAGAAAACATTGAAAAATGTGTGTGTGTGTGTGTGTGTGTGTGTGTGTGTGTGTGTGTGTGTGTGTATATATATATATATATATATATATATATATATACACACACACACACTAGGTCTGTCAAAATAACGCGTTAATTTCGATTAATTAATTTAAAATCCATTCCATATTGACATTTGACCCAGAGCTGTTCTAGCCACCATTGGACTGTAAAATGAAGGAGGGAGACGAGAATGCGCTGCCTGGATCATTGATTGGAACATTTACTTATAAAAATCTTCTTCCTGCCAACCCTGGCTACCGAAATCTGGAGCCACTGATATGTCTGCTCTTCTCTCTGATGCTCTGAAACGGACGATACAGACGCTAGTTAACACTATACTCGACAGCAGCTAACGTTAGCCTACCGCTAGCTAGTTAACACCATACTCGACAGCAGCTAACGTTAGCCTACCGCTAGCTAGTTAACACTATACTCAACAGCAACTAACGTTAGCCTACCGCTAGCTAGTTAACACCTTACTCAACAGCAACTAACGTTAGCCTACCGCTAGCTAGTTAACACTATACTCAACAGCAACTAACGTTAGCCTACCGCTAGCTAGTAGCTGGATTAAAAACAGTTAAAATGCTGACAGCTAACGCTAAACGGTGTAAAGTTTGATTGTGTTTTACTGTAGAGCAGGGGTTTTCAAATTGGGTTAATGTGAGCCTCCCCTTACAGTAGGTAAGGACAGCCGAGCCCCCCCTTCCCCAAAATCCCGTCCGTCTGCCCTAACCCACACACGCGTCTGCAGTAAATTCCATCTTTTGTGTTCCAGACAGTGATGAGTTTCAGTAACAACTGATAAAATGTAAATATTTTTTTTTATATTGTATTTGAAGACATTTTATTTCCACAACTTTTTTTTAAAGTGCATTCATAAACAATTCTTTGCAACAGCAAATCATTTCCAACTTCATGCAGGCCTAATTGAGGCTACTTTTAAAATCACTGTACATCAGTAGGCCTATCCACAGGTCAACAAAACATGTGTAATCGGCGCCAAAGATACCTCAGACGACACCCGACGGCTGAAATCAGCGCGGTGTGTCTGGGCTTTAAGCACACATTTGAAGGAGATGCACATCGTCTCTAACAAAACCAGCACAATGAACAGCTCTCTGATCAATGAACGGCAATGCTCTTTGTTGACGGAACACATAACATTTAACAGTCAACTGCATTGAAGGCATGTTATCAGATCGAACAGATTCACATATTTTCATCACATTTTTTAACAATTTCAGCCACATAAAACCTCAGATTCAAACAACAAACAACATGTGCCATTCACGTCATTTGGGCTACAAGAGCAGCATCAACCCTATGGCCCAACCAATTTATGCATTCAAGAAAACACAACTTTGAGTTTCAATTTAATCATCCACAGTGGCGATTCTAGACCCATTTCATCTCAGCCCCCTTAAAAATGATAATCATTTTAGTGCTTCAAGTTAGATCTTGCGAACTTGTCTGTTAGTGACAGAGTGCAAATAATTACAGGTTCAAAAAAACAGGTTTAATATCCTGTGTCGCTGGCTCGATGGTGCTTTTTGCCTCCAACGGCGCCTTCCAGGCAGCTAACCCTAACCTTAACCCTAAACATAACCATTGTCGCGCTTCCTGGGAGGAGACGTTGGGGGCAAAAAAACAAAAGACCGTGTCGCTGTCGCCAATACTATGCACATGTAACCCTGTCATGGAAAGTTTTTTGTTTATTTGTTTATTTATTATTTACACCTCATTATGATTTCATTTGATTCTGGTAGTCGATAAAGGGACTTTCATAGTTTTGATATGTTCAATATTTTGCATTTATGTATATGTATATATAATAATAAATACATATATCCATTATTATCCAGTGAAATTACTGATTTGGGGGGGCGGGGGTTCAGGTTTAAAATTTTTGCAAGGCACTGTATCTGTGTCACGTTCTCATTAGGGGCTGAGGCCCCCCTAAATGTCTGATCCTAGATTCGCCCCTGTTCAGTGGGAACAGTGAGGCCGTGCTTTTGATGCGCAGAGGTGTTCGATGCGGGGCTGCACTGCAGAGAGAAATAAACGCAAGTCGTCCTCCACCTGCAGCCTTGATCTGTATTTGTTTTTAATCAGGGTCAGGTGGATAATGCAGTGCTTCCAGACAGCCGCAGGTATCAAGGCCAATAGCCTGGTAAAAGTTATTCAAGGCCTTGAAAAGTTCATCAGCTGTTGTGCGGGCGGGTAGAGGAACGCAAAACAAAAAATCTTCCTGCACACTGAGTTCTTTGATAAACCGATTGACACCATCAATTGAGCACAGTGTGCGACGTTAGTGGACTCATCCTTGCAGACCACACACTACGGCAGCGGTGCAGCCTCGGACCCCGACCAGGTGAAACCTAACTTTAATTACTCAGGATCATATTTCCTACGTTTTTTGCTGGGTCCTGTCTTCTCCCTTAATGCTCTCTTCAGTTGACGTGGGACAAGGAAACGATGCATTTTAAAGCTAATGCACGCAATTACCGATCTAGAGCTGCATACAGATTTGTACAGATGTGGACCGTTATTTTTTCTTCATGTGTCGCGCCTCCCCTGTGACTCTTTGGCGCCACCTAGGGGCGCCTCCTATTGAGAACTTCTGCTGTAGACGATTCAACACCGGTATGTAACAATCTGCAGCTGCTGTTGGAGAAACAACACAGACGGTGCGTTCAATGAAACTGGTAAACTACAGTGTTGTGGTGCATTTGTAGTTATTGTAAATGTCCATTTCCCATCTGGTGGTTGTTTTTGTCATTCAACAGCAATTTACTAGTGAAATAAGTTATTGTTATACATTATTATTAAATCATTTAATTTTGACCATATGGCCTTAGCAATAAACAAGCCGTTCTTTAATGTTGCCAACTTAGTACCCTTCTTTTTTCTTTTCTTTTTTTACTTTCTTAAAAAGTACAAGTTCAAAAACGAGTACGAAGACGTTAAAAAAATAAACTTTTCTGGTCCTCCTTTTTCTATTTTTATCCATTAATTAAATACAAAACAATTTGATGCGTCACTTATTTATACATGTTTACATACACATACATGTACCGTACGTCTACCTACCTACACTCACATAAACACATGCATACACACACACACATCTACACATTTTTTTTCTTTTCCATCTATCTTCTTTGTTTCCGTCTATATCAAACCGAATAACAACCCATCCGAACTAGACTTAGTATATAAGCCCAGGAACCATACAGTCACGATACAATACTAACACCTACATATTATATATGCACATATTAATTATGGAAATCTTTGCTCTTTTTTTTTCTCGAAACAAGCTGTCCTGCAGAGCAGCCAACACCACGTCGGTATGACTGTTTGTTTTATTTGTCGGGCAGCGAAGCAGACAGTTCAGTGTCCCGCTCAAGGACGCCTGACATTTGATGGATGTGTTGACTGCTTCGGGGTCAGAGCGCTGACCTTTTGTTCATAAGACAGCCTTTGGACGCCCTGTCTCTCTCGCTGCTCGTCTCTCTTACCGCCCCGACCCCCACCCCCCGAGCGGTTACTCGTCCTGTCAGTGTTCAGCTGTGCAGCGCTTCAAAGTCTCTCTGCTTCGACTGTGTTCCCTCACGACAACGCAGCTCCTTCCAAAATCATTATTAGGCTTTAAAGCTGTTTACATCATTCAGCAAAATTAATTCTCACCTACTAGTCTGGCATGTAGTCATGTAGTTATTGTGTGCAGTTTAACTAGAATAATAAAATAAATATTCAGGGCTTTAGATTAAGTTATTAGCCATTTTGGCTGGCGATGACTGAGGCAAAATAACTTTGCGTCTGTTTGAATCAGCCGGCTGCAGAAACGATGCAGCAAATCAGAAATTTGGGCGGTTTTGTGTGCTTTTGGCTTGGAAACGTATCTTTATCTGGCAGCACTGCTTGTAGTACTTAGCCTACATTTCCCATGAACACCATGTCGTGACGTGTCACAAGACCGTTGGTTACGTGCATGACGTTTGGTATGGATTACAAGCTACGCAATGGTGTGAGGATAGGATAAAAGCTTGAGGGAGAGAACAGATCAGGGATCATAATTCGGAGGACAACTTGGTGGACCAGCTCTGACTTGATGTCTGTTGCTAGGGAAACTTAGTCTCTGTTTGTGAACCCACAGCTGTGTTGTAACTTTTATGCTGGACTCTGCTTAACTGAACTCTTCATCTCAGATTGATCCTTGTGTTCTGGTAAACTTATGTCCGATGTAAGAAGGCGTGGGAATTAATAAATTGGAGTCAGATTTGACAGGCCTTAGGACCTTATTTTAGAAGTAATTCCCTACAATATTCAGCTACAAAAAGCCTTAAAAAGAGTTGTTTCTATGGAGATGATACACCGTCTCGTCTCATTGTTGTAAACTGGCAGCTTTTCAGAACGCTGCAGACCGGTGCATTGTTTCAACTCTGACGTTTTTGACTCGTCTTGCAACAAATCTTTGGTCCAAACAGGGCTTAAGGTGCTCTATAAAGTCACGGGTTTTCATAAGACCAGAACTGCCCGGGAGTTTCTGGAACAGCTGACAACAAAACACTCGCTATGTCTTGCTCCTCTCTTTTGTTTCTCTCTCTCCTGTGAAATGAAGCTGCCTTTAAGTGTGGTTGGAAATGTCGAAAATCTATAAACAATCTGACAGAAAACTGTGAAATTTAAAGTCTACTTGTGCTTTGTTAGGGGGTTTAAGAACACAACTGGAAGTCACAGAAATGGGCTGTTTCATCGAAACCCCCCCGCAACATTGCAACATATCGCCGGATCACTTCTTTTTTGGTGTGAATGCACCGTAAATGATAGAGAAAACCGTTGCTAAACAACAGTCTTAGTGTTGTTCACATGTTCTAGTTCAGGCTCCCTGAGGCTCAGGCACTTTCTCCTTCGTTCCCTCAGTTTCTAACGACACGCTATTGATGATTTCTCTGCAGGAACTCACGCAGTTACATTCAGGCAACGTTTACACACACACACACACACACACACACACACACACACACACACACACACCCACACACACTGCTTCTTTATGGATGAGTCTGTAGCTCAATGAAGGACAGACAGATGTGTGTGAGCTATATAACCAACACCTCTGCAGGTGCTGTCACCTCTCAGGTACACATTAAGCCTCATCATCTTCATCATCACAATCACGGCTTCCATTCATGTTGTGTGGTTTTACAATGTAGGGTATGTTGATGATTTCTCTGCAGGAACTCACACAGTTACATTCAGGCAACGTTTACACATACACACACACATACACACACACACACACACACACACACACACACATCAAACATATGGCTCATGCATGTTTACATTTGGCCGACCTGAGAAAAATAAGACACAAAAGCAAAGAGCAGAGAGGCTGTGTGTGTGTGTGTGTGTGTGTGTGTGTGTGTGTGTGTGTGTGTGTGTGTGTGTGTCATAGAGCAGGGCCAAGCAGAGCAGCTTAATGACATCCTATAGCTCACAGTTAGAGATTTAACAACAACCCTGTCTGAGTCTTTCTCTCTCTCTAACTCTCTCTCTCCTGCTTTCTCTAACTCTCTCTCTCTCTTTCCCTCTCTCTCCTTCAGTAAACCCTTCCAAATTACAAGGGCAGCAGGGGATCGCCCAAAAATAGCCCTCGTTCCGTCCTCTTCCCCTTCCTCCTCTCCTCTCCAGCTTCAAGCTGATTTTACCCAACAGCCCTTTTCCATAAAGCTGCTCAGAGGGGGCGGGGACACACACCAAATACAGCATCCGTTAAAAAACCTCACATCTCCAGAGCAGTCAACCTTGCAGAAAGCGTAAAAGCTTGTTTTTGTCTCCCACTGAGCTACCGCTGCCGTTCTTTCCTCGTGGTAAAAAGTGGGTTAAGTCGTGACTTCTATGTGTAGCTTCAATGTCCTGCATTGAAGATGTTCCTTCACTAAAAGTGTGTAAGTATCATGAGGGAAATGTAGTTAAAGTATTAAACCATTGTAGAAAGTGTAAAGGATCCAACCAGTTGTGTGTTTAATGGTCTAATCATCTCAGCTGGACTTGTAGGCCGTTATACTGTTGGCTAGTTTACTTTAGAATCAAACATCAGATTTTATAAACTACATGTGTTTTGTGTACAGGAGTCTTAACATGTAAAGTAACTAGTAACTAAAGCTGTAACAGATGAATGTAGTGGAGTAAAAAGTACAATATTTCTCTCTGAAATGTAGCAGAGTAGAAGTAGAAAGTGGCATGAAAAGAGAAGTGTGTGCGCGTGTGTGTGTATGCGCGTCTGTCTGTGTGTATACGTGTGTGTGTGCGCACACGTGTGTACGCGTGCGTGTGTGTGTGTCTCTGTGTGTATACTGTACATGTGTATATGCGTCTGTGTGTGTGTGTGTGTGTGTATGCGTGTGAAGAAAAGACTCAAGTAAAGTACAAGTACCTCAACATTTGTACTTGTGTAAATCTAAACCAGAGAACATAACAGTCGCGGCTTTAAACACGTCGTCCTAGTTTGGTACAAAAGCTACTAAACTACCCCCCAACCTGCCTCATTACGAGGACCTTTGGCGCTCTTATAATTCCTCATCTTACTTGCTCTCTCAAACGTAAAGATGAGTCGTAATGGCTGCTTGAACAGACAAATGACCTATGGAAACGTTTTTCGTTGTTTTAATGCAGGATGTCTTACCCTGAGATAGAAAGATCTGTTAAAAAAAAGCTGTAAATGTCTTTTATGCTCATAAACAAACTGTATTTACGTGTGTGTGTGTGTGTGTGTGTGTGTGTGTGTGTGCGTGCGCGCTCCAGCTGGTTCTGACTCTCAGCCGCCAGTTTATGATCCAATGAGAGAGAAAATACAATAAAGATTATAGAGAGTTAAAGCGGAAGATGCAGGGTTGCAATGAAGGGATGAAAGATACTGACTGAAGGATTCAGAATCAGAGGAGAGAAACTCTGGATCTGGGTCAGAAGGGGATAAAAAAAACGAACAGTGGAAGTGAAAAGGCTGAGTTCAGTTGTGTCGGCTGTTTTAATGCTTGCAACGCAGACATTTCATTCAGAAATGCTTAATAACAGAGTAGAGGGAGGCTGTGACTGTATGTATTGTATAGTGCTGTATACTATAAATTGCAGTTTGTTTACTTTTGTCTGCCTCTTTACATGTGTTTCATCCTCCGGTTCCAAAATTACAAGATGGCAGTGCCTGTGTCTGTGGATGTATCTAACAGCCTGTAATGTTTTTTGTTTTTTTTTGCCCAGTTGACTGAAAACAAATTTCTACTTTCATTTGCATAACGTCTCCATGCCGCCCTGGATGTCTGTGAATGTTTGTGTCTGACGCGTCTGTATCTGCAGCATTTCTTCTGGTTCCATTTCTCATGATCACAAACTAATGATGTCCTCGTCTTGAGAGAACAAACTCCGTTTAGAGGAGCTTCTGAATTCATGAAAACGTGTTAGAAACTAACATCTTGTCTGGATTCAATGCAAACTTTTCACGTTGAAACCAATAAATAATGACTGTAATCACAAGCAGACCAAAACAATAATAATAATGACGCGAGTGGAAACAGAATTACATGTCCTTTCATTAGGTGTCATTAATAACGTTCCTCTAAATGCAAAATAGAAGTATTATTACATTATTGTCTCTTAACTTTCTCAAATAATTAAGTATAGATGATGAAGTTATTTAATACAGTGTGATACGTGTCTGACTAATGAGCCATGCCGAGAGTTAATTATCTCATTCTTTACACCAAACCTCCCTTACGGGGATCAGTAAAATATGCCATTGTTGTTATTTTTTAATTGGATTACATTCCCGGTGTTGACACGGCGACTCCTCATTATCTCCCCTCTCACTTCCTGTCATAACACTTAAACCGTTGTGTTGTCTTCCATTCGACCATGCATCGTCGTCCCGGTCAAAACTGAAAATACATTTTTGGGCATTTCTGCCTTTATTCGATAGAAAAGCTGAGCTGTTAAAGGGAAGAGAGAGGGGGGGGAAGACATGCAGGAAAACCGTCACAGGTCGGACTCGAACCCTGGACCTTCTGCGTCGAGGAATAAACCTCTGCATATGTGCGCCCGCTCTACCAACTGAGATCACTGGCCACGTTTTTTATTTTTTTTTTTTAAATGTTTTGTGGCACTTTTTTTTACATTTGAGGCTTCTTGTCACTACCATGTATAAACACCACAAACACAACATCATTACTAGATTTACGCTTATTTTTGGAATTCCTGGTCAATAAACCTAATTTATAGGAAATTATACCTAATTCTTGAGTTAAAAAGCAGAAATGATGAGTTATTTAGAATAATATTAAAGGAAGGATAATCACAGAATGGCATATGTCAACGTTCAGTCAGGATACTGTTTTTGAAAAAAAAAAAAATCAAATGCTAAATTCTTTTTAAGAAAACACCCACAATTCAATGAAAGTACAGATTTTTGTATAGTTTCAATCCCTTTGTGAACGTTTTCCATTTGCACATCAGATCAGTTTCTCTGCACTTCATATTAATAACCAAGGGCGTAGGTTTGTTGGTGGGGGGGGAACGACACACACATTATTACAAGGGGGGTCTGGGTGTCATCCCCCAGAAAAGTTGAAGCGTCAAACACTTCATTTCCTGCATTCTGGTGTTTCTGAATGCAAAACGTTTCTATATATGCTTCCAATATAGCACAAGTAGACTTTGGGTCCTATCTTACACCCGGCGCAGCGCAAAGCCTGACGCAAGTGTCCTTGCTAGTTTAAGACCAACGCAGTTGTCAGTTTCCCAGACAGCGCCCACGTCGTTTAAATTGCAAATGCACCTGCGCCCATCTGTGGGCCATGGGCGTGCTGGTCTTACAGGGAGGTCTGTTCAGGTGCATTCTGGGTGTATTGCTATTTTGAGGCAGCGGGAAGTGACCATTGACCAACAAAAACCTGGTCTAAAGTCAATAACGCAGCATTTCATTGTTATTTTAACAGCAAATTAGTAAAATGTGCCTAGGCTCGTGCACAGCGCGCACACACTATGCTTGTTACACACACAGGGACGCACAGCAGCACAAACACATGCAGAAGATTACAAATAAAAATATTACGGTGCAAATCCTCCATCATAATAGCAATGCTCCAAGGTCCAAACGCGCTTGTCTTTTAAAGGGAATGGGAGATGATCTCTGATTGGTTTATTGCATGTTACGCCCAAAACACACATATACACATATATGTGGAAAGCAACAGGCTGATGCTTTTGGCACAATATTATCCATCTGTCTGCTGCCCGCCGGAGATATCCATCAGTGTCCGGGACCAAACAACTTGCAAATGAATCACCGGCCAAAGGCGAGACGTAGCAGTGACTGTCCTAACTGCAGGAAAGTGTTGAAACACTAAAGCAGTCGCTTGTGACTTTTGTGATGCCTTTGTTCACATAAAATGTGGAAATATTGCATCTAAAATCTACGAACAGGCCGTAAAGACTAATTCTGTCATTCCGTTAGTTTGTAACAGATGAATGAATGAAATGTGTAACGCAAACGTCACTGATTGTCCCGAGGAGTTTGAGTCAATGCATTGTTCTGGTGACAGTTTGGTTGATGCAAGGAATGACTGTGAGGCTGTTTTCAGTCAGAAAGGGCTTCATTTTATTCATATTAATGCAAGGAATTTGTTGCCTAAGCTTGAGGAGCTCAGTCAACTTGCAAGTACCTCTAAGGCTGCTGTGATTGCGGTGTCGGAAACCTAGCATGATGGATCAATACAGGCTGCTGAAGTTGAGCTTACGGGTTACTCTATCTACTTGCACGATCGGAGCAGAAACGGAGGAGGAGTGTGCCTATTTATGAGGAATGATTTGACATATAACTATTGGGCCGATCTCCAGGTGGAGGGTTTGGAGACTGCATGGATTGAACTGCTGCTTCCTAAAACTAAGCCCATTATCATTTGTGTATGTTACAGACCCCCTAAGCAAACAGATTTTAATGAGCTCTTTGAAATGGTTTGTTGTAAGAGTAGCATATGTATGGAGAACGAATGTATTATTATGAGTGATTTTAATACAAATGTACTGCAGGCTCGTAATAGTAGTTTGAAAGAATCTCTTTCAACTTTTTGTAAGGTGTCTGGCCTACAACAGTTAATCACTGATTTGAGTGATCATAACGTCACTTTTTGCACACGCAAAGTTTCTAAATCACTATTGAGGACTAGGAATCCTAATCATAGATCAATTAGGTACAGATGCACAAAACATTACACAGCTGAGGAATTTAAAGAAAGGCTTGGTCAGATGTTTTAGGAAGCAATGATACTGATGGGGCTTGGAATTTGTTTAAACAGCACTTTGTAGCTGTTCTTGATAAGGTTGCACCAATGAAGGATACCAGAATTAAACAGAGAAGTGCAATTTGGATGACTTCTGACATTCTGCATCTCATTAGACAATGTGATAAATGGTTCAGAAAGTTTAAGAGGTCAACTTTGTCTTGTGATTATGATAAATATATATATATATATATATATATATATATATATATATATATATATATATATATATATATTCGTAATCAGGCTAGTTACAAGGTACAGAAAACAAAGTCTGAATTTTATGCTGATGCTATAACTGCGAACTCACATCGGCCCAAAAAGCTATGGAAGGTTCTCACTGATATGGGCGCTAAGGGAAAATCAAAATGGAAGTCTGGTAATATTGGATTAGTCATTGAGGATAAGATGTTTTTTGAAAAAAAGCAAGTTGCTTGCGTTTTTAATACCTTTTTCACAACAGTTGCTGCCAGTCTGGTTGATAAGTTGCAGAGTGTGCCAGGTAGATATGGCCCATCATTTGTAAACTCCTTTTATAAAAACAAGCATGTTACTCCTGATGCTTTTGATATTGGCCCCGTCTCAGAGGAGACGGTGAGAATGTGTCTATCGACATTGTTAATTAACAAAGCCACTGGACAGGACTTGATTCCGTCCAGATTTTTGAGCGATAGTGCCAATGTAATTTCTAGGGTACTCACCCATATAATACATTTATCGTTAAGTCAGGGTATCTTTCCAAGTGACATAAAATGGCCAGGGTAGTCCCCCTTTTTAAGAAAAATAACAGATCAGATGTTGGTAATTATAGGCCTGTATCAATTCTGACAGCCATATCAAAGGTGTTTGAGCATCTTGTGTATGAGCAGGTGGAAGAGTAGACAACATCTACTGTATGAACTTAAGTCTGGATTTAGAGCAGCATATTCTACTGAAACCTGTCTTATTCATTTATTTGATTATATTTGACAAAACTTTGGATGAAGGAAAGTATGTGGGCATGATTCTTCTTGATTTGCAAAACGCTTTTGATACTGTAAACCATGCAATACTACTATCAAAGCTACGAAGTATAGGCTTCAGAACTACTGCTGTGAAATGGTTCACCTCTTACCAAACTGGATGGACTCAAGTTTGTGATGTTGAGGGGGCCATATCAGATTCTCAGGATATTACTTGTGGGGTGCCCCACGGTTCAATCCTTGGCCCCCTTTTATTTTTTGTTTATATTAATGACATGCCAGCTGCGGTGAAATGTAAGATGCTTTTATATGCTGATGGCTTTGCATTACTGGTTTCTGGGGATGATATCAACGAGATTGACTCCAGGTAATGAATTAAATAGTGTTAGCCAGTGGCTTATAGACAACAGGTTTTCAATAGATCTGGGAAAAACTAAGTCCATTTTATTTGGAACAAAAAGAAAGTTGTCTAGAACAAATGCACTTAAGGTTGAATGTAATGGCACTGAAATAGTGTCTCAGAAATGTGTTACATACCTGTGGTTAACATTAGAGCAGTCATTAACCTGTAAATCTATTGCTGACAAAATATTATCCAAATGTGCCGGTTAACTGAAATTTCTGTATCGCAGGACAAGGCAGGCATCTAGATTATTCTATCAAGAAATTACTGGTTGTATCACTGATTCAATGTAATTTCGATTATGCATGTTCTGCTTGGTACTGTGGATTATCAGTTAAACTTTAAAACAGACTGCAAGTGATGCAAAATAATGTTATCTGGTACCTGTTAAATGCACCTCCCCCCCCCGGACTCATATTGGTAGAGATGCTTTTAAAAGGGTAGGACTGCTGCCGGTACGTGTTAGAGTGGAGCAGTTCAAGTTGAATTCTTATTCTCCCATATTGTTCAACACTTTCTGCATGTGTTTTTCATACAGAGAGTGTAGCTCAAAGGGGGTCAGCCCTATGTTCCCACATTTCTAAGATTTTTCTTAAAATTAGGCCCTATGTTCCCACATTTCTAAGATTTTTCTTAAAATTAGGCCCTATGTTAGGGTTAGGATTACATTCCATCTGTAGTCCATTGCTACTGCATAATAGGTTGGATGTAATTGGCTACCAAATTGGGAGAAAGGGGGATAAAATCTGATACAAATTTCTGAAAAACGAAATGTGGGAACTGTGGGAGCATATGCCCTAATTTTGAAAAGAATCTTAGAAATGTGGGAACACAGGCACGCTCCCGTTCAAAGTGACAAAACACACAACGTGACGCAGATTTTAACAAGTGCAGACACTTGTGTGAAAAGCAGCTGTGCCTCTGCAAAATAGCCTCAGGAAGGAACTTGTTTTGGTGGAACATGTGGACGTTCAAAAGTAGTTTTAGTCGTGTAACAGAAAACTCAGATTGGACAGATAGTCTAGCTAGCTGTCTGGATTTACCCTGCAGAGGTCTTCAGGCTAGTAAATGTTTCTGGTTCACGTCCTGTATTTGGGTCGGATCGCGTTCTCACCTGACGTGAACCAAACTCTAGTTCGCTCGGAAGAGAACAGAGACCCCCGTTTTCAAGAGGACCAGAGTTAGTTTGTTTGATCCACACCAGAGACACACAGACACACACACGCACATAGTGTCTCTCTCACCAGACACACACACACACACACACACACACACACACACACACACACACACACACACACACACACACACACACACAGAGACACACACACACCAGAGTTGGGATGAGCTTTCACACCGCCCCGAACCAACCGGGTTAGGGTTATCAGACCAAACCGCTCCAGGGTTCAGTTTAAACTGATCAAATGAGGCAGATGTGAAAGCAACCTGAAGTACATTTAGAACAGATGTGCGTAGTATAAGTTAGTATAGTGTAAGTTAACTATGGACAATCGTGCGATTAAATAATCGTGATTAAATATTTAATCTAATCTAAAAATAAAATGCCACCAGGAGTTTTTCTGCAGCTCTAAATGTAACCTCGACACGCAGGAGGAAAATGCCAGCCTGCTGACACGCATTTGCCTTTTAGAAAAACAAAAGGTAACGAAACGTATTTACGGTCTGAACTGACACCGAGATAAGCACAGGGACTATCTGTCTATTGTTGCTGTGACATCTACTGCATAAACCAAACGCAAAACCCCCGCTGGGACCAGTATAGAAACACTGACAGGCGGCTGAGTCAGAGTTCAACACCTGCCGCTATTCCCTATTCTCAGACAGACTTGGACAGATAACGAGAGGATGAAAAATAAACAGACAGAGAGAGGGGTGGAGGTGTGGGTTCAAAAATAAGTTTAATGACAACGTGCTGTCCAGAAAAAAACGAAGATAAAAAAACCAAGAACAATGAAGTAAAATACAAAAAACAGAGGTATCATAAAACACCTGAGAAAATAAATATACAACATATATGTATACATACATACAGTATATATACATACATACACATATAGACTTGCACACATACATGTACATGTGTGTCCAATGACACACAACAACATACTTTCCACTATATTTTTGATATATTTTGAATTATCTGTGTTTTTCTTCTTCGCATAGGCTAAATAAAAGTATTTCCACCGTAAAGTGGTGCACAAAAGTGTATCCGAATGCAGGAAATGAAGTCTTTGAAGCTGAAAATAACCCTTTGCTTTGGGAAAACATCAACAAACTTCGAGCTAGCGAACTACACGCTAAAAATGACAAAATGTGAAGACAATTTGGATTTCAACAAGGCAGACCTGCTTGGTTCTTTCAGGGAATTATTGTAAAGATTTACAAAGAATAAGTTTAGGACATTTCCTCTCTAACTGGGACATTTTGGGAGTGATTGCCTGGATTAAAACGGGATCACAAAATAATTTGTCTCTCCCCGTTCACTACCGTTCATATTTTGTCCTAATTAAGGTCCCATGATGTCCACCGGAAGGGGCGGGACTTCGCCTCTCTATAACATTGTAGACATGACAGAAAATATGGAAAAGCATAATATGTCCACTTGAAAATACAGTCTTCGCTTTGAGAAACCCAAAACGCTGCAGTACAAGTAGATGTCTCTAACACCTGACCCTCTCCGCCTCGTCCTCCCCCACAGCTGATTGGCTCAATCATCGGTCGCCAGGGCACCAAGATAAACGAGATCCGGCAGGTGTCGGGGGCTCAGATCAAGATCGGCAGTCAGATCGACAGCACCAGTGACCGCCACGTCACCATCACTGGCACACCGATCGCCATCAACCTGGCGCAGTACCTGATCACTTCATGGTAAGCTTCAAAAAACAGGGACAGGGAAGTATCTAGAAAGCACTTCTTGTTGGAGTTAGTTTTCCATTTTAAAGGGTAACTCTGGGTTCTTTCAACCTGGACCCTATTTTCCTATGTTGCATCTAAGTGACTGATGGGAACAACAATCTTTGACATTGGTCCAGTATTAAGCAAGACCGCTGCAGTCGGCAGTGGAGAAACAAGCTCCAATGTAACAGGACAATCGGCTTCAGTCAGCATCCACTAAAAGTTCTGTTGTTGCCGCTGACAGACTCAGATTATTATTTTAAGTGTCTGACAACATTATGGAAAGGATCCCTTTTTAGAGATAGACCTTTTTGTTAAAGAATAAGATCCTTTTTTTAAACATCCGCGAAATGGCGTTCGCTAAAGCCACCAGATTCCATGTAAATAAACAGTAATTTTATCATTGTAAAACACACTTAATTCAAAGTCGACAGAAACTAAATAAAACTATCAAAAGCCGTCTTGGTTCATCTTTCCACTGTTCCAACAATCACCACTCTTGTTTGGTTGAAATAAACCCTTAATTCACCCATTTACATGTGGAAATATGCTGGCTCTATACACGCTAAAAGTCCTGATTATTTACATGGAGTCTGGTGGGTTTGGTGATGGGGATTTCGGGGCAGTTTCATGTTAAACTAAAAGGATCTTACTCTTTAACTTAAAGGTCTATCTCTGTAGGGATCCTTTCCATAATGTTGTCAGACACTTAGAATAATAATCTGAGTCTGTCAGCGGCAGAACTGTTAGTGGATGTAAACTGACGCTGAACATCTGTCCTGTAGGGTTACATTACAGCTTGTTTCACGGCTGCTGGTTACAGCGTTCTCGCCCAATACTGGACCAGTTTCAAAGATTGTTGTTCCCATCAGTCACTTAAACACAAAAACATGGGAATATAGGGTCCAGTTTGAAAAAAAAAACAAAGTTCCCCTTCAAACCAGGCTGAGATTTCTCTCTCATTAACTTTACTCGCTTCTCCAGGAACGGAGGGTCTTACTCCTCTGCCTCCTCGGTAGGTGTTTGCTTTTAACTTGAACTTCTTTTAATGAACACCCAGAAGAGAGGATTGGGATTACAGATGAGAAGAACTCTGTCAAGCTTTTCCTCCTCCACCCAAATCATTATGTTCAATCATTTTATGCACTGAGAAAAAACTGAGAAAGCTGGACTAATTCAAAGCCACAAACTTTTAAGAGTGTGATACTGCACTCAATTCTTTGAGGAGCACTGTTGAATTATCAAATAAGTCAGAGAACCAAATTATCTTATGTTGTGTTTCCACTGTCTGCTCGACTCAGCTCACTTTTTTGCTACCAGTACTTTTCTCTTTTTGTTTTCAACTGCGTATAGATAGTACCCCATCAGGGCCCTTAAGACTCGAAAAAGTGACACGGCAATTCTCCGCAGGGTTGTTCGGCCGGCGGTGGGAGTGTCACTGAAACAGCCCATTTGTGTAGCGTCATATTGTGTTCTTTAAACCCCCAGTATAGCACAAGTAGACTTTGGGCCCTATCTTGCACCCAGCACAGCGCAAAGCCCGACGCAAGTGTCTTTGCTAGTTTAAAATGAACGCAGTTGTCAGTTTCCCGTCCAGCGCCCACGTCGTTTAAATAGCAAATGCACCTGTGTCCATTTGTGGCCCATGGGCGTGCTGGTCTTACAGGGAGGTGTGTTCAGGTGCATTCTGGGCGTATTGCTATCTTGAGGCAGCGGGAACTGATCGCGCCATTGACCAACAAAAACCTGCTCTAAAGTCAATAACGCAGCATTTCATTGTTATTTTAACAGAGCATTAGTAAAATGCTCCTAGGCTCGTGCACAGTGTGCACACACTATAATTGTTACACACACAGGGACGCACAGCAGCACACACACATGCAGAAGATTACAAATAAAAATATTACATTCCAAATCCTCCATTCCATCATAATAGCAGTGCTCCAAGGTCCAAACACGCCTGGCTTTTAAAGGGAATGGGAGATGATCTCTGATTGGTTTATTGCATGTTACGCCCAAAACACACCTATGATTAATGAAGATACTAAGTACAACCCTTTTGAACCATGCACCCGGCGCACGGACCCTTTTTTCCACCGTCAAACTATCAAAAGTGGATTTGGACACGCCCTAAACGCACCTGCGCCAGGCGCTGCACACCGTGCGCTTAGATCGTTAAAATAGGGCCTTGAGTCTACGTGTCCATTGTCAGCGTCATTTCCATGCTTACCATTTCATTTCTATGGGAGCAGCCGTGCAATTCTTTTTTTTTTTTTTTTTTGCGTCGCAGGGACTTTGGAGAAGCTAGACGTCGAGTCGCTCGCTCCTCATTTGCATAAAGTTGAATCCAGCCAACTTTATGCAAATGAGGAGCGGCCGGTTCGGCACGACGCCGCTCAAAAGCTGACAAAAATCTTTTGAACTGACCGTTGTTGCTGTGAAATAAAGACAGATTCAGCAGCTGCACGACCAGTTTCTCGCTTAAAATGTTCAGTGACCCGAACTTTTAGTGGGCGCAAATTGACGGTGCACAATTGCCCTATTAACTTACATTGTACACTTACATCTTGCTTAATACTGGACCAATGTCAAAGATTGGTGTTCCCATCAGTCACTTAGACACAGAGACATGGGAACATAGGTTCTAAAAAACAAAGTCACCCAATATGTACAGTCGAATGCCTCTTAAAACAACGGCAGCAAAGAAAATGTAACTTTTTATTTTATTTTGGGTTAAGTGGAGCAACAATACAGCACAGGTGCACTCTTCATATGGTACATCTGGAGGATGTATCGCATGAGACGCAGCCATCTAATCAGGCTCTCGATGTGAGAGACACGAGACAGACTGCCAGGCAAGTTCACACCCCTATGAATATGCAAATTCATGATTGGACTCGGGATGGAATTGATATTTCACTCGCAGCTCTTTCTGCCGCCGACAGCAGGGAGAATAGGCTGGGCACACAGAGACACACACACAGATACACACACACGGATGGTCGGATGGGTCAGCCTCATTCACTCTGAAATGTCAGGTCAGGGAGGGTGAGAGACTGACGCTGAAGTATCAATGACAAATCCACTCTTTTCCATTAGATTTTTTTTTTTTCTCTTCAGTCAGTCAACAGACAGATACGACTTCCTCGAAGGTTATTCCGTTTCTTCTCTCTCCGTCTGACCACAGAACAGCAGATTAATACTAGAAACTGAATAAACCGTGCGTGAGAATATCTTCCCTTGGTTTGTGTTGTCGTCACTATTCATCAGTGGTAGAAAGGAACAGTTTTAAAGTACTTGACATGAGTATTTTATTGGCCATGTAAACAGCTCAGTCAGCTTAATATTGTCTTTTTTCGGGACTAAAGCCCCTAAAGACTAACGTTGTCAGACACTTAATAGTCTATATCAACGACGTTGCATTTCCTGGATTGTTCAAGTGCCGCTGGAAATTCTGCCAGATGTCTTTCATTTCAGCCAGATGTCAGTTACTTTCCGTTTTCTTTGTGTTGGCGTTCTAACCTCTGGTGGATTTGTGAGGACTGGTTAACTGCTCCTCAGATCTCTGCAGGGTAAATCCAGACAGCTAGCTAGACTATCTGTCCAATCAGTTTTCTGTTGCACGACTAAAACTACTTTTGAACGTACACAGGTTCCACCAAAACAAGTTCCTTCCCGATACTATTTTGCAGAGGCACAGTGGCTCCGTCCGGCGCTCAGCACCGCCCACAATGATGTGATTGGTTTAAAGAAATGTCAATAAACCAGAGCACGTTTTTCTCCCATCCAGGAATGCTGTGTGGACTCCACAGCGCTGTGGAGGAAGATCTGGCAATGCAAGACTAAACACTACAAAACTAAACTCCTGCACACTGGCTGCGTGGTGTGAGTGTGTCAGCTGCGTGGCGTGTCCGTTTTTATTTGGGCTCCCATGGTAACAGGTTACAGCTTGCACACTGCCTGCATGTACGTACGTCTCAGAAAACGCGTGCATGCTAGAAATAGAACCGACACCTATTTTTCACACGACACGCAAGCGTGTTGGAAGCAACATAGAATACTAAAAGATGTTTATATAATTTTGACACAAATACATATTAATAAATGACATGTTGTTTGAAATTCTCTAGGTTTTGACATAAATGCAGATATAAATGTAATTGAAGAAAATAATAAATAATTATCGATTTTCAAGTACTGCACCTGTCAATACAGAACGAAATATTCTGTAGCCTATTTTGCCGTCAATACTGCCAACGTCGTCTTTGCTGTAATCAGATCAGTATATGTTTATGTTTATGGGAAACATCCATGTGTACAGACAAGTCTAGCAGCAGCAGCGCCGTGGCAGACACCTTTCTGGTGTGCAAAGACAGAAAAATCTACGCAGCCGCCACGCAACATAAAACGCCACGCTCACGCCACGCAGCCAGTGTGCAGGAGGCTTTAGAATAATAATCTGTGCCTGTCGGTGGCAAAACAAGCATTGTGAACATGTATAGAAGCTGCACAATTGCCCATTAATGTTACATTGCAACTTGCCGACTGCAGCGATCTTGTTTAATACTGGACCAATGTCAAAGATTGTTGTTCCCATCACTCACTTAGACACAAAAACATAGGAAAATAGGGTCTAGGTTGTAAATAAACGAAGTTGACCATTTACCTTTCCTGTCCAATGCTGTCTGGCTTGATGAAGAGCTGTACCAGTTCTTTTTTGTTTCATCCTTCCCCTCTCGATCACCAGTCTCACTGTCTTTAAAGCAGGGGACACAGTAAATATCAGTGTCGTCTGTTGAGGGTGATGCACATTCATGTGTGTTACAGAAGGAGTTTCAAGCAATAGCCACAAAATGTTGTTCCCTTTTGTGCACCTGAAAGTAAGATGTGATCTACATCTGGGTATCTTATCTGGAGATGGAAATCCACAGACCACATCTGGCTCACTTTCATATCTCTGCCAGGCGTACATGACATCTGTAAAGGTTAGCCCAAAACAAGAGCTGAAAAGGTCACCAAACACTCATTTAAACAAGTCAGACAACAAGCTGAAGAGGACTTCGTCCCCTGGAAAGAATAAATAAGCAGCTTTGCTTCCTTCTGCTTAGCCAATATGCAAAATGGGGACCAATCAGAACGGAGGAGCAAGAATCGGAGCCACGGTGCCTCTGCTAAATAGTCTCAGGAAGGAACTTGTTTTGGTGGAACATGTGTACGTTCAAAAGTAGTTTTAGTCGTGCAACAGAAAACTCAGATTGGACAGATAGTCTAGCTAGCTGTCTGGATTTACCCTGCAGAGATCCAGATAATGCATCCAGATAACAGGTCGCATGTTGATGTCCATCCGACATGAATTGAAGATTGATTGACTTTGTAGCTGTTGCAGAATATTCAAATAAGTGAGATATTTTAGAGTTAAAGCTCCACTCCCTATTTCAAACTTTCCCATGTTTGAGTTTTATTGGTCTCTATAAAAGCTGTTTTGTCAGACTCTAAGTTAAATGGGTATCTACTACACTTTTGTTTGTAGCATTTAAGGTTGAGGTTTTGATAGCGCACCTCTGATTAAAGCTTTATTCATGGTTCTGTGTTTAATCTACGTACGTACTGTAGGTAACCGTAGATACGGACCCTACGACGTAGACTGACATGCACCTCCCCAGAAATGTAACTTTATGTCGCGCCGACGCAGATTGCAACAACTGTGACAATTTCGCTTGGCCCCCCCCCCCGACTCATTTCCTGTTTCTCCTTCTCCATAAACAACATGAAATCACAGTCAGGGCTGTAGTCAAGTCCACCTTTCTCCCCCTACAGCCCTGATTATAGAAACACAGAGTTCGAGGCAGAGCCCCGTCATTCCTATAAGAGTTGCTCAGTCGGCCCATGAAGCCAAAAAATAACCAGATCTTGTGCTCTGTCCATAGTGCACACACCTCCACTAGACGAGCCAGTGGTGCACACCCCATCCAAAATTATAGGACATGCCATCCCATCTCTAGCCTCTGTCTACACCACGCGGACCAGCCATAAAGCGCAAAAAGTGCTAGATGACCCCTCCCACCCTGCCAGGTCCCTCTTCCAACTACAGCCCTGCCACTATTAGGCTCCTTAATGCTCAGGCACCTTGCAGAGTAAACCTGTACTAAATGCATCTTATTCAAATGCACTTTATAGACTGCCCCAGACACTTTATGGGAAGTTGCAGTAGCACAAGGTCTTTACAGCTTTTTACTGGTTTGAATGATTGTATGTGATTGTCTTTTATGTACTGTTTATTACTGTGGATGTATTGCCTTTTTTAACCTGATTTGCACCAAGACAAATTCCAATCAACTGTGTTGACATGGCAATAAAGTATTGAACTTCATGTTTAGAGCTCCGCTAACTTGAATGGGGATTAAAAGATTTAATCACGCGGCTCTTTTAGACTTTCCAAACGTTATCGGACCAATGTTTCCACTGATTTACAGACGTCTCTTTCTCCATGGTAGTCTCTGGGGAAAAGTCTTTTTGGGCCGGAGGGCATCACGTGACGTTACAATTCCACCATTAGGCCGCTACGTTCAATTTTCTTCAAACCTCCCGGCCTGCACACTACGTACCAGCTCTGCTATTCTCTTGAAGAGATACGCTAGCGGCTAGAACGATGCAGAAACACCAGCGCACTACTATAAATCTTTACAACAGCTTGTGTCTTGCACCCGACACAAGTGTCTTAGCTACTTTAAGACCGACGCAGTTGTCAATTTCCCGTCCAGCGCAAATGCACCTGCGCCCATCTGTGGTCCATGGGCGTGCTGGTCTTACAGGGAGGTGAGTTCAGGTGCATTCTGGGGGTATTGCTATCTTGAGGCAGCGGGAAGTGATCATACCATTGACCAACAAAAACCTGGTCTAAAGTCAATAACGCAGCATTTCATTGTTATTTCAACAGAGCATTAGTAAACTGCTCCTAGGCTCGTGCACAGCGCACACACACTATGCTTGTTACACACACAGGGACGCACAGCAGCACACACACATGCAAAAGATTGCTATTAAAAATATTAGGGTGCAAATCCTCCATCATAATATCAATGCTCCAAGGTCCAAACACGCCTGGCTTTTAAAGGGAATGGGAGATGATCTCTGATTGGTTTATCGCATGTTACACCCAAAACACACCTATGATTAATGAAGACACTAAGTACAACTCTTTTGAACCATGCACCCGTCGCACGGACCCTTTTTTCCGCCGTTTAACTAGCAAAAGTGGATTTGGACACGCCCTAAACACACCTGCACCAGAAGCTTCACGCCGTGCGCTTAGATCCTTGAAATAGGGCCCTTATACTCAAGATTCTATACTTTATTGCCATGAAAAAGTTTCTAGGAATTTGCTGCAGTGTGCTCATTACAAAAAAATAACACAAAGCATTCATAGCAGGATACGAGCAAGAGAAAGTTGACCTGGAGTGGGACTTTAGCTCTCTGAAAGAGTAGCTCAGTTTTTGTGTTTTCCTTTTCTGCTTCTGTTTCCTGTTTTTGAATCATCTGTGACAAAGCTTCCATCCTAATGCATATCTACACTGGTTGTGTTCCCTCCTCCCCTAAGCCCCCTCCCAAGCCATCACCCCAACTTATACAGCACACCCCCCATCCGTACAGCGAACTCCCCTACAATAATCTGTTGCAACCTCCAGCAAAACACACCTGTCTTATTATGATTTTAGTTCTGTCAAACTTCCTTGTTTTTCCTTTCATTTGTTTTACTCTCCAAAATATCCTGTTTGCTTTTGGTTTTGTTTAGGTTTAACATGTTTTTTATTTAACCCTCTAACCCTTCTCCATCCAAAACTCCCTCTCCGTTACCCCTCTCCTCCCTCCACCCTCCGTCTCTTCCCTCCACCTCCCTCCCTCCCCTCCCTCCGTCCAGTTTAGAGACCGCCAAATCCACTGCCCAGTCCTCCTCCATGCCGTCTCCCGTTGACCTGACCATGAGCTTCACCCAGCCCGCCCCCCCCGCCTCCTCCTCCTCCTCCCCCCTGGCAGCGATGGGCGCCACTCTGCCCCACGCTCAAATGCTGGGCGCTCCCTACGCCCTCCCCCTCTCCAGCCTCCTGGGAATGAAGTCATTCCCTTACCTGGCACTCTCCACCCCTCCTGCCTCAGCGGCGGCGGCAGCAGGTATCGGAGCGCCCATGTTGCAGGGCTCGATGCAGACGGCGGCGGGCGTTCCCGTTCAGGCTCACGCGGCGGCGGCGGCGGCCCTGGCGTCCTACACTGCCAAGATCTCATCCTCGGCCAACGGGATGAAGAAGCCGGAGAGACAGAAGTTTGCGCCGTACTAACGGCGGCGAGGGAATGAGTTTGCATCGCTGAGGTAGCTTCTGGGAACCAGGCTGGTTTCTTTTTTTTTTTTTTTTTAGATGGAAGGGCACTTTTTATTTTCATTCTTTTAACACTCTCTCACTTCTCTTTCTTCCTCTGCCTCTCCATCTCTTATTCCGTTCTTCTTGCTCAAAAAATGTCAAAGAGGGATCATTGTAGTCTGTGTGATTTCACATGTGAAAAGTGCAGCAACAAATAAGGTTTTTCCATGGTTAAGTCGCACTGAACTTGCCATAATTGGACCAAAAAGGTGCCAGTACACTAATTCAGCAGTTCCGTGACATGACCATTGCATGTGTCTTGGATATATTTATATTCATGCATATATCCTGTAGGGGAGACCTAGTCTGGCTATCAATCTTTTAAGATTGAACATTAGTCTGGGGAGACGGCTCTGTATTTTCTACTGCACAAGAGGCGTGATCAACGGGCATAGTTCAAATTACTCTATACGCAATTGGGTGATGGATTAGGCTTTTACCAAAGCCGGTTGTTAGTAAGGCAAACACATCCTTCTTTTGTAGGAATTGTTCCAGTTTCTGTTCCATTTTCAGAGAAAACTTGCCTTTGAAATCTTTAAAAACAGCAGTGACAGCGGCATCAACGGGTTGCTGCGCTGCGGTGGCCATGTTGAATTTAAACAAAAATCTGCTTGGTCGCTTCTCTATCGTCATCGTGTTAAACCCGCCAATAGTGCGCCAGGTGGATAAGCCAGTTTGTGATTGGGCCCCGCAGATTTGTAACAGAAGGATAGAAAAATGTACAGGCTTCCAGCCTGAGCTGCAGGGAGATATCTAACTGCCAGTAGATCTGGCTTTTTCCCAGTCTAAGGGAGACCGTGAATAGTTGACAATTCAAGCTAAGGAGCCTGATTCATCACAGTGTCTACAAATGCTGTTATGAAACAAAGGATCATTCCATTCGGACTGAAAGGTCGGGCTAAAATGTCAAGAACGAGTTTGTATGATATTGTACAAAATGACGGCGAGCGCCGGCCGCGTCACAGTTAAGTTTAGCGTACTTTACAGTTAAATTTAGCTGAGAAAAGGTGACTGTGAGCCGGGTACAGAGCACCGTGAGCTGACGGTCCTTTCAGCGACTGTAACAGTTGAGTTAAGCCGACAAAAAGTGAGCGTCCTGCGGCGACGACGTAGTTTAGGCACCAAAACGATTAGTTAAGATTAGGAAAAGATCATGGTTTGGGTTAAAATAGCGGTCCCCTTAAGACGTACTCCAGGGACATGAACACCTGTTTCCTGGTGAAAGTCTTGTGTTTTCTCCTTAACTTCTTCAGGACATGAACTCTGCTCCCCGGCTTGAAAGCCCTGTGATTTAGGAACCAAACATCCCGACCTCCTCCCTACGAGGATCTTCACGCTCTTATACAGCAGCAGTCAATGTGCTGCTGACAGTAATACATACTAGAATACATACCGATTACAGAGCTTTACTTTGTGAGCGATATATATGATTGCTTCATGAGAACAACGTGCACAGTGCGGCTAAAGACATCCGACTCAAGCCAATGGAAAAACCTCAAGTAAGAGCAGAGTTTCAGATGTTGCTAAATCCAAAACTACTTAAAAAAGAAGCAACATTTCTTCTTTTGTAAACTCATACAAACAGCCATAATAACTCAGAAGCTGCTGCCTCACTCTGACTGAAGTGCGTGACAGCCAGACACTAGGCTGCAGGGGCTCATGGGTAATAAGAAATGCAATGAGAGAGGGTGTCAAATTTCCACGCTGTTATTTGTCAAAGCTCCGCATGGGGAAAAAATAAATTGAAGAACAAAATAGGAAGATAAAGGAATAATACCCTGTGTCTTGTTTTCTTGACCTTTTCTACGGGTCACGAATCACATCTCCTTTGAGTGGAGATTTCAAAAAACAAAAAAGTTTGTTTTTTTTGTTTTTTTTTTATGAGCACTTCGAATCCTCAAAGTCAGGTGAACATGGCACGGATGTTACGGACTGAAACAGACCGAAATATCCAACGCAGCGCCAGTGTCTGATCACTCATGATCCTCCCGACAGGGAGCATTAATTATTTGGCAGCGTGTGGGGTATTTTGGACTTTTCATGTCTCAGTGGTGATTTAAAACGTGCTAAAGTAGACAATCCTGTACAGCAGCCTTCCTATCGGTGACGGATCATAACATACAGCTGCTGTGATGCTTTTATTTTGGCGGTTTGTTTAGCTTTTGCTTCTGCGTGCAAGCTGTATGTTTCTGTGCAGATATTCAGCGGTTTAATAAACCACTCAGGGTCGCCGACTCCTCTCTCTCTCTCTCTAATCCCCCTCTCTGGTAGATAAGTGTCTTCTACACAGCCATAACTCAGAAATTCAGCGCATGCGTCACAATTTGCATTCGCTTAAGCCTTCTTTGCATTATAGATTATTTTCAGAAAATCTTGGCAAAACTATATTTAACTTCCTACGAACACAATCCCATGGGTGCTGTTATGTCTCTGTGTGCAGCGTGCACTGTGTGTTGACCAGTTAGCTTAACCCTTCTGTTGTCCTCGGGTCAAATTTGACCCGTTTTCAAATTTGGGGTGTTTTATTTAATTTTATAGCATTATCCTGACTAAACTATGACATATCTGTTATTAGCCATCAACATACGTTCCTCTGATCTTAAATATTAGTCAAATTGATTCATTATTTCAGCTTTTTTCTAACACAATAATTAGGTAATTTCATATAAATGAGGTTCATTGACCATGAATTCCAAAAGGAAGTGTAAAACTAGTGTTAATAAGTTGGTGTTAGTTGTGTATATACTGGTGGTGATGGAAAGAAAGTTCCGAAAACGTCAAAAGAAGCGACAAAAACATAAAAAAAACCCAGGGGATTTTGACCCAGGAGGACAACTCAAAGGTTAATAAATAAAATAAAAGTATGAAGGAGATCTTCAAGAGAAAAACGCCTCCTCCAAAAGTGAACTTCCAGTGGTGTTCTCCTGCCACAGTGAGCTGCAGTATTTGTTCAATGGTTTTACTATAAAGGTACGCTGAAAAAAAGGAAAAGTTGGGAACCAGTGGTCTAAACTTCCCTGTGGAACATGGAGATTCAAAAGTTTAACGTTGATCTTTAAGGATGTTTAAAGGTGATTTCCGTCCTTTTTAAATGACTCCATAAACATCCTGGAACTACCATGAGAACCAACGGTTAAATAAAACCGGTAAAGTGCACCCAGAGACATAAAACTACGGAGCCCCAGACATGACATCCGAAAATGCTAATTTGTGGCCACGATATGCTAATTTGTGGCCACGATATACTAATTTGTGGCCACGATATACTAATTTGTGGCCACAAAATACTAATTTGTGGCCACGATATATACTAATTTGTGGCCACAAAATACTAATTTGTGGCCACGAAATACTAATTTGTGGTCACGATATACTAATTTGTTGCCACGATATACTAATTTGTGGCCACGAAATACTAATTTGTGGCCACGAAATACTAATTTGTGGCCACGAAATACTAATTTGTGGCCACGATATACTAATTTGTGTTGTGGCCACGAAATACTAATTTGTGGCCACGATATACTAATTTGTGGCCACAAAATACTAATTTGTGGCCACGATATACTAATTTGTGGCCACAAAATACTAATTTGTGGCCACGAAATACTAATTTGTGGCCACGATATACTAATTTGTTGCCACGAAATACTAATTTGTGGTCACGATATACTAATTTGTTGCCACGATATACGAATTTGTGGCCACGAAATACTAATTTGTGGCCACGAAATACTAATTTGTGGCCACGATATACTAATTTGTGTTGTGGCCACGAAATACTAATTTGTGGCCACGATATACTAATTTGTGGCCACGAAATACTAATTTGTGGCCACGAAATACTAATTTGTGACCTTACGCACAAATAAATCTTCCTACTTCTACCGGTGTCCAGGTAATTCATGGGCATGATATTAAAACAAACGCACAAATTAGTATTTTGTGCGCACATTATACCCACAGTATATTATGGCCACAATTTATTTATTTTTCCCACGTCATGTCTGGGGATCCGTATAAAACAGCACTAAAGTATCCAAACAACCCCCGCAGCTCTTGAGTGTTTAAGGCTGTCACATCTAGCGTCTCCAATAATCCCTCTTTGTTTGACTTGTTTATCCATGACTTGTTTCTGTAGCTGTGCCCGTTTCAGAGCGACTGTTTCGGGAGTTTCGGAGGCAGTTTGTAGCTACTGTGTGATGATGATTTTAAAGGTTATTTGGGCCACAAAGCCTGTAAAAGCCATAGACACTATCCCCCTCCCCGTCTGTTTTCCTGCTCTCTCTTTTTGTCTCTTCCTCTTTATTCTATATTGTATACTCTCGTATATTTATTGACTAATATGAAATATTCCCTCAGAGAGTTTCTATCACTGGTCACTAACACTGGGCTGAACAACTTGGCTTTTGTGTACAACGACGATGTCGACTTGTATTATATGACTACTTCGTTTCTGCTTCCTGTCTGTTCTTTGCTTAATTTCTAGTATCTGTTGTATAGAGTTTTTTTGTTGTTGAACACAGGACAATATGTCTTTTTGCGGTAACAGTCTGTAATTGTTTTTTTGTTCACAATTCTCATTTGAAATGTCTTTAACTTATTTTTTAACTTATTAAGAGGAGTATTACATTTTAGAAAAACTAAAAATATCTTTCTTTTCCCAACATGGCTGCAGGTGAATACTGTTTTCTTTTTCTTAAGTTGTGTGAACAAAAATGAACTTTTAAAAAAAGATTTATCACTGTACCGTTAAATGCTAATGTTTTTTTTTGTGAGATAGGAGAGTAGTGTTTTCACCTGTGCGCTCTAACTGGACACGTTGCCACACACTAAAAACGCTGCTTTGCAACTCAGCATCCACAGAACTACAATAACAGAACTACAACTCAGCATCCACAGAACTACAATAACAGAACTACAACTCAGCATCCACAGAACTACAATAACAGAACTACAACTCAGCATCCACAGAACTACAATAACAGAACTATAACTTAGCATCCACAGAACAACAATAACAGAACTACAACTCAGCATCCACAGAACTACAATAACAGTAGAACTACAACAAAGCATCCACAGAACTACAATAACAGTATAACTACCACTTCCTGTGAAGGGTGATGTTTATAGAATAAAACCATAGATCAGTGATTCCCAACCATCGGGTACTTTTTACCCTAAAAGCTGTTTCATGCTTCTGACGTTCAGCCAACACTAACGTTGGTTAGCTAAAAGCGTTTTCATGCTTGTTGCGTTCAGTGCGGTCGGGCGCTGCTAACGGTGCGCATGGTTGCCGCCAACCATCTGGTCTTTCATAAGGGCTTTTCAGACGGGGAGCGATTGTCGCGACTCGTAATTCATTTTCAATGCAAGGCGAGCGGGCAGGTAGGGAGGCGCGGGCAGTTTGACAGGCGGGCGCAATACCGTGAAACTCGTGCTCGTCTCACACACACACACGTCCACCTAGCAAGAGTTGCAAGCGACGCACCGTGCAAATCAATGAACAAGAGACTGATTCTTGCTGTTTGTGAGTTCACTAAAATATAAAACTGTTTTCGAAACAGTTGTCCTTACCAGGACATTTGGCGCTCTTCTACTCTTGCTCCTGTCAGAACTCCTACAACCACTAGAGGGCGCCGCCACTAGAAACCTAAACATAGGTCGTAATTGCTGCGTAAACAAACGACCTATGGGAGCGTCTTTCAGGAGAGGATAGTCTCATTGAAATAGTTAGCCAAAAGTACTGGATAAAACATTCAGCTACACTCCAAAGTAGCCTACTGTAGCAATCGCAATCGCTGACCGAACCAACTTTAATATTGACAATCACTGTTCTATAACGAATAGTGTTTTACATATGGAACATGCATTGGGAATTGATGACGGGGTACATGAGTTAATCTGACAGAGCTGTGGGGGGGAGAGGGGACGTCAAACCCAAAAGGTTGGGAACCACTGCGATATATAATTCATATTTCCTGACATAGATTTAAAGGTGCAACAATTCTGCACTGTGCTTCTGTCTGTTGCAGCTGTGTTGGACTGAAGCTTGCAGAAAACAATCCATCATGATTTTATGTTGATTTAATTTGGATGGAGGAATAAGTACAGCGAGGAGATACAGTGAAGGGAAAGTGAAAGCCAGACATGTCAGCATCTTGTAAAGTACTTCCTTAATCGATCAATAGCCCTGTCGAGTCAGCGCTGAGCAGATAAATCCGACAAACTCTGACTTAAATCACCCTTTCCTCTAGATTGAAGGGACAGTCCATCGCTCACACACAATCTAATGGATGGAATCTACATTTTGCCAGTCCTACAAACATTTTTTAATTCGACCCACAGGAGCGTTTTCTGTCCCCATATCTACGTAACGGTCGCAGTTTGGTTTGGTTTGGACACCAAAAACTACTTAGTTAAGTTTAGAAAAAGGTCTAAAGGATTAGGATTGCTCTACGTATTGTAGTTCTGTGGTTCTTCTCTGTGTGAGTGTGTGATAGTAGCAACCAATGTTCTTTTGATTTTATTTAAAAAAAATTTCGGACTAAACTGATGCTCAGTTCGGTTAGCTGTCCTTGCCACAGTGTCAGAGACTAATGCTGCATGTTTGCTTGGCCTCCCTAACATACACGCACGTGCACAAACACACACACACACACACAAATACATACACAGGGGCAGCCAAACGCGTGGCATGTTTTCTCAAAAAGCCCAAATCTTTATGGCCAACTTTAAGAGACTTTGTTTTAATGAGATAAAGAAGATATTGGTATCATATGACACTAGACTATCTAAGGAATCCATTACTACCAACCATGTCATGCTAGCTTTTTGGGAAGGGGGCTAAATAACACCCCAAACTATAGGCAAAATTTTGTCGAGGGAAAAACAGGCATGGCTGTTTTCAAAGGGGTCCCCCTGACCTCTGACCCCAAGATATCTGAATGAAAATGTGTTGTATTGGTACCCATGAGTCTCCCCTTTACAGACATGCCCGCTTTACGATAACCCCATGCTGTTTCTTCTTGGCAACTATCATGTTTTTCATCAAATGGCTTGAAAAATAGTGCAAAGCTGCCGTAATTGTGGGGGAAAAAAACTTCCCACAGACCCTCCCTTGGTCTGGGCTGAGCCATGAATGTTTACAAAATCTGGCTCCGCCCCTGCTGCACACACTTGACGATTAGTTTAACACACATTTACGGACACAACCAACTGACTTGTAAACAGGCAGAAACACACACACACGCACAGACAGGCCTCGGTCTTTGCACTACGTGAACTCAAAGCAATACCAATAGAGCCGGGTGAGTAGCTACACATTGGCAGGCAAATATACGTGTGTGTACTTTTCAACTGTAACAAATGCATTAATATTTAACTTGATGGGTTGTCAATGCATAGAGTCCCCTGTTCCTTTTGTTTGTTTTTAAAAAATAATGATTATAATGTGGTATATTTAACAAGCTCACTTATTTTTATAAAGTCAGATAACCTCGTTGATGAACTGAACTGAACTGTGGACACCGTGTTTAATCATCTGTCCATCCGTCTGTCTGTCCTCGCCACGCTCACACTTGTTGTTTGTCCATTTATCTCGTCTTTTGTCCATTTTGCATGAGTCTGACTTGAATTGATGTCTATGCAAAAACATCTCTGTGTGGTTCAGCTCCGGCTGTGCTGGTGCGTGTGAAGTGCAGCTGAAATTAAAGGGCTATCGTGGACTACGGCTCTGACTCGCAACGCATCTGCCCTGAAGATCAACTCATACCAAGCCCAAACAACCCGTTCTCACTCCGAACTTATGAAATACGGACGTTTGGACAGTGGCTGTCAGTTTTTGAAGCGACGCAAAACACACCAGGGAGAGCATCAGCTACACTGGGTTTGAAGATGACGTAGCATTAAGAGCGACTATGGTAGCAAGTAGTAAGAAAGTCCAAAAATCCGCATAGGGAGGTTGGTTAGGGGGGTGGATGGGTCAAACAACACAGGACTTTCACCCAGGAGACCGGGGATCGTGTCCCGCGTGTCACATTTTCTAAACCCAACCGTCCCCTTCTTCTTTACCTAAACCCAACCGTCTCGTTCTTCTTTTCCTAAACCCAACCATCCTGTTCTTCTTGTCCTAAACCCAACCATCCTGTTCTTCTTGTCCTAAACCCAACTGTCCTGTTCTCCTTTTCCTAAACCCAACTGTCCCGTTCTTCTTTTCCTAAACCCAACCGTCCCCTTCTTCTTTACCTAAACCCAACCGTCCCCTTCTTCTTTACCTAAACCCAACCGTCCCCTTCTTCTTTACCTAAACCCAACCGTCCCGTTCTTCTTTACCTAAACCCAACCATCCCGTTCTTCTTCTCCTAAACCCAACCGTCCCGTTCTTCTTCTCCTAAACCCAACTGTCCCGTTCTTCTTTACCTAAACCCAACTGTCCCATTCTTCTTTTCCTAAACCCAACCGTCCCATTCTTCTTTTCCTAAACCCAACTGTCCCATTCTTCTTTACCTAAACCCAACTGTCCCCTTCTTCTTTACCGAAACCCAACCGTCCCGTTCTTGTCCCATGTGTCACATAAACATACTTTTTATAAGCCCACCCACCATCTTTTACCTAAACCTGTGTCAAAAGTGACGCCAATAGTCCCGACCCAGCGCATTTAGATCTGACTCTTAAGGAGACTTTAAGCGCCATTAACAATGCCAAAGGCACCTGACCAAGCGTCCGTATGTTACACGATGGGAGGGAGAATGTGTTGACCTGAATGACACTTCTACCCAGACCAGCCAAATTTAAGCGGCACTGTATACTTGATAATTCAACAAGTTGTCATTTTATTCTTACAGAAATGATATAAATAGAAACTAGGGATCGACCGATACTGGTTTTTAAGATTTGGGAATATTACAAACTCCAACACAAAACTTTGTTTATCCCTTGTGTTGTCTTCCCGTCGACCTGCAACTTGTTGTTTTTCTGAGTCAAATTTTTAAATGAAAAACCTTTATCAATGTTTTGGTCATCTTTTTCGACACTTTTGTGGCTTTCCCCGATGTTTTTGTCATCTTTTTCTGAACCTTTTGGAGTTTTTTCCCAACTTTTTAAAGCTTTTGTTTTTTACATTTGTAACTTTTTTTCTGACATTTTAGTTTTTTTCTTCAAATGCTATAAAATTGACAAAAACACCCAAATTCAATGAAAGTAGTGAACTGATCATTTATTTAACTTGTGAAGAGCGTTGTAGTGAGCCATCCACGTTATTGTTTTGGACAATTTGTTTGAAAGAAACCCAAATTTCTGATGTAGAAACTTTTTGAAAATGGGTCAATAACCCTAACCCGAGAACAACAGGAGGGTTAAATGCTTCAAGCAATTATTTAATAAATGAGAAACTTTCAACATAAACCACAGTAACAAAGAGTGAGATAGTGTTGTGGGGGGGACATTAAGTCAGACTCAGTGGTGAGTGAAACCGAAGCAGAGGGACAGACACAGAGCTGTAGCTGAGTCAAAGCAGCGCACTTTTTAATTAACTACCTTTTATTGGTTATAATGAAAATAAAACACAGATACTGATAATGTGCAAACTGCCAAAAAACGGCCCGATAATCGATCTATCCTTAATAAAAACATTCTCACTCCCAGCTCTTCAAAAAACAGACTTTGGCATTAGTTACTGACGCAAAAAGTCTCCTTTAGCCGCCTAAAACCACATTATTCTTATTCTTTATTTTATAAGGGACAACACACATTAACATTTCTGTAAATGTGCCAGTGTTAGTTCAACTGTAGTCCTTTGGCCAGATGTTTTTAGACCAGAGCAACAGGAAACAACAAGACATTAGTACAGGTTAAACTATACAAACAGAAGTCAACAATACACAATACAGACAGCTAGAGCAACAAATAAGCTTTCTCAGTAAGCCATGCAGAGCTACAGGAAGCAGCAAGACATTAGCACAGTTACACATCAACAGTATCCCCATTCAGTATAAGAAGCCATGCAAGCATCAAAACACAGCCAAGCAACACAGACCCGAGCCATCTTCTGCACCGTTCAACCATGCAAAGCAGTAACAAGCAGTATGTTGTAGGGCACCGAGCAGGTATATGTCATCATTGCTTGTAGAATTGGTTGCGCCTTGAAAGGTCAGCAGCAACGAGGTCAAAGTTGGAATAGTTATATTTTTGAGCGCAGCACTCAGCGGTTCGCCCAAGGCTAGCGCTGCTCCTACTGTAGTTTGGCGCCATCGCTCTCCCCGTAGGAACACAATGGAACGGCCAACGCAGAGCGGTTTTAGCGTGGATCACGCGTAGGCGACTAAAGCGTCCCAGTCAAACCCAGAGGGCTTTCAGCTACTTCCAATGTAATCCCGTCCGCGGGGATATTTGACGCTCAGGTTTGGCGGTGTAAAACCACTTAGTTAGGATTAGGAAAAGATTGTGAGTTAGGGTTTAAAAGATGTACGACTTCTCCATCCAATCGAATAAAGGCCAGAAATGCCCCAAAAATAATCTTTTGTTCAGTTAAATGACACGCGGGACAAGAACAGGACATGAACCTCGTGTAATACTGGTGCTTGGTGTCACTTTTCAAAGTACAGGGTAAAACCACGTAGTTGGGGTTAGGAAAAGATTGTGGGGGGGCACACGGTTTAAGAAAGGGACATTAGGGTTAGGGTTAGTCCTGTGTTGTTGGACCCATCTAACACACCAACATGAGTTCTGTCAGGTCCATTAAAGTCAACACAGACGATAAAAATTCTTTAGGAAATTTATTGAATAAATTACAAATTCAATTTGGCCGTATGGCTCTGTTCAGAGGAGTCACAGCAGCATTAGGGGACGCTCACACAGTTCAACACGACACAACACACAACAGGCCAATAGCTAATAGCGGTTAGCGGCGTCTTGACTACTTGGCCTGCCAGAACTGACGCTGGACACTCAATTTTCGGTCTTTTATACTACTTGCCATCGTCTCTCTTAATACTATGTCATATTTACAACGCCGCGGTGGAGCTGCTGCTCTGCCCGACCATATAGACGCTAAAGGGGGATTTCTGGGTCGGTATCCAACGCTGAGAAACACTGACCAAGCGTCAGTATTTGACGAGTTGGGAGTGAGAACGAGTTGAAATATAGAACTCAAATACTAAATAGTACTCTTAAAGGGACACTTTGTATCTGTACACGTTAAAGAATATTTTCAGCAGAGTGAAACGGCAAAATAACTTTCCACAAAACAGCGAAGGACTTCAAATTAAATGTAAAATGACTGTTTTTGTAAAAGGAGTCTTTTGGCTTTGACGCAAGCAATGAACAGCATCTTGGCTATGAAAAGAATTGGCTCAACTAAAATGAATGGCAACATTAACGGGACCCTGGGACTTCCTGTCACAGTAACAAAGAACAACCTTGTTCAATTTTAGTCACTCGCTGCTATTGAGGGACATTTTAATTCAACTGGTCTGGTCTGATTTTAAAAGAACACATTTTATAACCTGTGCTCTTTGTGCAGAATGTTCATTTTTTTTAAATGGCAAACACAGACTGCACTCTCATTAATTTTGAAGTCCTTCACAGTTTTTTCCTTCCAGAAGGTTACCACTTGACGCAGAACGTGCCGTAGCGCCGTTTGTTCTGTAAAGTTGTCCCGTCTTTTCAAACCAGACATGAACCCCGGTCTCCTGGGTGAAAGTCCTGTGTTTGTTTGATCCATACCATTTCTTGGTAGCATAAGATTCTCAGCTTGAGAAATCAATTCAGTCAGAATGGCTGCCGAGGTATTAATCTTTCTGATAACGCAACGAAATGTACCTGATAGTGTCATCAACAAACTTAAAGATGATAAGGTATCTGTTAACCCATTTCACACTGTGAATGTGAAATATTAACTTTAGCCACATAACGTTTGCAGTACTTTGTTTGCATAATTTAGCTAGCCTTCGATTGGTTTCTCGTGCGCACAAGAAAGTATCTTGTTGCTTATATTTCCCCATGTCCCTTTAGGGGCTCCGCACATGAACCCCGGTCTCCCATCCACCCCCCCCCCCCCCCCCCCCCCCCCAACCTACCTCCTTACCATGACCTTTGGCGCTCTTATACTTCCTCACCTTACTTCCTGCTTTGCTTCCATCAGAACTCCTACGGGCACTAGAGGGCGCCGCCTCTAGAAACATAAATATAGGTCGTTATTGCTGCTTGAATAAACGACCTATGGGGGAGTTTTTCAGGGGAGGAAAGTCTCGGTAAAAGTCCAAAACCGCTCTTCTGGGTAAATGCGTTGCCAGAATCAGATCCTCGGGACAGTGGATGAAGGTTTCAGCAACACTATACAAGACTTTATTCTATGAACATAAGAAGGAATTTACTAAAAAATGAAGCCCTCATTCCAAGTTGTACTACAAATACACACATAGCTTGTAAGGCAAACATATGTGTAAGAATACACCCAAACACATTCACTCTAAACCATATGCTGAACAAAAATGACCACGGTCATGAATATTGTATTGCACTTCAATCCATTAGGACAAGATCTTCTCTTCTGAGTATGAGGTACTTCCATCTTTGTGTTTTAATTTCTCCTTTCCTGAGAAGGTGGGGAGCTTTTTGCTCTTTGTATATCAGCCTGATGTGTTTGTGATTCTCTGTTTTCTTTCCATTCATGACATGTTCTAATAAATAAAACCCACACTGAAAATAAACTCTTGGCTGATTTGTGTTTTATCTCGGAGCGGACAGATATAGCATAATGTCCGTGCAGGATGAGATATGTGACGCACTTGATTTAACTGCTGCTGTATGCTGTAGATACCGAATTTTTAACCGAACTTTAATTATAGTGCCAAAATGTATATACAGGTATGTTAGCATCTGGTTATAAGTCACTGTAAGTGCTCATTGTTTGCTTAAAGTAAAAAATAATTAAATCTAAACACAAAGTGTTGTCGAATGAATTGATTGTGTTTCGTGGGTGTCGCGTCATAATTTAACGGTAAGTTTCTATTAGAGATGTTCTGATACCGATACCAGTATCTGGGAGTGGTGATGGTGCAGTGGATATGACATGTGCCTTCGGTGGGGGAGACCTGGGTTCAATTCCCACTGCGATAGTTCAACCAATGTGTCCCTGAGCAAGACACTTAACCCCTAGTTGCTCCAGAAGCGTGTTACCACTGACATATATTGCAATTGTCATTTAGGATAAAAGCATCAGCTAAATGACATGTAATGTAAAAAAAGCCTTTGTTTCTGCCTAAAATACTGGTATCGGTGAGTACTGGAGATCATGCACCAATCTGATACGTAGTTTAACCCCGAAGAAGATCTACTTTAAAGTCGTTTATTTGTGTTCTTTTTCCGTTTTCCGAGTGTCAAACTGGATAATAAAATAAAGTTCTGTGGCGTTTTTTGTTTGTGTTTGTTCATGTTTCACAGACAGGCCGAACAAAAAAGATATACACTCACCTAAAGGATTATTAGGAACACCTGTTAAATTTCTCGTTAATGCAATTATCTAATCAACCAATCACATGGCAGCTGCTTCAATGCATTTAGGGGTGTGGTCCAGGTCGAGACAATCTCCTGAACTCCAAACTGAATGTCAGAAAGCATTTGTGAAGCCACAACACAAACAACTTTGAGGCGGATGGGCTACACCAGCAGAAGACCCCACCGGGTACCACTCATCTCCACTAAAAATAGGAAAATGAGGCTACAATTTGCACAAGCTCACCAAAATTGGACGGTTGAAGACTGGAAAAGTGTTGCCTGGTCTGATGAATCTCGATTTCTGTTGAGACATTCAGAAAGTAGAGTCAGAATTTGGCGTAAACAGAATGAGAACAAGTAATACTCCCATGACATGAATACCTGTTTCCTGGGTGAAAGTCTTGTGTTTTCTCCTTAACTTCTTCCAAGACATGAACTCTGCTCCCCGGCTTGAAAGTCCTGTGTTTCAGGAGCCAAACATCCCCCCCGACCTCCTCCCTACGAGGATCTTTATACAGCAGCAGTATTGTCTGTATCGTCACACTGCTACTAATGAGCACAAGGAGAACAGCTGTGCAGACTAAACAAGTTATTTTAAAAATGCAAATGTGGCATCTGGTGGACAAAGGAAGGATAAGCGGATACGTTAAGAACACACAGAAGCAGTTAGAGGAAGAGGATGAACAAGGGGTTGGAGAAGAAGGTAAAGCAACTTCATTAAGTTGAAATAATACACACCGCGTTCTCATGAACGGGTTCGTATTTTATCATGAGATGACGGCCCTTTCCGCAGACATTACAGTTGAGTTTAGCTGACAAAAGGCGAGGGGCGATGACGCGTTTAGGCATGCGTTTACTGGGTGAACATCCACCCTGACCGCTTGACACGGTCCACAGCTTTTGTTTCAAAAATCTGTAAAATAAAACTGAATAATTCGGTAAAACTACAGTTTTTGTTACAGTGTACACCATGTCTGATGGAAGGTTACAAACATCGCTGCTCTCTACACATCCAACACCATGTGCTGAAAAGGATTTGCACGAAATTATCTGACAGTCAAAGATGCTACGATTGGACACGGAGACACAACTACACACTTTGCATGCAATAATTGTTTTTTGTAGAGGCCCTGCAGTTCTTATTTTGCAGGTGAAGTATTCCTTTAAACAATACTTCAAAAATAAAATCCTCAGTTATTATGAAAGGCCCTGCATTCAAACTCTAACTCAGGTAAGAGTAAAAAGGTATTAGCATCAAAATATACTTAGACTTGCATTTGTTTCTTGCAGACAAACCCCAACCTTAAACACCCAAAATTCTGACAGCTTTTGTCCCCAATTAGCTGGTCTTCAGTGTGGAATTTGTCCCTGAAGGTAGCCTATAAGTGTGAAACGCACACACTCTGTGTTGGCTGTGAGCCACCCTCTCTAAAAACACTGAGAGCTGTCTGCCCGAGATGAAAGAGGGTCTTAGAATAAGAGCTTAGAGCTCAACAGCTGGTCAAATATAACACACACACACACAGTCTTCCAGCAAGCAATTCTGAGTATGTGTGTGGGCTCATGTTTGTATATATTTTGTATTTGAAGCGTGTCTGCACGTGTCTCAACTTGTCATGCTTGTATGGGATAAAGTGAGTGCCTCTTTAAGGAGTGTGTCTGTGGTGTGTGTGTTTGAGACTGTCCTCCACTGAACACACCCCCCCCACCCCCCATAGGTAGTTTGTTCAAGTAGAAAATACGACCTATATTTATGTTTCTAGTGGCGGCACCCTCTAGTGTCTGTAGTAGTTCTGACAGGAGCAAAAACATGAAGTAAAGTGAGGAAGTAGAAGAGCGCCAAATGTCCTGGTAAGGAGGCAAGATGGGAGGGGGGGACTTTCACCCAGGAGACTAGGGTTCATGTCCCGTTTGAAAAGAAAAGGAAACAGAACCGGATTAAATGGAAAGATTACTCTATAGGCATACCACATTTTTGGGCCGCCTCCAAATGGATATTTAATTTGGTGAATAAAGAATATGAATAAAGCACATGATTAATATGCTAATTGATTTATTTAGGTATTTTAATGCATCTAATTTAGGCTTATTTGAAGAGCCTCAGAAAGACGTGTGTAAAGCCCCTCTTTGTTTTTATCTTTTTCATTTTCTGTTTTTGTCTCGTTAACAGTTAGCTAACATACCGAACCGGAAACATATTTTCCCGCAATTAGAGTGAATGTTATTGACTTAACCGTACTTTTTTATTAAAACAATATCATATTATGGGCGCCCGGGCTGCTCATCTGGTAGAGCGCGCGCCCACATATAGAGGTTTACTCCTCGACGCAGTGGCTGCGGGTTCGACTCCGACCTGCGGCCCTTTGCTGCATGTCGTTCCCCCTCTCTCTCCCCTTTCATGTCTTCAGCTGTCCTACAAAATAAAATGCCCAAAAATATATACTATAAACAACTAAAATATAGTTTAGATAAAGTGTTACATTGGAAAATGTAAATTTTTTTAATTATTTTTAAAACTATAAAAAAAAAATATTTTGACTCTTGATATTGACTGTAGAGCTTTTCCTGCGTGTCTCTACGACGTCTAACGTTAGACAGCCAATCACAGACATTTTTAGGTCTTGGTAGAAGCGTGCTGCGTGCTGATTGGCTCACTGAAGCTGAAGAGATTTACTAGGGTCAAATATTATGGAGGCAATTCGGTCGGTGCCTAAAAAGTATCAAGGTTCGGTACCCGGGCCATAGAGTTGTGTTGAGTTGATATATTTAGGGCCCTGTAACGCTTTGGCTTTATTTGCTTTTGTTTTTGGGAAAATAAATCCAACTTTTGGAACTTTTCTTTGGTCCACAGCAGCATGGATGTAAGACGAGTAAGCGTATCTTACTGGGCCACCGAGTGGCAAATGGGCCCTAGGCCTAGAATGATAGAAATAGATCTGGGCCTGTTGATACACACTTTATTTATTTGACTCTCTCTCTCTCTTAACAAAAATCTGTCCAAGCATATAGATAAGACCCATTGAGTCAGGGAGACAGTAATTAAAGGGACGGGGGCTGCAGGCAACAATTAAAGCCGCCGTTCACAGAAGGACTCTTCAAACACAAAGCAACGCGACCACTGGAGATAATTACACAGATGTCACGTCTGAACACCAGCGGGGGGGAGGAGGAATCAGCTGGGCTTTGTGTTAGTTTCCTTTTAGCTGTGCATTTATTTTTATTATCTGTACAAGATATACAAGTTCAGCACTGTTGATGTCATACCTTTTCTTTATAGAGCTTTTTAAATTGCTCTGAATGACATGCACACACACACACATTCGCGCATACACGCACACGCACGCAGACACACACGCACGCTCGCACACATGCAGACACACATGCACACACACACACACACACACATGCGCACACGTACAAACGAGAACAACAAGAACGGGACAATTAGGTCATTACGTCGACCAGCGTAGTGCATGGGCGTAAATCTGATCTAACAGTAGGGGGGGGGGGGGGGGGGGGACAATAAACATAAAATTTCGGAAGAGCAATTTTTGAAGGGGACACAAATAATACAGCCAATTATACTTATAGAGGACATGTGTCCACAGAGGAAAGCCTTACTACTATCATTAGTGGAGCATGGAGACTGTACCATTATCCTTCTTTTCAGTGTTTCTCTTGACTTAATGAAAAAGCTGACTAAATTGATCAAACTATTCTTCTTTAAAACCATGTATTTATTTTTAAGTTGTTTACAATCAAGCCACAAAAATACCTTAAAACATAATGACTTATTTTCAAAAAGTGTCCCCATATAAAAGAAATACAATGATGTGTACACTTGTTAAATTAGCTGATCATAATGTTAATTAGTGAGCCACTGGTAAAGATCATCTGCTCACCCTGACAGCCACACACCTCCAAAAATATGAACTGAGCTCAACACACTTACCTGAGACTCTCCACCTGACTGGCCCTGGTCTCCCTGTTCCTCAGTTCTTTCTGTCTCCTTTGCCTGTGACATAGTGACGTTATTATTTCCATAAGCACCCATTCTTATAAAGATGTTACCAAATTGTCTTGATATGAGGACTTAATGTACTTACTTGGCGTTTTGGTGTAAGCCTACTGAAAAAGGATCTTATGCCTGTTTTTCATTTTTCTGTCATTTTATCTGAGCAACAACAACACAAATCTTTAACGTCAGATGTCTAAATATGAGTTAGGTTCATAGGTTCACCATGCGGTCATATTATAATTATGAAATGATCTTGCGTCCTCCACATAAATATTAGGTTTCTTCTGGGACAGAGGATATATATTTAACTGATCAGCCACTTAACCCTTGTGTTGACTTCGGGTCACACACTGTGTGTGTGTGTGTGTGTGTGTGTGTGTGTGTGTGTGTGTGTGTGTGTGTGTGTGTGTGTGTGTGTGTGTGTCTCTCTGTATGTGTGTGTGACACTATGTGTCTATGTACTTAAAAGTTCAGATTTAAAAAAAACTACTTTAAAAAGTAAAAGTACACAAAACAACTACTCGATTACAGTAACGTGGGTAATTGTAATTCGCTACTTTCCACTTCTCCCTCTCATTGTTTTTAGAATGACTAACTTTAACATTAACATGAACCACCCATTCATCAGCTTCCCTCTTCTTCCTCTTCGTCTTCCTCTCCCTGCACACAGCGGAGACTTTTAACCACCGTTTCTCTGGACGCTGGGAGCAATGGAGTCTCATCCTCCCTCAACACAATCCTGCTCATCATCCTCCTCTTTCCCCAAAATAATCCTCTCTCTTCCTCGGAGTCTTCCCACCTCCTCCGTCTCTGACATCTCCCTTTGCTTAAACCAAGGACGGGGGGGCGATTCCAGGATTTTTTAAGTGGGGGGGCCGACCCGGTGCCAGGAAACACTTCGCGGCATGCTAGTGTAGAGCTATGGTGACTCATATGTTCTGGTGTGGTATGTGTGTGTGTGTGTGTGTGTGTGTGTGTGTGTGTGTGTGTGTGTGTGTGTGTGTGTGTGTGTGTGTGTGTGTGTGTGTGTTCTTGTTTAACTACAGTCGTGGGATCCAAAAACCGGGAATACGGTATACTTGTGGTGTCCGGACAGCTTTGTGGAACCAAAATGCTGGACCCCACAAGGTTAAAGGTCTGTTTGAGGGTTAAGACTTGGTTTTAGGATTAGGGTTAGAATTAGGTTATGGTTGGGTGAGGGTAAGGTTTAAGGTTAGGCATTTAGTTGTGATAGTTAAGGTTAGGGTAAGGGGCTAGGGAATGCATTATGTCAATGACGGGTCCCCACAAAGATAGTGACACGCACTGTGTGTGTGTGTGTGTGTGTGTGTGTGTGTGTGTGTGTGTGTGTGTGTGTGTGTGTGTGTAATGCACTATACCACTAAACATTCACTTTAAACCCAGTTCCGGCCCAGAGGCATACAGGCATAAAGGCAAATGCTAGTAAAGCAAATGAGTAAAGAAAAGTTAAAGATGATACCAAACAAACTTCGGAAAAAAACACCCAAAACATTGAACAAAGCAACAAGTAATAAAAAAAATTTGAAAAAGCGGAACAATTTTGAAAACATCGTCAACAACGATGAAAAAAACTTCAAAAATGTCACTTTTTTTTTTAAAAAAGTAGAAAAAGTCATCAAAATAAGGAGAAAAAAAAAACAGAAAAAAACCCCTCTTAGCCTAAATCTTGACAAACAAACTACGAATAGCGCCTCAAAAAAGTGACATAAACACCTAAAATCTTGTGAATTGGTCAGGGCTGGTACTGACTTTAACATTTATTAAAAAACACACGTTACTTCTCTAAAGAAAGAGAGCAGCAGAGCCTCTTTTTTTTCATTAGTGAGTGCAATGTGCACTTTACAGTTCTTCTTATTCACTGTTGATTTATTTCCACTTATTTTCCCCGTGGTCATTTGGGGAAAGGAGTCTCCTCCCATTGACTTGAGCTAATCCTAATGGATTTCATTGGACCTCTACGTGAGTCCACATTAATATTTCATTACTAGCCTATATGTCTGAAAACCCTCAGCAGCACCATTACTGCTACTAACGCTGCAATCGGGAGAGAGACTGTGTGTCGGAGAGATGGAGAAAGATAATGAGAGAGAGAGAGAGAGAGAGAGAGAGACAGAGACGGAGAGAGAGAGGCAGAGTTTTCATAATCAAAAGCCACACACTGGGGGAGCCTCTGAATCACCCGGAGAACATCTAATGAGTTGAATTCAGTTCACCGGAAGCTGGCTTTATCACTGCTGGGTAACACAATAAACAGTAACAAGGAAATTGTGCAAGAGGTTTTGGCAGTGTGCTGGATACTTAGTGCACATTGTTGGTAATATCATTAGTAACACCTGTGCTGATCTCTTAAAACTCTACGCATTCTCATGAATGGGCTCGTACGATTTTGTACGAAAACTTCTGCACACGGATACATATGATGTCTTAACTCTTGTGTTGTCTTCCCGTCAAAATGCAATTCATTGTCCTCCCGGGTTAACCTTGTTTTAGACGCTTTTTCAAGGTTTCTGCCATTATCTTTTGCACTTTTTTGCCACTAGTACCACAGGATTCACCACTAACCAATCAACTTATTACCGCTAGTTTTACACTAAATTAATCGTCAATTAACCATCATTAATGTGAAATTATACCTCATTTTTGAGTTAACATGACACATTTTTTGACAAATATCACGAATGAGTGGCTAATCACAGACTGTCAAAGTTGAGTCAGGGTACTACAGTATTTACAAACCATTTCATTGTTTCTTCACATGCTATACAATCTAATAAAACACCCATTATTCTATGAAAGTAGAGATCTGATCCTTCACTTTCTTTGCGTAGAGCACTGTATAGATCCATCCTTGTTATTTTTGGGTTATTTGCTTGAAAAAAACCCAAATTTCTGATTTACAAACTTTGAAAACGGGTCAAATGTGACCCAAGGACGACAGGAGGGTTAAGAAAATAGGGCGACTGCCGGCTGGTCATGTGACGCCGGCTACAGAGCTCATGAGATGTCGCCGTATCAGCGGTAGTTGAGTTTACCTGATAAAAGGTGACTTTGAGACGGGTACAGAGCACCGGGAGATGCCGGTTGTTTCGGTGGACATTACAGTTAAGTTTAGGCACTGCCGCAAAGGCAGTTAAGTTTAGGCACCAAAACGACTAGTTAAGTTTAGGAAAAAGATCGTGGTTTGTATTAAAGCACTCCAGAGGAACACACATTTCCTGGGTGAAACTCTTTTGTTTTTCCGCAGGAAGTGAATTCTGCTCCCTGGCTTGAAAGCACAGCGCTGGAATGTAACTAGGTACATTTACTCCAGTACTGTACTTCAGACCAAATGTTGAGCTACTTGTACTTTACTTGAGTCTTCTCTTTTCATGCCACTTTCTACTTCTACTCCGCTACATTTCAGAGAGAAATATTCTACTTTTTACTCCACTACATTCATCTGTTACAGCTTTAGTTACTAGTTACTTTACACATTAAGATTTCTTCACACAGAAACTGTACAGAACACAGACTGTCTGTTCTCATGAGCGTCAGTATGTGACGGGTTGGGATGAGACACTGAGAGTTAAGCAGTTTAACTTTAAGTCCAGCCACACGCTGGATGTGAGCTGTGGTTGTGTCATCCAAAATACTCTCTGGGCTCGAAAACTGAAAGTCGAATATCAAAACCCTGAAGAGCACAAGGCTTCACTGAACACACTGATATATAATGTTTGTTATATAAGTTGGGTTAGGACATTCAGAGGCCAAACACAAACACCGCAATATAGTGCAATATATTCACAATTTTGTTGTTTTCATTGTCATGTAATGACATTAAAGGCTTCTTATCTCATCTTATCTTACAAAAAATGCAAGGAACACATGAACTTTTCCACTTCCCCGTAAGGATTTGGATTTTTATTTATTCATTAAAAATAGCAGAAACAGGAATGGTTAATACTCCCCGCCTGCCAAACATACTTAGGCTTTGAGGCAGTTTTAGTTGACGTCGGGGTCTGAGTGAGTCTCAGATAAATCCTGTGGAAGCTCTCCATCCATCCTTTCTCCATCTGTGTGTAATGGAAACATGAGAGAAATGCAGCTGGTTTCCTTTACCAAAGTAAAGGGCTGCCCCCTTGTGGACACACGTGTCCTGCACTGAAGTCAGTTGTAAGGTGGAGATAAAACTGTGAGAAACACTTGTGAGTGGACACAATATTGTGAACACTGATGCAGGAAAATGCAATCCACTGCAACACTAAAAAAGTACCACTGAGGTGATTCATCTCATCTAACGATAGCTTTTTCTATATTAGATTGGATTATATATCCTGCAGATGGGTTGTGTTTATGTTAATTTTCTTCTTTACAACATAACATTTTAATGACATACTATACTATGATTTTTAATGACATTTTATTATTTTATTTATCTTTTCAAGACATTTTTCGACATACTATACATATATCACTATCATAAAAAGTAATACTATAGTATGTAGAAACAAGTCATAAAAAGTCATAGTATAGTATGTCAAAAACAGTGGAAAAGAGTCATAGAAGTCAATAGAATAATGTGTCGAAAAAAGTCATAGTATAGTATGTCGAAAAAAGTCGTAAAAAGTCATAGTATAGTATATCGAAAAACAAAGTCCTAAAAAGTCATAGTATAGTATGTTGAAAAAAATCATTGTATTGAAAAAAGTGGAAGAAAAGTCATAGAATAGTGTGTCGAAAAAAAGTCCTAAATAGTCATAGTATAGTATATCGAAAAAAGTGGGAAAAGTCATAGTATTATTACAGCTGCTGTCGGCACCCTCACTGATTGTGATTTATCTGAGATGCAAAGCAGGCTGTGCCATCCCATGCTGTGCCAGTTCCTGGAGGAGGACGCTGATTGGTGCGGCATTCCACCACTGACAGGAGTGCCAGTGAAGTGAAGTGAAGTTTAAGGCATCTGTCTTTAATTATTTACAAATAACCTGCTCTTGTTTCTAACTTGACATATTACGATTTTTGTTGATTTATTTATTTATTTTATGAGTTGGCTCCTGTTTGTGCATCTACTAAATTAGCATCATATTTGGGATGTATGTAAATTTACTGTGTTGTTAATTGTAAGTATATGGGGGAGGGGGATCAGTTGTTGGAGCAGTTAGGCTTGGGAGTGATGTATGTATTTGTGAATGTATTTTGAGTTTTGTATTTACTGTTTAATTGTTTTAAGGACCCCCTCAAAAATGAGATGATTCATCTTAAGGGGTTATCCTACTAATAAATACATCTAAAAAAAAAATACATCTAAAGTCCGCCTCTGGCTTAAATAGCCTGATTTCTTATACTTGTAATAATAGTCTTCCTTTTGAGGATCTCTTTTTGTTCTATTCTGTTTTTGAGTTCCACAGCACCCATCGGCTCATTTTTCCTGTTGTAAGTTCTTTTAGCCTTATTCTAAATAAATATATTTTCAAATACCAATCACATCTGGTTTATGTTTGCGTCCTGATACCCCTAGACTCTACGGGACGTAACATAAATGGGGGCTCGTCCGGGATCTCTAAATTGATTCCTGGTGAAAGGATATTTGTTGGAAGAGGGTAAGTGAACACACTAATTGATAAGCTGGTGCAGTTGACTTGGTAAACTGGCGCAGCTGCCTAGGTGATCAGGGGTCATGGCTTCTGAGCGCTTTGACTTAGCGCTTCCTAGCCAATCCGACTCTTGACCAAATGCAAGCGTGTAGAAAGGACAATTTTGTTAATGTAGCGAATCACCTCCAGATTCCGGTAACTAAAACTACATTAAAAAAAGATCTTAAACTGTTAGTTATTGCTAAATTGGCGGAGAGAGGGTTGATTGAATTACCTGTGGAAGCAGAATTAAGAATGCTTCCCGTGGCTGTCTCAACAGCTACTTCTGGTTGAGGATTTTAAAAAGTGTCTGCCAGAGCGAATCGTTGTGCATTTAAATGAGCGGAAAGTAACAACTTTAACTGCTGCAGCAACATTAGCTGATGAGTATGTGTTGATTCACAAAACTACTTTTGCTCCTTTTCCTGACAGACCACGTTGAGTCCCTGTTTCGCCTCACTCTGTCCACAAAACGCTGGGTGCGGAAAAAGAGGAGAGGAAATGTTACTACTGTCATCTGGGCAGTCATGTTATTGCTGCCTGTTCGGCTTTGAAACGTAAAGAACAGTCTTCACGGTTTTCCAAGCCTAAGGGCATTGGCCTGATTAAAACTGAACACAGTATAAAAACTGAGACTGTCAAATGCGAAGTGTTGGATGCCTGCTTCAAACCATTTGTTTTTGACACACGCATTTCACTCACGGGCATGCCTGTAGATCAGCGCTCCGTCCGGGTGCTGAGGGACACCACATGTTCCCAGTCGGTAATTTTGCCCTTTTCTGAGCAATTAGCTTGCGGGTTCGGTTCGGTGCTCTGCGGCATTGAGATGGGCTACATTCCCCGTCCAGTGCAACGCATTCACATTCAGTCTGATTTAGTTATGGGGTTCTTTCCTGTCGCTGTGTGTGCTGCCCTGACAATTCAGGGTATCATACTTTTACTGGGGAATGACATTGCAGGAGGTGACACCCGCGTTCGAGGTGCTGGATTCACCTTGGTGCGGTGTATCCCCCAGAGACAATTTGGCCACTTCTCCGGTGTTCCCTGCGTGTGTACTAACCCTAACCCTAACTCGCGCGCAGGTTTGCTTCAAGATGACGGTGATAATTCAGAGGTTTCATTGACTGACAGTATACTTAGGCCGATGTTTTCAGGTGGGACTGAGCGGGAGGAGGCGGAGAAGCCGAGCGCTGTGCAAACTCTGTCTGAGGGGGTGGAGACAGGCGAGCCTCCCAGCTCACACTTCTTTTGGCCGGAGTTAAAGGCAGGTGTTAAGCATTTCTGCCGGTTTCTGGTGCTCTGTTTCCTAGTGTTACTGGTTTTCCCTTGTTTACTGTTTTGGATTTATAGCCTGCTTGAGTCTTCAGACTGTCAGATCGTATTTGACAGTCTCAAGGCACTCCTGTGTCACGCCCCCGTGCTTGCGGCTCCTGATTTTGCCAGGCCGTTCAAGCTCGAGGTGGATGCCAGTGCGGTGGGGCCGACGCTGTTCTCTTACAGGAAGATGCAGAAGGAATAGATCACTCAGTGTGCTATTTTTCTAGGAAGTTTAACAAACATCAACTTAACTATTCCACCATTGAAAAAGAGACACTTGCTTTGTTGTTGGCCTAACAGCACTTTGAGGTGTATGTTGGATCTAGCTCTTTGCCGATCGTTGTTTACACTGATCATAACCCCCTGGTCTTTCTCTCCCATATGTACAACCACAATCAGCGCTTAATGCATTGGGTGCTGATTGTACAGGACTACAATTTGGATGTCCGCCACAAGAAGGGTTCGGAAAGCATAGTGCCTGATGCGTTGTCCAGGTTACAGTAAAAGTTGTGTGTTGATGTGTGTTTTACTCAAACTTGGAGTTTGTGTTTATGGGAGGGGGGGGGGGGGGGTTACGGCTGCCGTGGTCACCCTCGTGTGTATTTAACTAACTGTGATTTTTATTTGAGATGCAAAGCAGGCTGTGCCATACCGTGCTGTGGATTGGATGGACAGGGGAAGCCCCGCCCAGTTCCTGGAGGAGGACGCTGATTGGTGCGGCATGCCACCACTGACCGACTAATAGAGGAGTGCCAGTGAAGTCCGCCTCCGGCTTAGAAGGCCTGATTGATTGCAACCCAGGGCAGCTGGCAGACCAGATTTGTTTGACTTGATGTATGAGAGTGTGAGGAAGTGGGCCAGGGTTGAGATTTAAAAATTGATGTCCTTCTTGCATCTAACAGGTTTGTTTTGTATAGAGATATTAGGTGCAGGGGTGCTGTGAGTATTGTGTTTTGTGTTTTACTAAGTATTTAAGTTAGAGAGGATTTTTGTTTATCCTTTTGTTTCTTATACTTGTAATAATAGTCTTCCTTTTGAGGATCTTTTTTGTTCTATTCTGTTTTTGAGTTCCACAGCACCCATTGGCCCATTTTTCCTGTTGTAAGTTCTTTTAGCCTTATTCTGAATAAATATCCTTTCAAATACCAATTAAATCTGGTTTATGTTTATGTCCTGATACCCCTAGACATTACGGGACGTAACAGTATTGTATTTTGAAAAAAGTCATAGTATAGTATATCGAAAAAAAATCACAAAAAAGTCATAGTATAGTATGTCGAAAAAAGTCAAAAAGGTAAGAATATAGTATGTCGAAAAAAAGTCATAGTATAATATGTTGAAAAATACATCGAAATACAATACTATGACTTTTTTTCGACTTTTTTCGACATACTATACTGTGACTTTTTATGATTTTTTCGACATGCTATTCTATGACTTTTTATGACTTTTTTCGACATACTATACTATGACTTTTTATAACTTTTTTCGACATACTACACTATGACTTTTTTCCACTTTTTTGACATTCTGACTTTTTCGACATACTATACTATGACTTTTTCCCACTTTTTTGACGTACTATACTATGACTTTTTTTCCACTTTTTTTAACATATACACTGACTTTTTTCAACTATTTTCGACACCTACTATACGACTTTTTCTTTTACTTTTGTCGACATACTATACTATGACTTTTTTTCAACTATTTTCGACATACTATACTTTGACTTTTTTTTTACTTTATTTGAAATACTATACTATGACTTTTTATGATCTTTTTCGACATACTATATTATGACTTTTTATGATCTTTTTCGACATACTATATTATGACTTTTTTCCACTTTTATCGACATACTATACTATGACTTTTTATAACTTTTTTGACATACTATACTATGACTTTTTTCCACTTTTTTGACATACTATGACTTTTTCACACTTTTTCGACATGACTTTTCATGACTTTTTTTCGACGGACTATACTATGACTTTTAAGGACTTTTTTCGACAGACTATACTATGACTTTTTTAACATACTATACTATGACGGGTTTTTTTTTAAATACTAAACTATGAATTTTTAGGACTTTTTTCAAAATGCAATACTATGACTTTTTACGACTTTTTTCGACATACTATTCTATGACTTTTTATAACTTTTTTCAACATACTATACTATGACTTTATAACTGTTTTCGACATACTATACTATGATTTTTTTCCATTTTTTTTGACATACTATGACTTTTTCCCACTTTTACGACATACTATACTATGACTTTTTTCCACTTTTTTCGACATACTATACATAGACTTTTTATTACTTTTTTCAACATACTATACTATGGTCTAAATCATCTGGTAAAATAAAGAACAAGAATAAGAATATGACTTTTTTTCGACATACTATACTATGACTTTTCCACTTTTTTCGACATAAGACTTTTTATAACTTTTGTCAACATACTATATTATGACTTTTTATAACTTTTTTCAACATACTAACCTATGACTTTTTTTCAAAACTTTTTTCAACATACTATACTATGACTTCAAGGCGCTAGGGGGGTATAGGCAGCCAGAGCGTTTGTTTAGAGGACGGGTTGGTGACATATGAGGCCACAGGGAGGAGCTGGTGAGTGTGATCAATCTGGGTGCTGCCATGGAAGAAGACTGCCGGGAGGTGGGGGCGTGTGGGGTAGATAGTCACGCACGTGGGGCAGACTGTACAGCGAGCTGTAGGTTGACTGCTGTCATATAAAATATATTTGTAACATGGATCCCTGTTGTATTATTGTTAACCACAAAATGTGTTCTACTAATGCCAGATTAAATACACGTAGAAGACAAACATACATGATCCTTTATTGTTAAAGAGAACATCAAAAAAATCAATAAATCAGCTACAATGATTAACAACGTGTTGGTCTGTGACCTGGAAACCTGAAGCCTGCAGGTCACAAACATTAAGAACAAACATTACAGTTAAGTAGGAGACATCTCGTGTTCAGCACTTACACTTGTATAATGAACAACATTTACATATTCAAAGATTCAGAATTCTTCAATGAGGAAGAAGGAGCAGATGTAATTGAAAGGATATTTAAACAGGAAACTGGACTCTTTTTCTGAAGAAAAAACATTCTAAGCAGAGTTTTTTATGTCCTAAACATGTAACATGCAGCTGGAAAAGAGAACAATGTGTCTGCGTCAGGAGAGCATCATGATCTACCTCACTGTGATAAAATATACATGTAGATCAGAAGATGAGCGTAAATACGTTGTTAATGAAACTTCTATTGTAATATTCAAGTTTATCTTTTACACAATGAATTAGTGAGAAACCCTTTCACTCAATCAGGTCACTTCACAAATCCGTAATAACAAACAATTATCTTACAATTGTTTTCCTTAACATTATTTTTTGTCCATTGCTGTGTCATGTTGATTAGTGATATTTAAACCCAAATATCTAAACTAACCTGCTGCTGACGGCAGAGTGAATGAACCACGTTGACGGATTAGAGAGTTGAGGTTGTTCTTGATATTTAAAAAATAACTCTTTAAACCTTTGATTGGTTCATAATTTGAGACAACATGATTGATTATAGCCTTATCCAGCTCATCACTGGTTTCGTAAGTCTTGAATTTCTCCAGCAAGTTATCCAGGTCCTGCAAATACAAATTGAAGGTCGCTTCGATAGCATAAACATAGTCTGATGCAGGTGTACCAGTCTGATTATTCAGTCGAGCCTCATGGATCAACATCTGGACGTGGAAGGCGGCTCCGTTGACCCAGATTTTGAACCTACGCCTGCTCATCTGTCCGTCATACAGCAGGGAGTTTCTGAGGATGGTGAGATCATTGCTCAGCTGCTGTTCCAGTCTCCTTATTTCCTCCCGTAATCATTGGTCATTGTTCATGAACACTTGATGGCGTCTCAGATACTCTGACATTGTGTCCCGGACACTCAAAGCTTTCTCTTCACCAAACACACGTCGTAACATGCTGTATGTGTTATCACTTGGCTGAGTGTTGACCTTGATGGCGATCTCTATGATCAAGGAAATCACCAAAGCACCAAGTCCAACAGCATTCGGGACTGAATTCAGTGAACCAATAGCAGATCCCAAACTGCCGACGTAACCTGGCACCGTGTTCAGAAGCTCATTAGAGTAAGCCTGCAGCACCGCGTTAGAGTCGTTACCAGAATATTTCAGCAGAGACTCATCTATGCCTATATCTGGTAAGAGCCATGGTTGATGCTGTAAAGCAGCGTTGTAAAGGCCAATAGCAACCCTGTCAATGTCCTTTTGTGAGAATGAGGAGGTTTCAGAGCTCATGATTTTTCCTCTCGAGCTGTGATCGCTCACACAAAGTTCACATGTCCCCCGACCAGCAGACTGAACACAATAATCAGACTGCACTGAGATAAAATCCAGCCCGCTCCCTCACATATAACCAGGATGACAACTCCAGCAGCCAATCAGACCTCTGGAAAAGTTAGGCGTATTTGTTGACTTGCCTCTAAAGTCCAATGTGTCCAAGGTCCAGAAAAACAAATAGTGCCACATGAATCTACATTTATAATTTGCCGGTCAAATCCAACCCACATGCAATGATTTCAGATTGTTTATTCATGTGTATTTTAAGTGTTACTAAAATTAAGAAAACCTTCCCAGAATCCACCTCATAAACAGGCCAAAGACAGAACCATGAACAGGATATTGACTACTTCAGCATGTTTTAAATATTAACTGTACTAACTGCAAACTATAGTTTGCCGGTAAATTAGTTTGTGTTGTCTCCTTAACTTCTTCAGGACATGAACACCTGTTTCCTGGTGAAAGTCTTGTGTTTTCTCCTTAACTTCTTCAGGACATGAACACCTGTTTCCTGGTGAAAGTCTTGTGTTTCCTCCTTAACTTCTTCAGGACATGAACACCTGTTTCCTGGTGAAAGTCTTGTGTTTTCTCCTTAACTTCTTCAGGACATGAACACCTGTTTCCTGGTGAAAGTCTTGTGTTTTCTCCTTAACTTCTTCAGGACATGAACACCTGTTTCCTGGTGAAAGTCTTGTGTTTTCTCCTTAACTTCTTTAGGACATGAACACTTGTTTCCTGGTGAAAGTCTTGTTTTTTCTCCTTCAGACACTTAGAATATTAATCTGAGCCTGTCAACGGCAAAACAAGCACTTTTGTAACTGTTAATAGAAGGTGGACAATTGCCCTATTAACTTACATTGAAGTTTGTTTTACCGCTGCCGACTCGCTTAACACTAGTGACGGTCATTTTGACTGTTTTGATATTTATATATGTAATAACTTTGCTGAATAAAAAAATACAATCCTGCTGCTGCCTGACTTTTCCTAAAAGAGTCTGTATTTTAATTTAAAATTGTTTTTATATACATTACACAAAAGGCAAAGAAAATACAATCACTTTTACCTATTTCGGCCATACACGGTCATATTGACGGCTCGGATTTTCGCGGTATTGTTTTAAATTTTTCGCGCGGTTGAAGATGCATCTTGGTTGCTTAGTAACTACCATAGTCTCTGTCAAAGAAACGTAACGAGCGGTCTCAAGTAACAAGTGTAGGCATCACCGATGGGCCGAAGACAAAGACAGAGTCGGTAACGTAGGCTACGGCGTGGATGGACTCAGTTCTGAATCAGAAGGCAAACGCCGGGCGCTCGCTCTCTGAAAGGCGCGGAACACGTAGATGGCCGTGGCTGTTTACATGTTCATATAACTTTATACGTCCTCGAACTGGCTGGAATCATTGCACAGATCCTCTCCAAGGAGTGCACCAGCAGTAAAATTGTCCGGAGGAAGTTCGTGCAGCAACTGGCAGAGGAGCTGAGAGCGAAGTTTATGGAGGAAAAAAGAGCAGCGGCGCACGGTCCGAACAGCGCTGCTCACCACAGCAGACACCAAAACAGAGGCAGTGCCAGGTTAGGTTATAGCTAAATGTTCAAATACGATACTTTTAATTGTTATTTGGCTGTTGAATGAATTTCCACATCATATTTTTCGGGATATGAATGTATGAAATAATTATGGTTTACTATGCCATGATATGAATTATTGAAACACGTATTACTACTCAAATGTATAATTAAACTCGTTAAAATGTACATTTCGGTGTTATTACATTTTTCTAAATATATCCTAACACAATACATAATACAATATCGCAATTAGGTAGTTATCATGAGAGATTATAGAGTTTGGAGTCTGGCGGTCAAAATAACCGCTCACGGCAGTTCTAGTAGTTATGGAATTCCAGCACTTCTAGTGTTAATACTGGACCAATGTCAAAGATTGTTGTTCCCATCAGTCACCTAGACACAACAACATAGGGAAATAGGGTCCAGGTTGAAAAAAACCTTTACCCTTTAACTTTTAAGCCTGTAATCACTTTCCCGTTACGACTCCGTATAGCTTCCTCTTCACGGTCGATTGCCTGTTAATGATAGGCTTAGCATCTTTGTGCTAAGACCCCAATGTTTCAAGATCCTAACAATGCCTCTGGACTCTTCAACTTTTCAACTATACTATGACTTTTTCCACTTTTATTTGACATGCTATACTATGACTTTTTTTAAAGATCATCTTTTTAGGCTTTTCCGCCTTTATTGGCCAGGACAGCTAGGTGAGAAAGAAGGGGAAGACATGCAGGAAATCGTCACAGGTCGGACTTGAACCCTGGACCTATGCATCGAGGCATATACCTCCAAGTATTATGTGCGCCTGCTCTACCAACTGAACCAACCTGGCCACTTTTTATGACTTTTTTAGATAAAAAGAGAGATGCAAAGTTATATATTGTACATTTTCAAAACAAAAAAGAAAGATATGATGTAAACATTAAATTCCTGTGACTATATTAATATATGAATACATTAAACATGCCACAACATTTACAGCATGTTCCTCACATATACGGACAGAATAAGTACGACAGACAAACGACAACACAGCCTCCAGCTTTGAAAGAGCATAACATGTTTATTACATTTCTTCCAATACAGAAAACATGTTTCTATGCTGACACTAAAACACCAAAAGAAGGAATGTGTGTACCGATTGTCGTCATGGATTTAAACTAAGCCATTGTGACATAATCAGCTGTAACACAAATCGCCGCCAGTTTAACGCGACAGGAAGAGGGAAGTGTATTCACAACGCACCGTGCGTCACAGGAAGTTGATACAGTTTTTTTTAAATATTCTTTAACAGCTTATCGTACAAAACTGGTATATTTATAGGATTGGGCACTGAGAACCGGTTCCAACTTGAAATCATTTCAGAAAATTATGATTGCAGTGGATTTTTTTATTGGAATCGTTTGGAAATTTTGGTTTCAAATCCAAACATCTGTTCCAAATTTAACACGTGCAAGTTTTGGTTTCCCTAGCCAACCCGTTCTCACTCCCAACTCGTATAATACTGACGCTTGGTCAGTGTCTCTCAGTATCAGATACAACGCAGAAATCTCCCTTCAGCGTCTGTATGGAACGGGCAGAGCAGCAGCTCGACCATGGCGCTGTAAGATGACGTAGTATTAAGAGAGACAACAGTAGAGAGTAGTATGTAGAGAGACAACAGTAGAGAGTAGTATTAAGAGAGACAACAGTAGAGAGTAGTATGAAGAGAGACAACAGTAGAGAGTAGTATGAAGAGAGACAGCAGTAGAGAGTAGTATGTAGAGAGACAGCAGTAGAGAGTAGTATGTAGAGAGACATCAGTAGAGAGTAGTATGTAGAGAGACAGCAGTAGAGAGTAGTATGAAGAGAGACAGCAGTAGAGAGTAGTATGAAGAGAGACAACAGTAGAGAGTAGTATGTGGAGAGACAACAGTAGAGAGTAGTATGTAGAGAGACAACAGTAGAGAGTAGTATGTAGAGAGACAACAGTAGAGAGTAGTATGAAGAGAGACAACAGTAGAGAGTAGTATGTAGAGAGACAATAGTAGAGAGTAGTATGTAGAGAGACAACGGTAGAGAGTAGTATGTAGAGAGACAGCAGTAGAGAGTAGTATGTAGAGAGACAACAGTAGAGAGCAGTATGTGGAGAGACAACAGTAGAGAGTAGTATGTAGAGAGACAACAGTAGAGAGTAGTATGTAGAGAGACAACAGTAGAGAGTAGTAAGTAGAGAGACAACAGTAGAGAGTAGTATGTAGAGAGACAGCAGTGGAGAGTAGTATGTGGAGAGACAACGGTAGAGAGTAAGAAAGAGACACACACACACACACAACTGTAATATTCTTGTTTTTATGTTATTGCTGATATCCATCAGTTTTGTTCTTTTTGTTACATTTTGTTGACATGATTGTTGCTTTTGAACGAATGTTAACCTAATGCTTTATTGTCTGCATCCTACTGTACAACTGGATGTAAATGTGTTGTGTTGACTTCGGGTCACATTGACCCGTTTTAAATCTTTGTTTTAAATTAGAAAATATAGGACGTAGAAATAAGCGCTGAAAATGTGTAGAAGAAAAATGTAACAATTTAAAACGTTGGAAAAAGCAGAAAAAGCGTGAAAAAAAGGTGTCCAATACATCGAAAAAATAAGTGTTTTTTTCAAGGTTGACGGGAAGACAACACAAGGGTTAAATGTTTCCCTGTTTATGCAATACTGTGTCAATATGGTCATGCTAATAAAGCCTCTTTGAATTTGAATTTGAGAGACACAAACACACACACGTCTGCTTTTGTGTTTCTCAGCTTTTCGTTTAAGTCTTCTTAACTTTTGACATTATGTTTGTCTGTAAACAAAGCAGGAATTAAACTGTTTATCTTCAGTGTTACACGTCGTCTGATTCTTCTTCAGTCTTTACATCTTTGAACAGTTTACTGATTCAAAACAAAGACTACACTCATAAAATCTGATTTCTGTACCCTGATTAAATTAATATTCCTCTGAGTTTTGACATTTTCAAGGTTGACATGTAGAAACTCTCAGATAATGACAAAAGATAATGACAAAAAAAATATGTCGGGGGGGGGGGGGGGGGGGGAGGAGTGACAAAAACATCAGAATATGTGACAAAAATATAAAAGAAAAATGTCAAAAACGTGGAGTTTTGAAAGAACTAGAAACATCTTCCAGCTCTAATCTTTATATGGCTTTTAGTCAAACATCAAATGGAGGAAACGAGATTTAGAAACGCTCAGGACGTCGGAAGTCCAAATGACTGAAAAAAAATATAAATATAAACGTCGAAAGACACGACCAAAGTGTTGAAAAAAAAAAAAAGTCAAATAAAATGTCAAAAATGTTTTTAAAAAAGCGACTAAAATGCAGAACAAATGAGCCAAAAACGTCAGAATAAGCAACAAAAATGTGATGGAAAAAGTAAAAAAAAAAAGCGACAAAAATGTGGGGAGAAAAAACAGCAAAAATGTGCAGAACTGGGCCTAAAGCAGTGGTTCTCAAATGATGGTACATGTCCCCTTAGGGGTACTCTGGAGGACTGCAGGGGGTACGTGACATTTTTTGCAAAATGTTTCTCAGTTCCAAGGCTGTAGTTACTTCTGTCTTTTTTTTTCTTCCAATTTTGTCGCTTTTTTCAAAGTTTGTGTCTCTGTTTTTGAAGTTTGTCACCTTTTTTTGAAGGTTGTCGTTTGTGTTGACCTATTCTTGCCTTTTTTCTTCTGTCTTTTTTCAAAGTTTGTTGCTTATTTAAATTTTTTGTCACTTTTGTCGCCATTGCCTTCCTTCTTTCTACTGTCTCTTTTTCTAAGTTTGTATTACTATTTTTGACCTATTCTTCCTTCTTTCTAGGGTCTTTTTCCAAGTTTTTGTTACTATTTCCATCAGCATTTAAATGTTTTCCAGGTACAAGGCAGTTGTTTAATAAATCTATCGCTGGCATAGCTGTATTCTTCCTCTTTATAGACTTTTTTTTTTTTCTACCAAAAATTATTCGCACCGTTTAGGGGGTACATGACTTAAAAAAAAAAACTGTTCAAAGGGACCAAACTGGTCCAGGGTAACACACACACACACACACACACACACACACACACACACACACACACACACGTTGAACCCTGCTCTCTAGACTCGTCCCCACTTTCAGTTTACAGTACAATCACTTTGTATAAAAACCTTCAACCCCGCCCCCCAACACGCACACACACGGAAAAAGTCTACAGCTACCATCTCAACAGTTTCCACATTTTATTTTTTGTAATATTTCAGTTTTGGTTTTTGAAAAAAAAAAAAAAAAAAAAAAAATGTTTTTGTCCCTAAAACATTCACTGAACATTGGAGTAAACACACCAAACAAGTCTGCGCCGGTTCAGTCCCATACATCTCAGGAGATTAGTGCTGAAGACTCTCTCTGGAGCTCTATTTGACTGAAATCATCACGCAGCTGTTGTTTGAAGAGCTGCAAAGATCCAGAGGTTAGGTGTCAACTATTACATTAATCGCTGACTACTCTGATAATTTATTAATCAGTTTGAGACATTTTTTTTATGTAAAAACAGTCCAACGCGTATGATGTCAGCGTGTTGAATGTGAATATCTTCTCTCCTCTGGGACAGGAAACTGAAGATCTTTGAGTTGTGGACTAAACAAGACATTTGAGGACGTCATCTTGGGACTTTGGGAAACACTGATCCACATTTTTCACCATTATCTGACATTTTAGAGATCAAATTCATTCATCAATCAATCAATCCATTCAGAAAATAAGCCACAATGAAACAAAAAACGTTGGTGCAGCACACACAGAGAGAGAGACACACACACGCGCACATGCCCACTAGGTGCAGCCCTCACACACGTAGAGACACACACAGAGAGAGGCACACACCACACACACGCCCACACTAGGTGCAGCCCTCACACACCCACACAGGCAGGCACGCACACACAGAGAGAGAGACACACGGGCACACACACACAGAGAGAGAGAGAGAGAGAGAGAGAGAGAGAGAGAGAGAGAGAGAGACAGTAAAAGTAGAACGTGTGTGATGTCAGCGTGTTGAATGTGAATATGTTCTAGATTCTTCTCTCCTCTGGGACAGGAAACTGAAGATCTTTGAGTTGTGGACAAAACAAGACATTTGAAAGATGTCAGATGTTTGAATTAAGAGACAAAGTAACGACGTAACTGAGGCTAAAGGTCACGGCAGATGAAACAAACAGAGATGGATGGATCGGTGTATTAAAATTGAATAAAAGTCTGTATACAATATAAAAACCATCATCAAACCAGTAATAAGATCAGGTTCTGCACCAGTTTAACAGCTGAGATCTGTCAGACAGATTACAGAAAGACAGACACAATAAAAACATGTTTTCATCCTTTTCCTGCATGCAACAACACATCAGACTAGGGCTGCACAACATGTAGTTTTCTGATCCTCACAGCGATATCAACTGCCGCAAGTTAACGCAGTATCGTGGTAGTCATTTTGTGTCGTTGTAGTTGTCTCTTTGTGGGGGTTTGGGGTATCGGTATTGAATGTTTTTGACCGATACCCAGCCCTCAGGTTATGGCGTGTTTTCCTCGTATCGTGCAGCCCTAGATCAAACACACTCACGCCTTTCAAAACGAAGGAAATCTGGAATGGTTGGACTGGTAAAACACTCCCCATGTAGAATATACAGTCACAGGACGGGTCAGGGAATTCACTTTTGTCTCTAGCAGAGTTCAACGTTAAGGTTTTTTTTCCACTTGTGCGTTCGCGCAACTGAAAAAAAATAAATCTAAATGCCCGGATTTTTACTTACTGGCCCCTACGCAAATAGTTTTTTCGAAGATTTAAAAAAAATAAAATAAAAAATAACCTGTCAAAAAAAAAAGTCAACACAAAAAATGTCAAAAGCTAAAAAAAACTTGGGGAAATAAGTCAAAAAGTAAGAAAATTAAATAAATAAAATAGTAAAAAAAAGTCCAAGCATAAAAAAAAGAAAGTCAAAAGCATTGGGATTTTTAAAAAAAAAAACTCAAAAAGTAAATAACAAAAAAATAATAGTAATAAAAAGTCCAAGCATAAAAAATTAATAATAAAAAGCATAAAAACTAAAAGTCAAAAGCATTGGGAAAAAAAAATAAAACAAAAAATACATCAAATGTCAAAAGAAAGTAATTTTTTTTTTAAAAACGTCAAAAGAAATAAAACGTAAAAAATAAATTAAAAAAAAAAAAAAAAACCTAAAAGCATCAAAACGTGAAGCACCAACTCAATTCCTGATTGGCTGACAGCACATTCGAAGAAATCGTTCAACAAACATTCTCCGCCGGTAAAGAGAACGATAATGTTATTGATGATTATTTATACGATGACGCACAAACAGGAAAACTGCGTTATATTTACTTTCCCGAACGTGGCGCTGTACTTCATCGGGAAACCCTTGACGTTGAACCCTGCTCTCTAGACTCGTCCCCACTTTCAGTTTACAGTACAATCACTTTGTATAAAAACCTCGCACCCCCGCACGCACACGCACACACACACACACACACACACACACACCTATATATAATCGGATAACAACTTGGTAGATTCGGATAAAAAGGAAAACATTAAAGTAACTGAGCACACAAACAAACCATCAGATTTAGTGTTGTACGGTACAGCTTAAGAGTATAAAGGTCTATACATTTACATCCTCTCTCCTTTTAATGGTTTCTCATTACATTTAGACTCGCGACGCTACGGAAGCTTATTGCTGCCTAGAAAGAAAGTGGAACGTTTTTACAAAGTAACAAGAAGTTTTCACGTTACAACATATTTTTGCGTCTAATTACATATTTTCATGTTAAGACAAGATCTGTTCCCATTACAGCCAGATTTTTTGTTTCGATAGTTTTGCGGACACAAGTTGTTGCGTTCTAACAAGACAAACAATCAGGTTTATTACGTGGACAGTTTCACGTTATAACGTGATGAATAGAACAGATGTTCTTGTTATAATTCGCTAAGTCGTGTGTTGTTAAAACCTTCAAAATATCTTGTTTCCCCACACATCGTATCACTATAAGATGGCCACGAAATAACGTGATACCGATTTGTATTTTCTTTTTCAGGCGTGGCAGCAATACGCCTCCGTACATAAAAACACCGTTAACAATGTGACAACCAATCGCTCGCTGGAGAGAGGGAGAAGTGATGAAGAGGAAGAGGGTAAAAAAGAGATGTAGTGTACTTTGCTGTGTAGATACTGAATAGAAACCATAAAACACATCTTTCTAAAAACAACACGGAAGTATTTGTAGTTACGTTTCCTCTCCGCGCTCTCTCCGTGCGTGTGTTTGTGACTTTAAGTGTCTGTAATCTTGAGCGTAATACTCAATTAGTGTCACTGACGATCACAATAACCATGTGCTCCTCGTCCAGATTACCCACAGTCCTTTTGGCGGCCTGCAGGTACTGCTGCGAGAACACGCCGGGCGGGAACGCGTACAGCATCGCCCCGGGCCCACCCTCTTTTGCCGCGGGCAGACTCACGACCCCCGCCGCCTCCTTGTTCCGCAGGTAGGTCACCAGGTGGCGAAGCAGCCGCGCCTGCAGCCCTGGCTCGAGGGCGGGCGCCTGGCGGTCGATGGGGCCCTGCAGAGCCAGCAGGATGGCGAAGCCGTCGGGGCGGCCGAGCTTGATGCGCCGCGTCACCTCGTCGAGCCGCGTCTGGTCCATGCGGAGCCGCTGGGCGATCTTCAGCTGGCCCGGCTGGTTCTGGCTCTGCAGCTTCAGCGTGTCGCGCATCACGGCGCTGAAGAACGCGGCGCCGCCCTCCAACATGTACAGCTCCGTGGGGAAGCTGCTGTTCTTCAGGGCGAAGAAGCCGTGCCACGTTTTGGGCAGCGACGCCTGGGCGAACTCCGACAGCGTGCCGGGAGGGGAAGAGGAGGTGTGCGTGGCATCTGTGTGGGCGGCAGCGGCGGGGGAGACGGCCGCGATTAGCTCGCTGCTGCCACGATGGGAGTGGTGATGGTTGTTGAGGTGCTCGCCGGGTCTTTTGCTGTGGTGGCGGCCGGACGGCGGGTCCTCGTCGTTGGCGGCTGGGGAGTGGTCTCTCGGCTCTGTGGTGGAGTCCGGCGCTCGAACCTGCGCTCGGTCGGGGCTTGCATCAGGAGAAACGGGTCCCCGAACCCGCGACCTCCCCCTCTCCTTCTCTCTCTCCTTCTCCCTCTCTCTGTCCTCCGGCGGGCGGTCAGCGGACAGACTCCTCCTCCGGTTCCTCCTCTCCTCCCTCTCCTTCAGCCACCGCTCCCGGCTGCGGCTGCGGCTCCTCGCCGTTCGCCCGCTCCGCCCGAACGCCTCCACGCCCCCCGCTCTTCTCTCCAGGCTGCGGGTGGGGCTGCTGGGAAAGTCTCTCTCCAGCAGTGCCCGCTCTCTCTCCCTCGCCGAGATGAGGCTGTAGGAGGACGGCGGTGGCGGCGAGCGGTCCCTGGCTCCACGCAGCTCCCGCTCCAGGCTGCGATGGCGGCTGTAGGCGTCCCCGAGAACGTCGTAGTGGGAGGGGGCTGCGACGGGCGGCTGGTATCCGGGGGGAAACGGTCGAGAGGGGCTCTCCTCGACTTTAGCAAAGTCAACCCTTAAACGCCGCTCGGGCCCGCCCAAAGGGAACCCCCTCATCTGGCCGCAGGCGGCTTGGGCAGCGTCCAAACTTTCATACTGAATGTAAGCAAAACTGTCCCCCTTACCGTAGTCAATACTCCGTATACTTCCAAAGCGGTCAAACTCCCGGGCGAGGGCAGCGAGGGAGTTCCCAGGGCCGAGACCGCCCACCCAGAGCCGCGTGGTGGGGTTAGCTTTGCCGTAGCCGATCTTTATCGGATTTCCGCCCATGAGTCTTCCCTGCATGGCCACTTTGGCCCGGTGCGCCATGTCCAGGTTCTGAAACTTCACAAAAGCATATGCCCCGCCCTGTCCACGAGCGGGGCGTTTAATCACGACATCCTCAATGACGCCATACTTGTCAAACCCCCTCCTCAGTTCTGCCTCTGTAACATTACCGTCCAAATTTCCAATAAAAAGGTTGCTGGTCGCCCTCTGGTCATCCTCAGGTTTTAAATCCTCCACTACTGGCATTGTGGGGATGCCATAGGGCCGGCCCCTCTCATCCAACATACCATAATAATCCAGAAGCCTCTCCCTCTCTCTGCTGAGCCCCAGGGTTTCCAGGGCGTAATGTCTGGCTCTGATGTTGCTCGCACCCGGACCAGGCGGGGAAATGGACCGCTGTCTGTAGGGGAACGGCGCATGCAGTGGCAGATATCCCGCGTCTGGCGGCGTGACGCTGCGCCTTCTGACGTACATGGGTTCGATTTTTAACTGCCGCTCACCCAGAACTAACCTGGAGGATTTGGCGTGCCTGGCTTCTTTTGCGTCCTCCGGGTGACGGAAATTCACGTAAGCGATGCGTCCTAGCTCCGGCGTGTGCGACAGTTTCACGCTAACGTCCCCGAACTTTTTGAACTCGTGAAACAGCGCGTCCTCCACGTCCTCGTCCGAGACCTGCGAGCCAAGGTTGCTGATGAGCAGCGTTTTGTACTCTAGTGTGCCCGGTCTGGCGGCGGGGAGCTCCGCCGCGGCCGTGGTACGTAGCGGCGGGCGGCCGAGAAGGCTGAGCTCGTGCCGGTGGTGGAGCTCCAGTGCAGCGGCCGCGCGCTCATCTCTGAGCCGCGGCTTCTCTCTCTCCCTGCTCCGGCTGCGGCGGTGATACCCCCGGCTCTCCGCCAGCAGCAAAGCCAGCGGCGGCGGCGGTAGCTCCTCTCTCCGTCCGCTCTCTCGTTCCCTTTCCCGTATCCGTTTAGCGACGGCCCTGGACGGACTAGCCTCTCTCCCGGCCTGCCTCTTCATCTTCGAAGGATGATGGAGCTCAAACTTTTCGGTGCCTGCAACGGGAATCCGGCTCGCGGAGCGATTTCCAGGGGTGTTAGCAAAAACAGCGAGGCAGACGACAGCTTCGAGAAAGACACCCAACCGCTCAAGACGCTGAATACTTGCATATATATCGAGATAAAAGCATAAACTCGTTTAAAAACATGTCAGCCGCGGATGATCTGCACCTACGCCGCCATCTTGGACAATAGGAATGTGCGCTCTCGCTAAAGGGGGGGGGGGGGGGGGGCGAGGGGAGACTGCGTGACGCATCGTCGGAAGACGTCATGACGTAATACGCTTTATTTTGGACCACAATCAAGTTAAGGACATGAGATTATTTTTTTGTAACATGAGAAATTTAACATTGAATACATTAACTTATTTGTTTTATCTGGCAAAATGTACTTGCATAAGTGCAAATCAAAAAAAAGTATGTGAATTTAAAGAATACGTATATTAAGTTTGTCTATATATATATATAAAAAAAAAAATAATTAGCATTCAACGTGGAACCAAAAGCCATTTAGAGACAAGATATTAAAAAAAATTTGAAAAAAAGTACAGTGTTTTGTGTGTGTATGTTACTGTGTGTGTGCGTGTAATGGGAGGGGGATTGGTTTTAGGATGTGGGAAAGACTAAGCCCATGATAATTTTATTGATGCAACTTTGCACATTTATATTATTGTAATTTAGGTATGAATGTGCTTGTACTTCACTTGCATTGAATAATTCATGTTTTTCCTTCCTGCCAAGGGACTAGGGGCTGGAAATAGCATTTGTGCTACAACCTGGTGCAAAGCATCTTGTGGCCCATCAAACTATTATTTAAAACGCTGGTCAATAAACAAACATCTAACAAGGCTATCTGTTCTTTTTTTTTTAAAGTACATCACAACGTTTGACGCCTCAATGTTGAATGAAGGACCAAGTTTAAAAAAATATATACAAATATATGGATACAGAAAATGAATGTAACTTTCTGTTCAGGTATTCATTCAAAACTATTTGGAATCAGTTTTTGGACTATTTGATTCACTGAGAACACATTGTCTCTTAACGGACACGTTAAAAGAAATCATATCCTCCACTCCACTGGTTCTCAAACTTTTTTCAATAATGTACCCCATCTGAATTGTGTTTTTAAGCCAAGTAGCCCCTGACCAGTGATATATTTACCAAACAACAGCTATGGAACTGAAAGACATTTACATGCTGATGAAAAAGGCAACGAATACTTAAAAAAAAAAAAGTAAAACCTTGGAAAAAGTCAGTAGAAAGAAGGAAGTAAGGCAAGACTAGGTGGAAAATAGTATCAAAAACTTAAACGGAGACAAAAACTTCGTAAAAAACGACACTTGTTAAAAAAAAAAATAAATAAATAAATAAAAAAAGTAGAAAGAAGGAAGACCAACTTAAAAAAAAAGTGACAAAAACCTTGAAAAAGGCGACAAAAACTTCGACAAACGGAGAAAAAAATAAGACCGTAGAAAAAAAGGAAGGAAGGGACGAAGGAAGGCAAGAAACGGGTCAAAAATAGTGACAAAAACTTTAAAAACGGCAACAAAAACTTTAAAAATAGCACTCACGTACCCCCTGCAGTCCTCCAAAGTACCCCTAGGGGTACACGTACCCCCATTTGAGAAACACTGCTCTACTCCACATGGCCTTTTTCATGTTTTAATGAAAAAGTAGAATAGTACAGTTGTAACAAATGACTGGGCTTTACATGAGAAGGTCAATGTGAAACAGAATAGAATGTTATAAGTTCATTTCCCGCAAGACACATGACACTTTCTTATCTCTTTTTTTTTTTTTTTTTTTTTTTTTTTAAACGTATACACAGTTTCCTTACATCAAACAATAAAATATCTATCCCTTTATGAAAGACAACAGTCTGGGGGATGGGGGTAGGAGGCAGTTTTTGGGAGGTTTAACTGGTCACTTTCTGCAACATGTGGAAGAAAATATGTAAAGTTGTTTCTCTCCATGTTCAGGAACCCTAAAATGTTGTGATTGGTTTAAAGAAATGCCAATAAACCAGAGCACGTTTCTCTCCCATCCAGGAATGCTGTGTGGACTCGCCAGACCCTCCTCCGCGGCGCTGTGGAGGAAGGTCTGGCGAGTAGTTAGGAAATAATCTGTATTTTGCTACCTTGTTACAATGTTCACAACACTTACATCAGCACTTCAGAAACCATCTGAGATGTCATCAGTCAGATCAAAACAAAGAACCAAAACAAAGCCGGGAAATAACAATCACTTAGTAGAAATGAAAAAACCTAAATCTTTCAAAAAAGAAAAAGCGTAAATAAATAATCTTATCTACAGTAAATATGAGTTACTTTGCCGACATAAGTGCTGCAACAACCTTTGACGTTGGTCTGCTGAAACCGACAGAGACCAACCTTTAAAAGCTCTTTGAGACCTTTCCGTTTAACCAGAAACCGCTCTGAAGTCCCACCAGACTCCATTTAAAAAAAACAGTACTTTTAGCGTGTATAGAGGCAACATATTCTCACATGTAAATCAGTAAACTGTGTGTTTACTTCAACCAAAACTAGAGTAGTGATGGTTGGAAAAGTGGAAAGACAACGGAAAACGGCTTTTCATAGTTTTATTTTGTTTCTGTCCACTTTGAATGAAGTGTGTTATACGATGCTAAAATGACTGTTTATTTACATGGAGTCTGGTGGGTTTAGCGAACGCAATTTCACGGATGCTTTTAGGTTTAAAAAAAAGGATCTTACTCTTGTAGCTTCCGGTGTCAAAGACTAGTTAAGTGTGCTTTAACATAAGTCACCCATACTCAATGGCCTCTGTGAGTATTTAGTTTTGTACATAACTTCCCCAGAGAGAGGCTCTAACTACAAGAAGTCTGAAATCAATTTGAGCGGGTACAAAATGCTTCCTCATTTCAGCTGGATTTACAACAATGAATGCATCCAATTCTCCTTTCAGTAGTATTAAGTATTCCTTATAACCCACTGACAAACACTTACGTAGCACGAGGGCTGCATAACATATCGTTTTTATCGTCATCGCAACATCAACTGGCGCAATGAACACATTGCGAAAAGCTGCGACGCATCGCTAAAGACACTGGAGTTTTTTTTTAGTTCTGCCTTTTATGTTCAATTCAATGTGCGATTTGTTCAATAAAAGAAAGTTGGAAGTGATTTCCTTCTATTTGTTTTTAATTCAACAAGCAGTTTGTTGTATTTAAGCAGAATACTGAAAGCAGCAGAACTGAGAACACTTTAATATCGGATTATTTATCGTGATATCCAACACCGTTATCGCACATTTTCCTCATATCGTGCAGTCCTAATTAGCACCTGCATTTTCCTAGGAGAAGACTATTTGCTGCTTCTTGTTGTGAGTGAGAGTATTCACAGCCATTTCCATAAAATATAGTTGAACTTCTTCTGGATTACTGGCCAGGCCACATGGTGCTGTATAATATAAAGAAATAAGATAAAATAAAGAAAACAAAAGTAGTTACGTTCATTTTTTTTTTTTTTTTTTTTTAATATTGGCACAATGTGTTTGACTCTGTGTTGGAATATGGGTGACTTTGTTAACTGAAAAAAAGACTAAATTAGAGGTTAAAAAGGGGAGAGTGGTCATGGGCTTTTTTGTTTACATGAACTCTGGTTTTAAAAAGGAGTATATCTTAAAGAGTAACGACCGTTTATTTTTCAACTTGTATGTTTCTGTCTAAGTGACTGATGGGAACAACAATCTTTGACAGTGGTCTGCTTTAACTGACAGAGATAGACCTTTAAAACCTCTTTGAGACCTTTCTGTTTAACCAGAAACAGCTCTGAAGTCGCTAGCGCTAAACCCAGACTCCATTTATAAAAAGCAGTACTTTTAGCGTGTATAGAGCCTAAATTATTTTCATCTGTAAACTTTGTGTTTATTTCAACCAAACCTAGAGTTGTGATGGTTGGAAAAGATGACCCAAAACATCTTGTCATGGTTTTATTTTGTTTCTGTCAACTTTGAACGAAGTGTATTTCACGATGCTAAAATTACTGTTTATTTACATGGAGTCTGGTGGGTTTAGCGAACGCAATTTACTCTTTAACAGAAAGGTCGACCTCTTTAGAAATCCTTTCCATAATGTTGTCAGACACTTAGAATATTAATCTGAGCCTGTCAGTGGCAAAACAAGCACTTTTGTGAAGGTAAATACAAGCTGGACAATTACTGTTAACTTACATTGTAGCTTGTTTCTGCGCTGCAGAATGCAGCGATCGCTTAATAGTGGACCGATGTCAAAGATTGGTGTTCCCATCAGTCACTTACACACAAAAACATAGGGTTGAAGAAATGGCAGTTACCCTTTAATACAACGCTCATGTGTACATGGAAACTGTCTTCGGTTGCTCTAACTGTTCTTCCTGTTCATTCTGGGGCCAAAACAAAGTCCTCTGTCAAAAAGTGCTCTAATGTTTTGCTGCTCAATCTGTTACTTTGGGATTACATTAGAAGAGAACTCTTCTGTTTTTTGGACGAGAGGAGTTGCAGCGACTGTTTCTTTTGATGTTTGTATGTCAGCATTGTTTTAAGACATAACTCGAAAAAAAAAAAAAAAACAGCCTTTTCTCTTCGACAGGACGTCATGGAAACCAGAGTAAAGTTGGGAGAGCTGGATAGCGGTCTTGTCCAAGTCCAAAGTTGTGTGCGTGTGTGTTGTGCTGTGTTTGTTCCCCGTTACAGATCTGTCCGTGCAGTGGCGGCTGCGGGAGCGAACTTGGGCATTAGCTCTGTGATTTTGCGGATGAAGTCGGACTTTTCGGCGCAGCCTTTGCAGGACTCGCCCCACTCCTCCAGGATCTTCTTCAGGTCCTTCACTTTAAGCTTCTTCAGGTCCACTGTGGTCAGGTCCAGCTGTTTGTCTACACGGGACACACAAAATGATCACCATACATACATACATATATATATCCCTTAAGTAGGTATGAGTGGTGGATTGTAACTAAGTACTGTACAAATTTGACAGAGGAAAATATGGCACAGAGAATGAGAATTGGTTATAAGAACTCTAGGTAAGTGTCTTTAAATTAAAAAAAAGTAGAAATCTGAGTTTTGTCCTTCCTTACCATATTTCAGCTCACAGATCTGACTGTCCTTCTTCTTGAGTTTCTCGCAGATCTTCTCCACTGGGGCGTGGTAGCTCAGAGGCTTGGACACCTCGTTGATAATCTTGGTGGCCGCGTCGCTCGTTGCCCCGATGTAGTAACACTAGACAGGAGAAATGGGGAGAAAGAAATCCAATGTGACGCTTTTTATAGGGTTAACCATGTAAGAATCTCTCAGGGGCTCATTCTGACTCCCAGGATTTTTGTAGCTAAATATATATCATATGTTGTGTCTAGGGATGCACCGAATCCAGGATTTGGCCGAATATTGGGCTTAGAATTTTTTTTCCCACCGAACCCTACGCTCGCACTACGCTGGTCGACGTAATGACAGCGCCGTTGATTACGGGAAGGTGTTTACGTCGGTGGAGCGTTCAATGCAGTAGGCTGTGAGAAAGTGAAAATGGAACTCGGGAGCAGAAAAAGTGTAGTGTGGCAGTACTTTCAGTCAAAAGAAGGCCATTCAAGTCCAGCTACATGTTCAACTTGCAATGGCGATTTGTCTCGTGGTGGCGAGGACCCTAAACAATACACAACATCACCGCTGTTACAACATTTGGTATCAAACATCCGAAAGGATACGAGTTGTGCATGAAGGAATCTACAGACAGCAGCAAAAATGCAGCAACTTCAGGTAAATAAAATGAAAAATACACTGCTGTGGGCGTTGTTTGGCGCACGTTGGGCCTCCGTTAACAGTGTGAAACCAAATCTTACCGGATCAAATGTCGACAATGGAACAGAAACATGAACCTCTGTCCGGTCCTCGGTTTTGGACTTTTCAGGTGTGAAAGCCCCCCCAAGTAACCGCGACATTAACCTTTATTTCACACACAAATACAAATACTTTACTCACAAAGCGGTTGTCTTTGCCTTTAGCCTCTTTGCAGCTCTTTACGATGGCGTTCTCGATGTCTGCAGCGTTGAACTTTACGTTGTTGTCTTTTAGCGATTGGTAAAACTTCCCCAGGAAGGAAATACACACTGAAACAGCAAAGGGAAAATGCGTATTAAAAACAACTTTCAAGAGGCAACCAGAGGTAGGAGATTTTATCCTCACAGGAGTCCAACGTAGTGACAGAACAACAAGTTAAAAACAACAACAAGTTATGAGTCAAATATTGTGTGATTTCTGGTGTGAGTGTTGGGTTTGTTATTCTTCGTAATTGATAAATCGATTGAATCATCAACAATCTAATATAATCGATGCAGGCCGGAGAGAGGGATTACCAGGAAGAGGGAGGAGAGAAGGAAGGGAGAAAGGTAGGAAAGAGGGAAGTAAAAAAAGAAGGAAGGTAGGAAAGAGGGAAGTAAAGAAAGAAGGAAGGTAGGAAAGAGGGAAGTAAAGAAGGAAAGAAGGTAAGAAAGAGGGAAGTAAAGAAGGTAGGAAAGAGGGAAGGAAGGTAGGAAAGAGGGAAGTAAAGAAGGAAGGTAGGAAATAGGGACGGAAGGTAGGAAAGAGGGAAGTAAAGAAGAAAGGAAGGTAGGGAAGAGGGAAGTAAAGAAGGAAGGAAGGGAGGAAGGTAGGAAAGAGGGAAGTAAAGAAGAAAGGAAGGAAGGAAGGAAGGAAGGAAGTGAGGGATGAAGGAAAGAAAGATGGAAATAAGGGAGGGATGTAGAAAGGAAAGATGGAAGGAAGGAAAGTAGGAAGGAAGGGAGGAAGGAAAGTAGGAAGGAAGGATGCAAAATCAAAAATATCGATACACATCATCTTTAACCCTTGGGTTGTCTTCGTTTCAACCTTGAAAAAAAAATTTGTTTTTCCTTTTTCCAACGTTTTAAATTTTAAAATATTTCAGCGCTTATTTCTACGTCCGATATTTTCTGATATAAAACAAAAATTTAAAACGGGCCAATGTGACCCGAAGTCAACACAAGGGTTATTAAGTTGCGCCTTTATTGCCAGCCTGCTTCAAGACCTCAACAATCATCCCCGTTCCCAAGAAGCCAAGGACCACAGGACTTAACGACTTCAGACCCGTCTCCCTGACCTCTGTGGTTATGAAGTCCTTTGAGCGCCTTGTGCTTTCACACCTCAGAGACATCACTGACCTCCTCCTGGACCCCCTGCAGTCAACCTGGCCCTACACTACATCCTCCAGCACCTGGACTCCACAGGAACCTACGCCAGGATCCTGTTTTTGGACTTCAGCTCTGCCTTCAACACCATCATCCCGGCTCTGCTTCAGGAGAAGCTCTCCCAGCTTGGTGTGCCTGACTCCACCTGCAGGTGGATCACTAATACATACTGTGTGCATATACTTATATTGTTTATACCTATACGTATATCGTTTAATATTCCATCTAGAGAATGTGTGACGTGCGCCAACAACACCAGAACAAATTCCTTGTATGTGTTAAAAACGTACCTGGCAATAAAACCCTTTCTGATTCTGATATATTTATACTTTTTTTAATATTTTAGTTGCTTTTTGTGAGTTGATATAAGTGTTACTGATTGTGTTAAATGGGCATTAATGAATAGGCAGACTTTGTAAGATCAGAAAATATTGTATTGTGGTCCAAACAATCGATATAATACCGTATTGTGATACAACTTGTGATTTAATCATACACCAACATTTGAGATGATAATAAACTTAATGTTAGGGGGGTTTTGCAATGTTGGTTGGGCAAAACAAGCCTGCCATCCGACAACCGTTAAGGAACACGCTGACTTATTGGGACTTTGGCTTATTCACTGTATCCCCCAGTAAGATAAGTCCATACATAGCAGTAGCAGTGCTTTGCCTTTCTGAGAATATACAGTGAGGAAAATAAGTATTTGAACACCCTGCTATTTTGCAGGTTCTCCCACTTGGAAATCATGGAGGGGTCTGAAATTGTCATCGTAGGTGCATGTCCACTGTGAGAGACATAATCTAAAAACAAAAATCCAGAAATCACAATGTATGATTTTTTAACTATTTATTTGTATGATACAGCTGCAAATAAGTATTTGAACACCTGAGAAAATCAATGTTAATATTTGGTACAGTAGCCTTTGTTTGCAATTACAGAGGTCAAACGTTTCCTGTAGTTTTTCACCAGGTTTGCACACACTGCAGGAGGGAGTTTGGCCCACTCCTCCACACAGATCTTCTCTAGATCAGTCAGGTTTCTGGGCTGTCGCTGAGAAACACGGAGTTTGAGCTCCCTCCAAAGATTCTCTATTGGGTTTAGGTCTGGAGACTGGCTAGGCCACGCCAGAACCTTGATATGCTTCTTACAGAGCCACTCCTTGGTTATCCTGGCTGTGTGCTTCGGGTCATTGTCATGTTGGAAGACCCAGCCTCGACCCATCTTCAATGCTCTAACTGAGGGAAGGAGGTTGTTCCCCAAAATCTCGCAATACATGGCCCCGGTCATCCTCTCCTTAATACAGTGCAGTCGCCCTGTCCCATGTGCAGAAAAACACCCCCAAAGCATGATGCTACCACCCCCATGCTTCACAGTAGGGATGGTGTTCTTGGGATGGTACTCATCATTCTTCTTCCTCCAAACACGGTTAGTGGAATTATGACCAAAAAGTTCTATTTTGGTCTCATCTGACCACATGACTTTCTCCCATGACTCCTCTGGATCATCCAAATGGTCATTGGCAAACTTAAGACGGGCCTTGACATGTGCTGGTTTAAGCAGGGGAACCTTCCGTGCCATGCATGATTTCAAACCATGACGTCTTAGTGTATTACCAACAGTAACCTTGGAAACGGTGGTCCCAGCTCTTTTCAGGTCATTGACCAGCTCCTCCCGTGTAGTCCTGGGCTGATTTCTCACCTTTCTTAGGATCATTGAGACCCCACGAGGTGAGATTTTGCATGGAGCCCCAGTCCGAGGGAGATTGACAGTCATGTTTAGCTTCTTCCATTTTCTAATGATTGCTCCAACAGTGGACCTTTTTTCACCAAGCTGCTTGGCAATTTCCCCGTAGCCCTTTCCAGCCTTGTGGAGGTGTACAATTTTGACTCTAGTGTCTTTGGACAGCTCTTTGGTCTTGGCCATGTTAGTAGTTGGATTCTTACTGATTGTATGGGGTGGACATGTGTCTTTATGCAGCTAACGACCTCAAACAGGTACATCTAATTTAGGATAATAAATGGAGTGGAGGTGGACATTTTAAAGGCAGACTAACAGGTCTTTGAGGGTCAGAATTCTAGCTGATAGACAGGTGTTGAAATACTTATTTGCAGCTGTAACATACAAATAAATAGTTAAAAAATAATACATTGTGATTTCTGGATTTTTTGTTTTTAGATTATGTCTCTCACAGTGGACATGCACCTACGATGACAATTTCAGACCCCTCCATGATTTCCAAGTGGGAGAACTTGCAAAATAGCAGGGTGTTCAAATACTTATTTTCCTCACTGTAGTTCCCAGTATGTATACACTTAGAAGATGGTTGGGTGTCATGTGACCTTGTTATTTGTACACGCTGTGACTATACAAATCACAACATGGAAATAGGAAAATGTTGGCATTATTTTGTCACTTATTGGGAGCAGTAGGCTAGATGGAGCCGGTTACCTCCAGGATCTGTGCTAAGCTAGGCTAGCAGTGGGGGGGGGGGGGGTCAGACAGAGTTACGACACGCATGGAGATGAGAAGGGTACGTATGGACTTATCCAACTCTGGGGGATACGGGGAATAAGACAAAGTCCCAATAAGTCAACATGTTCCTTTAATGTTGGTAAGTTTCATTTCTAGGACTGCTCCGGTGCCGCCGAAAATTCCCCTGGATGTCCCTCTTTTTGGCCAGATGTCCGTCCCCTTCCTCTTCCTTTGTGTTGGCGTTCTAACCTCTGGTGGATTTCTGAGGACTATGGTTAACTGCTCCTCAGATCTCTGCAGGGTAAATCCAGACAGCTAGCCTGACTATCTGTCCAATCGGAGTTTTCTGTGCAAAACGCTCGATAAAAAATACTTTGAAAAAAAAAAATCTTTAGTCAAGGACAGAAATTATGAACTCCCCTTTAAATCAATCAATGTGCTGCTGACAGCAATACATACTAGAATACATACGAATAACAGTGTGTTACTTTTCGTAGCGATATGTACGAATGGTTCTTGAGAACAGCCTGCTCTTTTCAACGCACTGAGAGACTACGTTGTCAAATTCCCCTGAATTTCACAGCTCTGTTTGCCTCGCAGCTCCATAAAATAGACTTACACTGTGGTTTACTTATCTGATACTGTCAGAGGGCGTGGAACACAGTCAACTCTATATAACAGAAACAATGCAAATATGTGTGTATGCATGTATTACTTTCGCTCTGACACATTAACCCCTGACGGCCTCTCTGGGCTCAGCTGGTTTCCTCCTACACCCCCAGCTAAAAGTGCTGCATATCAGGAAGGATGCAAAGTGAATGTCAAAATGCTAATTGTGAGCTGTCCTGCTGTTGAATGAACACAGGTTTAGATTTTGGTAGGGTTCAAAAGTAACTTTTTCCTCCACCAGCCAAAAGGTTAGTGCGCCCCCCCCTCTGTAAATTACACCTATAAATACAGGAGAATAATAATTTCCTTTACAAAGTTAAAAGACATTATGCAAAAATGGCACAAACATCACAATATAGGCTGTATGATCATGGTTGTTGAAGAAATAAAATACATGTTTATGCCTGGATTCAAAGGGCTGAATGTCTACCAGTCTCAGGATTTTATGTCCAAATAAACTGTTTTTGTAAGCAGCACACAGGTAGCTTTGGATGTTGTTCTGTCCGGAAATCTGTGAGCATCACACAAATACGTTACACCGCCACTTAAAAACCCTTTCCCAGTCATTACCAACCGTTTCTACACTTAATATAAAGCCCCAGACTAGGTAAAATGAGATTTCTGCTCTCTGTGATAACATAAAAGTTGTCATTTAGCAGATTTTTGTAGCATCTAAGCTACCTGAAGCTAGCACACAAAAACCTACCTTCACACTCTCCGTCTTTCAGGGCTTCAGCGGGACCGGGCACGAGAGAGAGCGCGAGAGCCACCGACAACCCACTTAAACACAACATTTTCGGGCACGAATAACTTGAACAACGTTTATATTTTCTTATCTAACCGCTGCTGGAAGAAAAACAACTCATTCGTACTCATGAATCGCTACAGACGCCGGTAAAGTGAGCAGCGTTCCTGATTGTACAGGGTTTCCGGTGCCACGTCACAATATGTCGGCGTCTCATTGGTCCAGAGGTGTAACTCGTTCCGTGGTCTTCCACGCAATTTGCTCTGATTGGTCGAAGGAAGAACATTCCGGGAACAACGTCCAGTTGGCGCCATCTGATTGGGCCACATCCGCCCGAGCTCTGATACAGATAAAAATAAAATAAGAACTTACTGTTTTATATTTAAATTGTACCCAGTATAATACATATAATTATGTATTGTTATAATATAATATAACACGGTAAAAATAAATTTAAACTATTGAAGTTTAAAAAGAGGATTTTAACTGAGCATCCGTTAGGACTTTCGTATCTAAAAACTAAATAAAAAATAAATAAGAAAAATAAATAAAAAATAGTAAAAGAACTAAGATTTTTTTTTAAATTAAAAAGACTTTCGTGTCTAAAAATTAAATAGAAAAAAGATTAAAAACATTTTAAATAGAAAAATAATGAAGAAAAAAACGAAAAACTTGCATATTTAAAAATAAAAAATAAGAAAAAGTTATAAAATTAAAAAATATTAATAAAATATATGAAAAACAAAAAACAATAAAAGACTTGTTTAACAAAAAATAAGATAAAATAGATAAAAAATGAATAAAAACGATACAAATAACTACAAAGACTTTAATATTTAAAAAAATAAGTTATAAAAAAAAATAATACATGAAAAATAATAAAAACTATGGAAAAAATAGATAAATAAATAAGGAATAAAAACAAGACAAATACATAAATAAAAACTTTAAAAAAAGTTAGCTTTTTCTTTTTTACTTCAAATATTAGTTTTTTTTCTACATAATAAAGAAAATAAATATTTAAAAAAAATCTCTTCCTGTTTTATTATTAATTTATTAATTTCTACGACGGAGCATTAGGGCCACATCAAAGGAAAACATTTTTTTTTTGTTTTTTTTGCATTTCGAGAATAAAGTCGAAATGTCGAGAATAAAGTCAACATGACGAAAATAAAGTTGAAATACTTTTTCGAGAATAAAGTTGAAATGTCGAGAATAAAGTCAACATGACGAGAATAAAGTTGAACTATACCATTTCGAGAATAATGTCAAAATATCGAGATTGAAGTTGAAATGACGAGAATAAATTCAACTCCTTTATCACTTAATCACATTAGAGCGACTGTCCGCCATGCCAGCTGCCATGTAGGCATCATCACAGATATGGGTTACATCATATCTATGAGCGCCACTCCTTCAGGATCAAACAAGTTGATCAATTGTCTTATTGTGTATTGTGATACAACATATCCTCTCTGTATTGTACGTAGGTGTAACCATCGATAACCTTATTGCATCTGTCCATTACGAGCTATTTCTGTCTGCAGGAATACGGCCACCTCTTCCAAGTTTGTGTGGGTTCTCCTTCTGAAGAGACGCAGTTTTCGGCCCAATCTCTTCAAAGTCCTAATACTTCTCACCATACTGTGTTTATGCGCTAAAAGAGAAAGAGTTCATGCATTTTGTAGAATACTATAGGTAAAGTAAATAGTTTGGTTTATTCTCAAAAGTCCGACTTGATTCTTGAAATATCAAGTTTTTTCTCGACATTTCGACTTTATTCTCGAAAAAGTATTTCAACTTATTATCGTCATGTTGACTTCATTCTCGAAATGCAAAATAAATAAAAAAATCTTCATTTTTTTTCTTTTGATGTGGCCCTAATGCTCTGTCGTAAATTTCTTACTGTTGAACTGTCAATTTTTTATTTATTTCTCGTTGTTTTTGTAATATTTTCCTCTGTCACCACTGGATGGCGCTGTTTCCTTCTTTAGTGTCAGACAAAAACAAAGTATTAGGGTTAAATGGAAGTATTATATTAATGTATATGTATTATTAAATACATGTTGGACTTTTGTTTTTTAAAGCACACAAAGGTAGAGTTACAGAGAATTACAGCATGACAGTCACACTGAGCCAAATTCATTTCATGTTGGAATAGCAGCTGCAAAGATGAATTAGTTCTGAACTACTAAATGAGTCACCAACTATTTTAATAATCGATTAATCGGTTTGAGATGGTATTTTTTTTATGAAAATAAAGTCAAACATTCTCTGATGTCAGCGTGTTAAATGTGAATATGCTCTAGATTCTCTCTGTGACAGAAAACTGAATATCTTTGAGCTTTTGACACTTTTTAGATGCTTTTTGTGACACTATTTTGAAGGTTTTTTGGACGCTTTGTTTTAATACTTTGACGTTTTTCTGTTGACACATTGTCTGTGTGTGAATAGACGCTGTTCATTATTTGTCCTCTGACTGAAGAGACGAAGACGCATTTTCCAACAAAAAGCAGTTTTCTTCTTTATTGAGAGAAAGTGAATGCAGACAGGTGACGTTCACAGCTCATGACACCACAAACACTCGGCGTTACAAGTTTCATCATTCCTGCTATCATCTCCGTCTGCACCGAGAGCCAAAGCACCTTCGGCTGGCATTTCAACAACGGAGCACAAAAAAAAAGGCAAAAGTCAAAACAAATGAGAAATAAATGGGCATCAATTTTAATGAAATGGATTGAAAAGGAGAGGGGGAGGGGGGGGGGGGGAGACAACGGAAACATTTCATCCTGGGTTTAAACATCAGTTAAATTGTATAATTAACTTAAATCACAACTCTCACGTCTGATCCGTTCTCCAAAACTCTACTGACATTCCTTCTTTCCCTCAACAACAGAAAACCTCTTTACCTTTATATTCATTTACTCTGATATTATAATTATCTTCTCTTCTCGTCTCCCTCTTAAGTGTACATCATCTCGGCCATGTGTGACATCTTCTTGGGGATGTAGAGGTAATACTCCATGTAGCCAGAAAGGTCCTCTATCGTGATGTCGTCCACGTAGGCGCGCGCCTGCTCCGAACACGAGCGCGGGGAACCCGACGATGATGACGGCGACAACGAAGCATTGCTGTTGGTGCTGAGAGTTCTGGCGTCTCCGCCGCCGCTCGCAAGGCTCCCCTCGCACTCTAACGTGGCGTTGCGGAGCCCCGTGAAGGAGTACACCTCCACACCGCTCCAGCCCGGATGATGTTGCGACCGACACCGGCACTGAGACGGAGATTCAGCCGCCGCCTGCCGGCGTTCCTCCTCTGGGGAATCCGAGCTGTTCTGCCACGCGCAGGAGCAGAGGGGGCGGGGGATTTCTGCGGCGCCGCCGCGGCTGTGGAGCTCCGACAAAGCGCGGAAGTCAGCGGCGTCCGCGGGGCCGGATGTCTGCGGCGCTTCTGCTTCTTCGCAGGCACTTTTTTCTGAACCGCTCTCCTCGCTCGACTCTCCGGAGATTCCTCCGTCCTTCCTGGGGGATGATGTCGCGCCGGGGGTCTTCTTTAGGGGCGGGTGCGGGGAAACCGCGGCTCCGACATGCGTCTCGTACTCGGCGCAGGACCCAAAGACCAGCGGGGAGATGTGGCCTGAAGGAGAGAGCTCTTTCTGGGCAGGGTTAGCAACATCGCAGGCGGGACGAGGCTCCGCCCCCTCGGGCACGGCCAGGCGCTGGTGCTTCAAGCAGCCGCTCGGAGGCGACAGCGCCGAGGCGGCGGCAGCGCTGCAGTAGGTGAACTTGGGAGGGTGCAGGACGGGCGACTTGGAGCGCCGACGTCGCTGCGTTCTGGACGCTCCTCGGGACGTTTTCCTCATGCAGCTAAAGAGGAAAGGGAAGAGAGAGAAAACATGTAGTAATCATAACACACACAGACAGACAGACAAACACAGACACACACAGACAGACAGACACAGACACAGACACAGACACAGACACAGACACACACACACACACACACACACACACACACACACACACACACACACACACACACACACACACACACACACACACACACACAGTTCTTTAACCCCCCGATGTAGCACAAGTAGACTTTATATTTCACAGTTACTGTTTTCTGTCAGATTGTTTATATAACGAAAAGAGACGGAGGGACTGAGGAAACAGTCAGCTGTTTTCAAACACCACGGCCAGTTCACAGCTTGTGTTTGGTGTTTTAAAACGTTCTCGTGGCAGAGATAGAGGCAGTGATGTTTCCTGTTTCCTGAACGGGACTCTCGCACCGCCTTAATACACTGACAAGTCTGATCTCCGTTACTTACTTTTCTTACATTACATGATTGGCCACTGGCAAGAAAATGTAATCATTTGACAGCCCTAATAATTATATGTATTACACTGTATACAATTTAAATATGAAACAGTAAGTTCTTATTTGAAAAAAAATGACGCTCTTAAAATAATAAGAACTTAACTTAACAAAAGAGAGAGTTGACTGAGCATACTTGCTGTTTATGAACACTGCAACTTCTCCTCTGTAACTTTAACCTTCTGTACGTGAGCAGTGCCCCCCCCCCCCCCCAACCTACCCGTGCCAGTTGTCCTTCGGGCAGCCGAGTTTGGGCTTTGCTCCGCTGGTGTCGAGACAAGCGCGTGATGCCGCCCTGGGAGCCAGCGCCTCCGACACACTCCCCGCTCCAGGTAAACTGCAAAGAGGAAGGACACATATAAACTTTATTGTTCATATTTTCCTCGTATCGTGCAGCCCTAGTCAGTGCAGGTTGCCATTATTTACCTCTCAGCATCGACCCTCAGCTTCTTAAACGCCGTCTGCAGCGTTTCCTCCTCGCAGTCCTTCCCTCCTGCCTCCATGGTGGGAGGAGGCCGCTCTGACCAGCCACCCAGCTACACACACACACACACACACACACACACACACACACACACACACACACACACACACACACATTTCGTATGCAACAGTTATTTTGTATGTATACATTTGTTTCTGTATTTATTGTTTATTTCATATTAATGTTTAAACATGCGTTTGTTTATGTATGCAACATTCACCAAGGCAAATTCCACGTAAGTGTAATTTATTGAGGCAATAAAAAGTAATAAACAGTGTAAACAGTGTGTTTCATAACAAGCAGTCCTAGAAGGGATACTAGAAGGGATACAGCTACGGCGACGACAGTTAGGTTTAGGCACCAAAACGACTAGCTAATTGACTAGTTGAGTTGAGGGAAAATATCGTGGTTTGGATTAAAAACTCCCGAGAAACGAACAAACGTTTTCTGGGTGAAAGTATTAACATATTATTATTATATTACCCGAGTCTTTGCGTGACTTCCGGCCGTAGCTGTATCCCTTCTAGCCACAACGCACTCCCACCCTATTGGTTAATGCTAGCAAGTTACTTTTAGCTGCTAAGCTAACTGGCCACAGAACGTCGTTTAGAAACGATTTAAAATACGGGAGGTGATACTTACGGTTCAGGATATCCTGGTCGCAGTAAAGAGAGAGATATACCCGGTGGGTATAAAGGGTGTTTCCCTGGCAACAGGCCTCTTTGGATGTTGACTAGCCAGCAAGGCTAGCTAGCGACAGCTAACCAGCTAACAAGACGTGCAGGGCTAACGTTAGCTCTGTGCGAAAAACACGAACTGTGCCTTTATTGAAAGACTGCGCGCGGAAGGTTTTCACTCGTGTCACAAAGTTGCTCACGACTGAGTCCAAAGTTCCGAGTTACAACAGAGATCAACAGCGCAGAAGTTTAGGCGTAATTTAGCCTTTTTAATGGCGACTCCTTCACCTTGTTTACAGTCGAACCGCAGTGACTCTGCAACAACGCCGCTGATGTCACCAGCCCGTGACTCACACCCTGACGTCACTCCCTTCTGTTTGTGTTCGTGTTCGAAAAAATAAATCATATAGGATGTAGATATTTTAATTCTCTTAAATTAGGTAACATAGAAGAAATGCATTTTTTCTATAAATAATCTACTCGGAGCTATTTACTTAAGGAACACCAGCTGTCACTATTTTTGAGTGAAGGCTGTTATATAACAGACATCCAGATAACCTTGTGTTGCTGTTTATTGACCCTTTTTAACACAGTAACACACCTTATATATATATATATATATATATATATATATATATATATATATATATATACGTCCACTTTATCCAAAACCGACAGTTTTTCTCTCACTATTGATAACTCCTCCATTTCACCCTCCGCCAAGGTTAAGAGTCTGGGTGTAATCCTTGACAGCACGCTATCCTTTCAACCCCACATCAATAACATTACCCGGTCTGCCTACTTCCACCTACGAAACATCAATTGCCTCCGCCCCTCCCTTACCCCCCCACACTGCCGCCATCCTTGTCCACAGTCTTGTCACTTCCCGTCTGGATTACTGGAACTCTCTCCTCTTCGGCCTCCCTCACAAATCCCTCCATTAACTTCAACTGGTCCAGAATTCAGCTGCCCGCATCATAACTCCAAACCCTCCATCCACCACATCACTCCTGTCCTCCAACAGCTCCACTGGCTCCCGGTCCAGTCCCGGTCCACTGGCTCCCGGTCCAGTCCCGGTCCACTGGCTCCCGGTCCAATCCCGGTCCACTGGCTCCCGGTCCAGTTCAAACTCCTCCTGTTTATATTCAAGGCCATCCACAACCTCGCCCCCCCCCCCCCCCCCCATATTTGTCTGATCTCCTCCAGCGTCCCACTCCCTCTCGCTCCCTCAGATCTTCTTCCTCCATACCCCTGTCTGTCCCCTCTGCCCGTCTCACCACCACGGGGAGCAGAGCATTCAGCTGCTCTGCTTCCCGTCTCTGGAATTCATTACCACCCCAACTCAGAAACATTGATTCATTCCCCCCTTTCAAATTGCATCTCAAAACACATCTGTTTAAAACTGCCTATTCCACTTGATGTCAATTGCTCTGCCTCTTTCTGTTGTTTCTATTTTGTTCTTTATTTTTATTTATATATTTTTTGCTGCTTTTAAATGTCTTATGTATCCCTGTACGGTGTCCTTGAGTGCCAAGAAAGGCACAGTTAAATAAAATGTATTATTATTATTATTATTATTATTATTATAATGTTGTGCTTTTTACCTTCCTCTTCCTTTGTGTTGGCGTTCTATCCTCCGGTGGATTTCTGAGGACTATGGTTAACTAGACCTGTTCGAGTTGGGATTCACTCGGATCTTTAACCTGAGTTTTTAAATTGACTCACGAATCGTGAGTCATTAACCCGGTTCAGTTGAGTCCTACTACAATTCAATCTAAAATGATAACAGCGCCACACACAAACCTCTTGCAACATTAGCTTCTACTATGCTAGCCATCTCAGCTGCAAAAAGCTTTATAACTTACAATTTCGTAGGCAACAGCAACTCCACAAGTCAACTCAAGCGCCTGAGTGAGCAGAGAGACAGTCCCGACCCGGAGACTCAGAGCTGGAAGCTCGCAGACCATGGGATTCACTCGAGAACTCATGAGTCAACGAGGGCTCGTGAGTTGTCGGGTGATTCGTGAGTTCTCGCACGAATAGGTCGAGCAGACAGTCCGAAACATTACAAGCTCGCCTCGGCTTGCAGACAACTCGTGATTTGCCGACGACTCATGAGTTCTCGATGACTCATGAGTTGTTGATGACTCATGAGTTGTTGATGACTCATGAGTTCTCGATGACTCATGAGTTGTTGATGACTTGTGAGATCTCGCGGGAGTCAGTCAATCCCGCGAATCAACCGATTCAGCCGGCTACTTTGTTATGAGTGGATCTGATTCAGACGAGCGAGCATAGCAAGCAAGTGAGGTCACTCCTCGAGCTCAGGGTAAAGCAAATCAACAACAAAAGCCATTCTTTCACTTCTGAAATAACATACAATGTTCAGCACGTAGCCTAGCTAGGCCTACTGTAGGTTTGGAGTATAAATGTAGTATGTTAAAATGCAATTAGGGCGAGCAGACAGTCCGTAAGCTCACCAACTCATGTTTTTTTTTGTCTTCACAAAACTTTATTATTTAAGTATAGATACACATTGAAAACATTAAATGCATACATACATACATGAAAAAGGGGCGCATGGAATTTACATTAAAGAGGTTGTAAGTCATTGTGAATGTTCAGAGTCGTGTTAGGGTTAATGAGTGGATATGCAGGGAAAGGGAAGGCAAACAGATCCCAGTTAAATGGCACAAGGGAATATGCTAATAATCTAAATCATTTCTATAATGGATTTGACAAAATAGCTTTTTCTGATGAAAGACAAAGACTCAAGGATATTATTTGGAGCACAGAGGATGATGACTATACCCTGCAAACAAACAATCAGGAGGTATATGGTATGTTTATGAGGCTGAAAGCTACCAATGCATCAGGTCCAGATGGACTGTCTTCAAAAGTATTAAAAGGCTGTGCTTTTCAGTTAGCAAGTATTTTTTCAAGTATTTTTAATTATTGTTTCTCTCATAAAGTGTTACCGGATTTATGGAAACAATCTTGCATTACACCAGTACTTAAAAAGACAACTGTTGAGTTAAAACCAGTGGCTCTAACCTCCATAGCTATGAAGGTATGTGAGAAAATTGTGTTAAATAGTCTGAAGCCTCATGTAGAGCATTATCTTGACCCCTGCCAATTTGATTATCAGAAAGGGAGAGGGGCAGAGGATGCTATTGTCTGTAAATTGGACAGTGTCTTATGCTCACCTAGATGCAGGAGGACGGTGTGTGAGAATTCTGTACTATGATTTTAGCTCAGCATTCAATACGACACAACCACACATCCTAGTAAATAAGCTTTTAATGATGAAGGTTCCAGGTGTATTTATTTCTTTCATTCTAAATTTCTTAGAGAACAGGTCTCAATTTGTTAAGCTAAACTCAAAAGTTAAGTCAGACAAGATCTTGACAAACACAGGGTCACCTCAGGGAACTGTTTCATCACCCTTTCTTTTCACCCTTTACACTGCAGACTATCGTCCACAGCAGGCAAGCTGTCAAGTTGTTAAATTTGCTGACGACACAGCGCTCATTGGGTTAATTGAAAATGATGACTATAGTCACTATCAAAATGAGATAAAAGCTTTTCTTGATTTTTGCGACACTCATTTCCTAGAACTCAACACTAAGAAAACTAAAGAATTAGTAATAGATTAGAGGAGAAATAAGATGACAACTGAGGCAGTGGAAATCAAAGGTTCAGTAATAGAGTGAACACATACAAGTATTTGGGCATTGTTTTTAATGATAGGCTAACATGGTCAGATCATGTTGACTTATTGATGAAAAAATTAAGTCCACGTGTGTACTGTATGAGGAAGTTGCAGTCCTTTAAGGTAAATACAGATGTGGTGAGAATGTTTTTTATGTCAGTGATATGTAGTGTTTGGAGTTACTGTGTGGTGGGTTGGGGTGGGAATGCTGGGATAACCGTGAAGGCCAGGATTGATAGAGTGACTAAAAGGGCTGGAAAAATGATAGGAGAGTTAAATACAGTGGATCAAGTATATGATGACCGTCTGGCAAAAATGACACAGAAAATAACGAGGGATTCGGGTCACCCTCTTCATGGTAATTTGACGGGCAGAGTTATGGAACGTAGTGGTAGGTTAAGGCCTCCCGTGACACGAACTAAGCGGTATGCTCTCTCTTTTGTACCTCAGACTATCAGGCAGCACAACAAGCACTTTAAACGTACATTTTTATAAATTTTGTATTTTATTTACGTATTGTATTGTATAATATTGTATTTTTTTATATTTATTGTATTGTATTAGGCGGGTATGAGCACTGTAATTTCCATTTTTATGGATGAAATAAACTTGACTTTGACTTTGACTTTGTCTACCTCAGTATATCTAGCTATCCATCTCCGAGCAAGCAATTATTTATTTAGAAAATACGTTTCGGTCTTAGACCTTCATCAGGTAAACTTACAACAATAACTAACGGACAAACGAGCAGTGGAGTAGTAACGCTATGAGGCAGACAGCCAGCCGCTAAAGAGTCAAAGTAACTTAAAGCTTAATCCACCCAAAGCACATTGCTAACGCTGTTGCGGAGATAATAGGTAGACGCTCAGTCTAGGTGCTAGTTCTGGGTTTATCACCAGGTTCACTCAGGTGTGTTGGCCGGAACACGACTTAAGGCCAAATATTCCAGAGGATAAATGAAGAGCTGAGAGAGAGTTCTAATTATGTTCTTATTATGTTTATTCCTTTCTCTTTCTTGTGTGAGTGTGATGGTGAGTGTGATTTCTATGAAGAGAGAAACAAAATACAAGTGAATAAATCAAACATGTATACTCATTCCTCCTTAAACGGTAATATACATTACCAAACGTAATATAAACAATAGTCAGAATATGGCTATATATCATTTAAACTCCAATAATGCAAGCAGAGGAAAAGGACTCAAACACTTATTATAGGGGATTCTCAGACATTTTCTCCCATCCATTAAGTTACCGCTAACATAGACAGCACGTCCTGTTAACTATGATATTGTTGGATCCAAACAAATGTGCATAAACTGATCTGGTACAAAAGAACACATGTGGCCAGCCAGCACTCAGAGACAAAAGACAAAAGACCATGTGGTCTTTCAAAGAGAATGTTTCGGCCTACATGTAAATTCCACATTCCTTGCTCCAAACTCCTAAATGAAGAGAAGAGTGTAAAATGGCCGGAGGGAGGGTCCTGCAGATAAGGTTTGCACCTTGCTGGAATTTTGATTCTTCCCATTGGTTCAGAGGTTCCTCAAACACAGCATGGGGCCTTAAACTATAACTATAAAAACTGCTGACACATCAAAATCATTGCTTTCCATCTCAACTCTGGTTGTAACAGGTCAGTGACCAAGTTTGTGCTAAAACTTCCATTTTTGAAATAAAGTGGATTTAATTTCAGGTGCTGGGAGCACTGTGGATCCTATGAAAAACGCACCAGTGTTTTCATATCTGCAGGAGAAGGACGAACAACATGTTATTTATTAATCTATGATTGTGACCGCTGCGTCAAATCTATTTCTGTGCATGTACTCTGATTACGGTGCATTGTTGATATGTTGTGTTGAATATTGCAGCTAGCTTGTTAAAACTGTAAGTTTTAGTTATTGTACTGAGTGAGATAATCAGATTTTTCAAAGTGTCTTTCCTTTCCTAAGGGGCTTTCTTTCCTCTTTCACTAACACACACACACACACACACACAGACACACACACACACACACACACACACACACACACGTACAGACATACACACACGTACAGACATACACACGCCCAAGTGAACGGCTGGCCAACAGCGAGTCATGTGCGTCGAATAGCTACACAGTTAGCACATAGCGAAGTAGTTTAGTGTGTGGGTCTGCAACTCCGCTTCTTGGAGAGTCTTTTTTTTGTCAGCAACCCGTTAGGTGGAGAGTTAACGGGCCAGCTTAATCACATGGCCTTGCAATGCAGCCCACTACCGCCCTACACATAGCCTAGCTTCAAAGAGCTAACGGCTAATCTGGGCGTGACCAAGCAACCCCCCGGGTACACACACACACACACACACACACACATACACACACACACACGCGCTGGTTTGTTTGTGCTTTGTTTTGTTGTACTTTAAAAGAAACACATATTGGTTTTAATTGATCAAAGGATTATTGATTGGCCATTGATAATTTTGAAGTTAATAAATTCTACTGTACTTTAATTAGCAATTGTCTGTGATTATTTGTGTACTTATTGTAATAATTGCTGGTTGAACACAGGTCAGTGTTCAAATTCACCCTTGCTTTTGTTCCTTTAAAGAATATCAGAGATTAACAAGTTAAGATCTGTATTTAAAAAGGGAATACCACCTAATGAGACTATTTCACAGTTCGGTTATTGGCCCCTGAAGTTCCAGGGTGGTGCTCCGTCTGGATTGTTTGTTGATTTTATAAAGTTATGAATATCCATATTCATAACTTTATTAATATTGATAAAACATCTTTGATAATTTGCCAATAATTGGATCTGTACACCTACGAATACCCAACAATATGCTTAAAGCCTCCAACTAACTAAACGGCTGGATGCTTTTATTGTGAAAACCCCGGACCGGATGCTATGTTTGTTCGAACTAGAGAAGCCTCGATAGTGGTACAGAAAACAATATTTAACACCACTTACTTCTTATCTTACTCAACCACAACATACCTAAAATTCCTAACAACAAGTAGTAAAAGTATAAACACGAGTGACAACTGCATTCGGCTCGTTTTCTGTGAACGATGTGGCGACGGGGTAACGTTAAGGCGGAGTTAGCAAGCTAACGTTAGCCAACTAGAACCGACTGGCTTGCTGGTTCTGCCGTGCTTCCATGCTGCATTGCTTACAGAGAATGAGCTGAACAGCGGGCTGGATCTAACGTTAGCGGTCCACTGACTCGCTGCCCCTGGGTCTAACGTTAGTTAATGTATTTGTTTCAAATCGGTAAAATAAAATCTGTAACATAGACGTATTGAGTGTCACATAACGTGAAGTAACATGGCATTTTATTTTGTTTGAGTTTTAACTTGTCCAGTTGGTCAAGGTAATTTCTCTTTCACTTGCCCTACAAAAAATACACTTGTCCTGGACAAGCAGACAAGCCTTAATGTCAAGCCCTGACTTCTTTATTAAAATATTTGAAAAATATCAAAATGTCATAACAAGACATACAAAACATGTGCAATAGAGCATAGAACAACATAATAAAGTTTAATTAATGGTGATAATGCAGCAACTAGTGTTCCCAGACACATTCCAGACTTCCAGGCATCTTTTCAAAAGGTACTGTGCAAAAACAACAGTGTTTCTAACAGATACGTGACCAGAGACGTTACAAACCCTGGGTGAATATTGGAGATGTATTTGAAAGATCGAGACAGTTTAGAACCCAAAAGGATGCCGAGTTGGCTAATTTCCTCCTGAACAGGTAGCTAAGCATTAGCTTCAGGCTAATTTATCATGGCTACTAGGGGCAGGCATTTTATGTCATTTCAACATTTGTGAACTCACTTAATTATATAGCTAGAGAACCCAAGTTGGTTACTCGCAAAAACAATTGAGACACTGTCAGTAAAGTGATTCCGATGGGTCCTGGCTAAATGCCGCCATGCGGACCCTGCTAACGGCTAACGTTACCGGAGGAGCAGACAAGCGGCCACGGCTGTTTACAATGTATAGCCTGTTCAGCGGCCGTAGCCGACAACGGTGTTATTTGAAGCCAAGAGAGGGGGACTGTAAATCGGAAAGAGAGGACCGTGAGTTTGCAGTGAATATGCTGTTTTTTAGGTCGGGTAGAATCTTTCACCGTTGACTCTCGTTCATATTTTTTCAAAAGATATGTACCGGAAGTAGAAGGGTGTGACTTTGGCCACTTGTTCGTGACCTCCTTCTTCTGAATGTATCGACTGGAACGCTCTGAAGCGTATGCTGCCCCCATCAGTTCCGGAAGAGGCGCAGCACTGATGCTGCTACACTGGCATCATCGCTAACGGTGTTTAAAAAAAATGGGCATCGTTGGTTTTGTCATTTTTGAACCGGAAGGTATCGCAAGTATCGGTTCTCGTGACATGCCTATGCTACATTTACACGTGGCCGGCTATTTTCATAAACGGACATTTCAACCTCTCCGTTTTCAAAAATAAAAATAGTGTTCGTTTACATGAACCCGTGTATATATGCCATCAGTGCCGTCAAGTGCATGCCAAACCTGTAGGTGGCAGTGTAACGAAAAGCTGAAGCCCACATTAGCCAATGAGAACCTCGAAAATAGCAACAACAGCAACCAATCACTTCCTCTTTCTCTCTCTCGGCTGCCTAAACCTCCGTTTGTCTCAGTTTACATGCAAACGAAGTTTTCCAAAATCTCCACTCTGGCCGGAGGTTTTAGAAAGACTCGTTTTCAGAGGCAAATTCTCCATTTGCGTGTAAACGAAGGGCACAAACGAAGAGAAATGTCTCAGTTTTTCAAACTAACCATGTACGTGTAAACAGGGTACTAGTCAGTAGTGAGTAATATCTCAGTAAGATGCTAAAATGATGTTTGTCGTGTGTTATTGAAGCAGCAGCTCTGCGGCTGAACTGCAGTTCTTTGCGTGGCTGTTTAAGGCGAATCATTCCCCATAGACTCCTATGTTAAAAAAAAAATCTGAACTTTACAGAATAAATAAACTAGGGCTGCAACTAATGATTATTTTAATAATCGATTAATCTGTCGATTATTTTTTCAATTAATCGATGAATCGGATAAAAAAACAAAAGCATTAATTTACATCAACATATATACTAAACAATACATACTTGTTGTTTTAGTTAATAGTTGTGTAAAGGTAAGTAACCCAAAGAGCAGATACAGACAAAAAACACACACACACACACACACACACACACACACACACACACACACACACACACACACGAAGCTTATTCATTAAATTATTACCATCATTGTAGTAAGTGCAAGTTAAGGTCATTTATACACCACATTTAAACACAGCTTAAGATGACCAAGTGCTATAAAATAACTTCAAAATGAAATTAAAAAGTACAACACACACACAAATATATTTGTCAACAATAACTGATATGGGACAAAGCACAGAATATATACATGACACATAACACTTTAATATCTGATTATTTATTGCAGGTAATATCGCTATCAAGATATTCAACAATGTTACGGCATATTTTCCTCGTATCGTATAATCAAAGTCAATCTTAACCTAGAAACGAGTGGATTTAAGAGTATTTTAAAGTCAGAAGACATTTGTTAAAATATATGTGACTTTCTGAAGTTTAGGTTTGTGAGTAAAAGTAAAGGAATTCTAGGATACTTTAACTTTTGAGAAGTTTTGTTGAATTGTTCTGCTGCTGAAACACAAACTAGCCACCAGATGGAAGCATTACCGTGTGTTTTCCTCCACGTATTACACCGTGTGTGTGTGTGTGTGAGTGTGTGTGTGTGTGTGTGTGTGTGTGTGTGTGTGTGTGATCCGTCCTGTGCTGCATAAAGAAAGACAGATGCAGCTGTTCTCCCTCTAAACACTGTTTCCGGTGTTTGGTTACCGTGGTTTCTCAATCTCTGTCTTTCTTTATTGTATCTTCATACGTTTTATCAACTGGCTTCAGTGTCGAAGATATAGACTTCTTCTTTTTATTTATTTTTTGACGTTTTGGACACTTTCTACGACAAAATCTACGAACAAATGGCTGCCAGAAAACAAACTCTACGAAGAAATGTCATAAGCTTTTTTGACACGTTTGACAGTTTGTTGTCCATTGAAAACAATTTGGGGCATTCTTTTTTTTGTAATACTGTTTTTTTGTCAATGTGTTTTTTTTAACCACCTTAGTTTTAAATGTGGGTCGCTTTCTTTTACATTTTTTGAAAGTGTTTTTGTCGCTTTTTCAACACTTTCAACCAGGTTTTTTAGACGTTTTTGATGCTTCTAATGACCTATTGTTTGTTTTTTTACGCCTGTGACGCTTTCTTTCATGATAATTCAAAAGAACTTTCCAAAACATTTTACCATAAATCATCTACCATGTGTGTGTGTGTGTGTGTGTGTGTGTGTGTTTAATGTGGTAGATGATTTTACCATAAATCATATACCACATGTCCTGTCTGCCAAATTCATTTCACAAAAACTTTCCAGCCATGTTTTATCTTCCTGTCACGACGGAGGAAAACACCGGCAGATTCTCTGGTTTCTAGAGATGAACCCGAGTGTGAAGGTGTGAAGATTTGGGGGGAATCCGCCGGCGAGCCACAACCGCAGCGCCGCCATCCTTTAACTGAAACCTCCGAGAAACCACAGAGGTTCTTCGCCGTCTCTGTGCAGTTACAGAACAACACTAGTATACCTAGGGGAGACCGGTATATTTTTTCTTCTGCACCGAAAACAAACTCTTTTTTTTTAGCTACACGTGTGAAACTTTTAGGCAAAGTACCCAACAGTTTAAATGTCTTCAACTATATCATAGACTTTGTAAGATGATGACAAATACAAGATGATCCTTTGTTAGAACTGAACGACTGACCTACGATGGACCCTGAGGTGCTCGGCATCTCATCGGAGTGCAGGTGGACAGCTTGAGACTGGTTGGAGAGGAACCGGGCGGCAGTTACAGAGGACAGGAGGAGCCTGGCAGCAGGTTAGCTGGAGAGGAGCCGGACGGCAGGTGAGCTGGAGAGGAGCCGGACGGCAGGTGAGCTGGAGAGGAGTTCTGTTGAAGAGCCGTATACACACACGCACACACACACACACACACACACACACACACACACACACACACACACACACACACACACACACACACACACACACACACAAAGTCACTTTCCTGAAAAATATTACAATTGTAAGGCCATATGCCTGTACACTGAAAGCCCGCCTGTATGTTTTTCTGTGTTGCGGCTGTAGGCAGGGCGATCCTCACAATGCCTGGAATGTGGTATACTCATAGTTTTACCTGGATTCCCCCTCATCCAGTAATCACTCGCCAAATTCACCATCCTTTTAAACGGACCAAACACACTACGATCAAGTGGTTGGAGTTTATGGCTGCAATGTGGTGGGAACGAAAGTGAATCGTAAGATATAACTCATACAACATTATCTACAACGGTAGAAGTACTGAACAAAATATTCTCTTGTTTATTTTGTTTTTTTTTTACTTTCTTACCTGAGAATTAGATTTTCTGCTGTAGCTTCAGGAGAGATAGCAACACAGACTGGAAAACCTCCATGTGAGATCGTAAAAGGAAGCCTATCTTATCCCTCATTCGTAGAATTGGTAGTGTTACAACTCTCCCCGTGTTACAACTATAGCCAGTCTCCCCTATATTAATATTATAATATACCCCTCTCAGCATCTTCACAGTCTCTCTGGAAACAACCGCATTTATTTTGTTAATAAACTTTGTCATGCTTTTGTCGCTTTTTTTACACGTTTTTTTTTTTATGTTTTTGTCGACATTCTTGTCTCCTTATTTGACATTTGTGTTGCTTTTTTTCGACGTGTGCCGCCTTTTTAAAATTTTATCTTATCTGATCTTAAAGGCTGTTTGTCCGTTGACAATGACTGCTCTGTGTCACCTGTAACTGAGTAATAAGGATCATATTATATCTGTTCAGGCCCATAAAAACCATGTGGACGTGTTACACCTCCGGCATTCTTCTCCAAACCAGCCGGAGCTCTTGTTACACAGAGCAAAGCACAATGAAACACACACACACACAGAGATACACACACACACACACACACACACACACACACACACACACACACACACACACACACACACACACACGCGGAGACACACACAGAGACACACACAAGGAGACACACACACACACACACGGAGACACACACACAGACACACACGGAGACACACACACACACACAGACACACACACGGAGACACGGAGACACACACACACAGACACACACACGCGCACACACACACACACATACACACACACACACACACACACACACACTCACAGAGACACACACGGAGACACACACACACAAACACACAGACACACACACATGGAGACACACACAGACACACACGCACACACACTCACACACACACACACACACACACACACACACACACACACACACACAGGGTTAAGTCCTTGACACCAGAATGTGGGGGAGAGGAGAGAGTTTGAGAAGTATTTGACAGACTGAGGAAGAGGAATTAGACTTTTGGGGGTTTTGTGTTTATGGGTGAAGCTAAATCAGCTCCATGTGTGTTTGAAGGTACAGTAAATCCCGCTCTCTGCCCCCAGGTTGGTTTAAGGGAAGATAAAAGCTAAGCTGACTAAAGGCCGCACCCTCGGGGGAGACGCCAAGAGTTAAAGTGAGCGTACTTTACATATGGAGTCAAAGTAACGGAGTCCCCTTCTTTCTCTCCCTCGCTCTCATTGGGAATGTGGGAACATGTGTGATAGTGGAACTGCATTTCTCTCTGCGTCTGTGTTTTAAATGTGTATATCTTTATCGTGCGTTGACGTGTTTATTGTTTGTCTTACAATTGGGTTGAGATCTCTAACTATCTAGGTCCCAGGACATGTATGCATGTATTTTTAAAAAAAGGACCAAAACATCTTTTTAAGCACCAAAGACTTTTTTTTCAACAAAAACATCAATAAAGTGTCCTAAAAAAAACTCAAAACTCCCAAAAGAATTGCCAAAAAAAACCTTGAAAAAGGCGACAAACGCGTCAAAAATTGTCCCAACATTTTTAAAAATGTGTCAAAAACTAAGGAAAATACAACAAAAACATTAAATAAGGAGAAAAACAGTTGAAATCGTGTGTGTGTGTGTGTGTGTGTGTATATGTGTGTGTATATGTATATATGTGTGTGTGTGTGTGTGTGTATGTATGTGTGTGTGTGTGTATATGTATATGTGTGTGTGTATATGCATGTGTGTGTGTATGTATGTATGTGTGTGTGTATATGTGTGTATGTGTAAGGGCCGGCTCTGAATATAAAGCCCTAGAAAGTAAACATGTGTGTTTGGTTGTCTCAGTGTGTGTGTGTGTGTGTGTGTGTGTGTGTGTGTGTGTGTGTGTCGACTCTGAATATAAAGCCCTGGAAAGTTAACATGTGTGTGTGGTTGTCTCAGTGTGTGTGTGTGTGTGTGTGTGTGTGTGTGTGTGTGTGTGTGTGTTGACTCTGAATATAAAGCCCTAGAAAGTTAACATTGGGTAGAACAACAGCCGTGAGATGGGATAATTTTAACTGGCTACGTATCGAATTACGTGAAAGTGAAACAAACTGAAGGAAGATTTAAAAAGTCAGCCTTCCTCTGAGTCTGTGTGTGTTTGTTTGGGTTAAAGCATTAGACCCAGAGAGCCTGAGAGGCTGAGGATTAATCTCAACCCGAACACATGAAAGTGCCGTGTCATGTCGGAGCAAATACCTGCCAGCGCCACGGAGGAAATCCAGCCGCTCCGACTTCTGGTGATGTGTTAGCTAGAGACCTTTCCCCACTTTACACCTCAATGCAGAAAATTCCTTTAAAATGGGTCAAGCTGTGTGTGTGTGCTCTTTACAAAGGGAATATTAAAAGTTATTTCTATGAATCATTCAGAAAGGGAAAAGCATAAATCTAAAATGATATCAAGTCAATTATTACCAAATGTTGCTCATTTGGCCCATTTTCCTTCCATAATGGTCTTGAATGACTCCGAAAACCTTCCCATGCTCCAGTTTATAATCACTTAAACTCAGATATAATACATTCACAACTCTAAAATAAGAATAGAGTACTAATGGCAAATATTACATACTATAAACATCTCCAGACATCCAGATGATCTTAATAAAGAAACTCTCTAAATGTTCCATAATGTCAAACGTTTCCTGGTTTCCCACGCATTCAAACTCACGGACGTAGAAGCGGAAACATGTGGCAGCGTTTAGAGCGCCAGCTTCAAATCACTGTGTCCCCCCGTCACCCTGAACACCACCCGGAGAGGCTCTGAACCGGTCACAGGGGTGAGAGGTCAAATGAGAAGGGGGAAGCTCCCAGAAACAAGCACTAATGACGTTTATGTCACTTTTTTCACTGTTTTTGTCACAATTTTTGATGTTTTTGTCACTTTGTTTTCGACCTCTCTGTATAAAATAAGCTGTTGTGGTCTCGTGGAAGTTTACAGACACTAACTGGTGCTTTAGCATCATTTCCTTAAGGTGCAATGTTTCGTGGAACTCCAAATATATAAGGACATCCTCCTAACCCTAACCCCCGCCTGTGCATTTCTCTGGTCTTTGCAAACAAAAATGATGTACCTGTTTATTTGCGTACAGAGAGAGAGAGAGAGATAGAGAGAGAGAGAGAGAGAGAGAGAGAGAGGTAGAGAGAGGTAGAGAGAGAGGTAGAGAGAGAGGTAGAGAGAGGTAGAGAGAGGTAGAGAGAGAGGTAGAGAGAGGTAGAGAGAGAGGTAGAGAGAGAGACAGAGAGAGAGGTAGAGAAAGAGAGAGAGAGACACAGAGAGAGGTAGAGAGAGAGAGAGAGAGAGAGAGAGAGAGAGACTCAGGAAATTCCAGTCATTCTGCAGAATTCCTCCTCTCATTGCTCATGTCTCTCTGCAGTGTTCTGTTTAACTGTATTTGTGGGGTCCAAAAACCGGGAATACAGTATACTTGTGGGGTCCGACCAGCTTTGCTGGACCCTACAAGGTTAAAGGTCTGTTTGAGGGTTAAGACTTGGTTTTAGGATTAGGGTTAGAATTAGGTTATGGTTAGGGTGAGGGTAAGGGTTAAGGTTAGGCATTTAGTTGTGATGGTTAAGGTTAGGGTAAGGGGCTAGGGAATGCATTATGTCAATGACGGGTCCCCACAAAGATAGTGAGACGCACTATGTGTGTGTGTGTGTGTGTGTGAGAACACACACACACACACACACACACACACACACACACACACACACACACACATATACGAGACACACACACACACAGCTCCCTGTCAACAGTGCGTCTGTCTTCTACCGCTCACCCTTCACCTTTGACCCTCAGTCAGACTTAATAACAGGAAGTGATCGACTCCCTGCGGCGGGAAGAGAAGCGAGGCGCGGACAGCGCTGTCGTTGCCTCGTCTCACTGACGTCACATTGAAGAGCAGATGGAAGTCAAACACAGCTGAAATCCAAGGAGAGATGAGACACTTAGGCTACATCTACACTGCTACGAACGATCTCCGTCCACACGAGAGTTTTAGCTCCAGTAGCAGAACTAATCTGCGTCCATATTAACACGTCTGACATCACGAACCACATGACCCTTCACACACACACACACACACACACACACACACACACACACACACACACACACACACACACACACACACATAGTGCATCTCACTATCTTTGTGGGGACCCGTCATTGACATAATGCATTCCCTAGCCCCTTACCCTAACCTTAACCATCACAACTAAATGCCTAACCTTAACCCTTACCCTCACCCTAACCATAACCTAATTCTAACCCTAATCCTAAAACCAAGTCTTAACCCTCAAACAGCCCTTTAACCTTGTGGGGTCCAGTATTTTGGGCCCCACAAGGCTGTGCAGACCCCACAAGTATACTGTATTCCCGGTTTTTGGACCCCACAAATATAGTTAAACAAGAACACACACACACACTGGGAATGTATGTGCCGTTGTAAACAGGAAGCAGATTGTCTGACGTGACTCCATAAATCATGTATATAGAAGTTGAAAACACAGAAAATACGTTAGAGAAAGAACAGCAACGGTGAAAAGTAAGAGCAGGGATTTATTATGTTGGAGTGTGTTTGTGTGTGTATATGTGTTACTGTGTGTGTGTGTGTGTGTGTCTGTGTGTGTCTGTGTGTGTGCGTGTGTGCGCACACTGTAAAAAAGCAAAATCATACCAAGTATATTTATCTAATTTCTAGTCAAAATATCTAATAACACAACATTTTAATCATTGTTTTCTAACTTAATTTGGAAGTGGCCTTTTATAGTGTGTGTGTGTGTGTGTGTGTGTGTGTGTGTGTGTGTGTGTGTGTGTGTGTGTGTGTGTGTGTGTGTGTGTGTGCGTGTGTGTGTGTGTGCGTGCAGTCTCTGCAGCAGTTTAACTTTATAACAGTGGAAAGAATGACGAGGCGTCTGCAGTGAAACAGTGAAAGCACTATTATCCTCCTGTTACACCTGCTCCTCTCCTCTTTTTCTCCTTTTCTCTTCAAAGATTCCACCCTGTTTTCCGTGTCGTTTTATAAACCTGTTGATACATGCCATTCTTCAATAGGCAAGCAGAAAATTCCAACCAGTGGTGAAAATACTTTAAATATTCCTCCAAACCAAAATTACGAACCGTTGTTTCCTACAGAATAGCTACAATGTAGAACTTTATATGAAGTATAATCTCTCTAATAAATGGGGGAATGTGTGTGTGTGTGTGTGTGTGTGTGTGTGTGTGTGTGTGTGTGTGTGTGTGTGTGTGTGTGTGTGTGTGTGTGTGTGTGTGTGTGCTGTACACTGGCGGGTACGTGAGTAAAGCGATTAAACACAAATGACTTTAAGTGAACAAGCTATAACGTTACACGACCGACAGTCAAATAAAATGTAAGTCATTTAACTGTTCTGTTCACTACTTTTGGCAACAGAGAATGCAGGGGTCAATACCAGTGTCGTTATGTATAGTCAATCAATCTTAAAACTGATTTAACGTTATGTAACTTTGCTGAGTAACGTCAAAGGTCCAGTGTGTAACGTGTTTACTTGTTCATTATCAAAATCTGTGTTGTCCGTTCACAAACTTGTCATTTTTCATGAATATTTACCACCACCATCAATTCAAAGTATTCCTATTGGCTTGAAATGTTACATTTGCGTTTGCATGAACTGGGGTAGACGCTCCATATTCATGCTCCATCTAGAAATACGTTAGACGGTAAGGGACATACAGGACTGCGTGGTAGTTGATTAAGTAGAGAGTTGATTCAATATATGATCTCAACGCTAGATGGGAGAAATTCCTACACATTGGACCTTTAATAATGGAGTAGCCAAATTCAAGGTTTTAAAGCGATTTTTTGATGCTTTTGTGACACTTTTTTTTAAGACTTAGCGTCCCTTTATTTTTCCCAATGAACATATTTGACTTTACTTGCGTTTTGAAGATCAATAAGTCAGACAGCCCGTAAGTGAGACAAACTCATTCACTTTGTTTCTCTTTGAAAACCAAGAAATCATGTTTGTGACATTTTTAGTTCTGTTTAGTTTCTAGTTTAAAAAAAAAAGTGTCTCAGCACATCTGAGGTGTGAGACCTCTTTACAAAGAGACGGAGAGGAAGCTGGGGGTCTTAGATCTGTCAACACCCCCGCAGAGGTCAGAGGTCAGGCGGCGGGGATTACAGGAAATGAGGTGTGTGTGTATGTGTATGTATCTGTGTGTGTGTATGTGTCTGTGTCTGTGTGTGTGTCTGTGTGTGTGTGTGTGTGTACATGACATCATCATTACCCTTTAGATCTCCATTTATCTTCATTTTCTGCACTTTTAACCCTCTAAACTGCTCTTTAATGTTTGGTGTAAAGCACCTTGAAACGCTGCCTTGCCTCTAAAGATAAAGAGTTATGTTGTGTTGACGTCACTTCCTCGCTCCCCGCTGCTGTTTGTGTGATAATAACAAAAATATGGAAACTTTCTTTTATTCGAGACACATACACACACGGACACTCACACACACACGCACGCACAGACACAGACACATACACAGACACACAAACAGTGACTGCATATTAGCCCCACGGGCATGTTAGCACGGCTTTAGCCTCTTGTTTTTTGTTATCCTGAACAGCCAATAAACAGCCTGTAAAACCAAAACAAAGAGGCTGAAAAGCTTTGCAGTGCTCCAGAGTCAATGACCACTTTCACATGACTCATAATCACTGGACCCATTCCTGAAATAAAACACATTAATGAGAGGAGTTTTAAAGCACGGAAAACATGAATGGAAACAGCTACTGTCTGTCTCCCTCTCGGTGCCTCTCTTTCCCAGTCATAGGCCACCTTTTGTCTCCGTGCACAAACTCAAATTCCTCGCGGCCTCTATCCACACACACACACACACACACACACACACACACACACACACACACACACACACACACACACACACACACACACACACACACACACACACACACACACACACACACATACATTCCTCTGCCCTGCAACAATGAGGTCTTTGTGTTGCACACCGCCCATGTTTTCATTTCAATTTTTATTGCTTTTGAACTTCTTGCATGGAGAATTTAATCATCTCTCGGCCGGTTCCTGAGGTTGATTTTGAAAAGAATTTTCTTT